>OU565292.1:2532771-3014144 GCA_913789915.3 Sphecodes monilicornis
ACAAACAGGAAACAACCGCAACATCAGGCAGGTACGAGAGCTAAGCGTCACTTCGGTTGCCTGAATGAAACTACGAGGAGTGACTCGTTACTTGAAAGCAGAAATTATCTAATGAATAAGCGCCTGAATCCACTCCTTACAAGGGCAAACAGGAAACAACCGCAAGATCCGGCAGGTACGAGAGCTGAGCGTCACATCGGTTGCCTGAATGAACCTGCAAGATGAGTCCCAGGAACGCGAACCGTGATCAAATCTCCGTCACCCACACGCTGGAGCGTAAACTCGTCACCAGAGATACCAATACCCGAGTTACGGGTTTCACCCACCGCACGACGGAAATGCCACAAGTATCTCGTCAGTTCTTTCGCAAGGGCAAACAGGAAACAACCGCAAGATCCGGCAGGTACGAGAGCTGAGCATCACTTCGGTTGCCTGAATGAGCCTGCGAGATGAGTCCCAGAAATACGAATTGTGATAAGATTCAATTTACCGTTTACGTTTCGACCAGACCGTGGTGCGAAATTCTAACTCACCCGACGGCAAACGGAATTGCGACTTGTACGCGGATAATTCCCGTTACGACGAAACCGAAACACCGGAACTCTCGATGTCTCGAAGAGATATGAAATTTCCAGTGTATTCACTACAAAATTAATGATCGAAATTATGTCGATTTAAGTGACTCTACGCGGTTAAGTTCGGCTAAGAAACCTCGAGGGTTGTTGGCCGTGCCACAATGCAGTTTGCATATGCGACTCCTCGGTTTGAGGCGCGTACGCGTCAACAGTAACTTAGACGGTTTGCTAAATTTACTGAGTCGGTTTGACTCCTTGTTCGCGTACCGGTTTTCGCCGTGAACCTTCTAAATTCTAACATATTTGAACCGCGCCCAGACGTAGAGTGATCTGCCTTCGACGCGCATCGAGCTCCTTCGATCCAGATCTAGTGGGGATCGATGCGCGCGCAAACCAATTAGTGGGGAGTTCTGCGATCCTTCATTAAGAGAAGGATCGCGAATCTCTTCGCGAACCTCGTAGAGAGGGAGAATATCGGTGACGAGTCGTTCCACGCTATATACATATATCGATCTATACATATATTTAAATATATGGAACCGTGTGGTGACTGTGTGTAAGATACACGGTTACATCTTCTTCTTCTACAAATTATTATTATATAGTCGTTTTGTGCGATTCGAAATGCGAGAGTCGATATACGGTCGAACGCGAGAAACAAATTGATGTACAAGATGTTTTTCACGTGTCTGTGATTAATTGTACGTGGTGCGCGTTGATATAATATATTTTTTCGTCACGACCTTTCCTTACATTACGTACCTAATTAAGACGTGTCCAGCGATACCAGATACTTGTCGGAATAGTGTCTCGGATCATTTTTTTAATTTTTGATTATGTTGCGGTCTTTAGTGACCTATCATGATATTCCAAAGGAAATTCGGTATCTTAAAAATTGTTGCTTTTACAAATCGATGAAAATGAGTTTTTAAGAGCATATTGCATGCGAAGGGCATGCGCTTAGTATTGAAAGTATCAGTTAGTTTTTTGCCATTCCAAGGATAATTGTTTAGTAGGATATTTTTCTGCGCGTCCATCGTCAACATTTTTCCGGACGGCGAAGCAGCTGAACGTTCAATACCTCCGCCGTGTTTAGTTGAGTTTGACAAATTATTTCACCGCACCGATTGTCAGTTGTATATTGCTTTTTTTCATTATCATAGCCGTAAATTGTTATTTTGTTTCTTATAACGTTTAAATTTCTTAACAACGTATTCCGCAACTACTATATTCTGCAACAAACTCCGAAAAGTTCTACTTTAACACTCGGTAACATAGCTTTTTAAATAATACAACATATATATAATGTTTATGTGCCTTCTTGCCGCCACGCGGAGTCCGGGGCTGAAAGCGGTTGCCCGCTGAGCAATCTGGCTCAAACCTCCGGAAGGTTCAACCATAGGAATCCCCAGGGGTGTAGAGGGGAGTGGAGATATCTCGGGTTTTGGTAGCAAGCGACACGATTTCCAGAGACACAGCCCTTTCAAGAGACCTTCGGCCCTGTGTGCACGCACTAAAACCCGGACAGGCCCGGCTGTGTGCCGAGACCTTAAAGCTCCTACTATCAATGTGGGATTTGATTTGGTTTGTATGGTGACTATTTCGATGTTAGAGTTTGGGGGCTGTGAGATAGTTTGAAATGGGATGGTGTTGTGAATTAGGACAGCTACTCCATCGCCTCTACGCGTCAGTTGGGCCTTTCTGCTCTGATTTTTTGTAGCTTTTTATTCGAAAGTGGTCCGTGCTAGTGAGCCAAGTTTCTGGGACTAATGATATGTGTATTTAATTTCGATCGAGTTTCTGTCGTGATTTTGTGTGGAGGTCAGTTTGACTTATCTATCGAGTTGCTAAACTATTAATATTATAGCTCTTTGCTTAAGATTGGCGCGCACGACCGTCATGCGTGCTCGCTAGCGCCGTGCGACTGCACCAACCAGTCAGAATATCACGCGGAAGCTGAAATTCACGCGGAAGCCGAAATTCACGCGGGAAACAAGCCAAGCGCGTGATCGGCTCAATCGATTCTCGATCCTTCTGGAAACATCGCGAACGCTCTACAGGAGCATTACAGCGTAGCGAACAATCCAAAAGGAGCGAGATAATAAAAGAGGGAGACAACCAATGTCTTTCTCTTCTTCTCAAGCAAACGCGAAAGCCGACGTGACGATATATACATTGTGATTCTTTTATTTTCTTGTTAAAATCCAGTTCTTTTATTCAAAAATACTCTATGTTCTACAGTGACAATCTATCTTGTGAAATACAGCGCTATTTATTGTAGATCCTCATTTCCGTCTTTTTCCAACAACTACCATTCCGTATCAATTTCCGTTAAAGTTCAAATCCTTCAGCATAGTTTAAACACCCTTACTTTGTCGATACTGGATTTGTATGGGATTTGGTGTGTCTGAATAACGTTCAGGATTTCGGTGACGGTGTCAAGTTTGTATAAGGCGTTTAGGGATCTGTTGGTGTCATTGATGGTGTTTGGGGATTCGAGAGTGTTTGGGAGTAGCTGTCGCTTGGTCCTAGGAAAGGTAAAGTTTTGTCATGTGCTTTGGGTTTTGGGTGAATGGAATTTTGGGGAATTCATTTCGCTGGAATGTGGGTATTACGGTGTACTGGACAATGAAGTTGGGTTGCTTAGATCTTTTCTTTTACATGAATGCTTGAAAGGCTGGGCATTTACTGTAATTGGCGGGGTGGTCCCCTTTGCAGTTTGTACAAGTAGCGGGGGTGTTTACGCCCGTGGTTGATCCGAATGATCGTTCGGACTTTGAATGTTTTTGCACTGCGAGGTGCCCGCTAAATAACTAACTCGAAGGACCACCTTCCACTTGAAAGGATTAACAACAGCGTTTGGTAAACCAACTAGGTTTACAAACACTTGAACTAAACTAACCGTACAAGTATAACGATACGTTATGTTGCCTAAGTAAAACAAAACTAATACGATGAGAATTGACTTCTCTGCCAACATCTAAGCTGTACAGGAGAGATCTATGTTTTTATCGGGAGTTTCTTGTTAATTCCGCTAATTCTGTTAATTCAGTTAATTCTGTCTGAGAGACCAAGAGTTAGCCCTTACAACTCCTCGATCCTCCCTTCCTAATGAAACACGTGTTCCTACTCCAGGGAAATTGAGGGTGGGCGGAAACTAATACTAAAAACTAGGAAACGGGTCCAACAAATCGCAAGGGCGCGGGCGGTGCAAAATGTGCAGACATGCGGGTACAGAGAGGGGGTGTTCGCGACGCTGCCAGGGTGTCCAAACCGGGAGGAGCGTGACCTGGGGAATTCCAGGCATCTGGCAGCGATACCGCGCTAGGGCACCGAACGCCCATTCGCGCTGAGTATAGGAAAGTAAACTATACAATGTGCAGATGTTTTATGACAGGGACTGCGTTCGAAAATTGCAAGGGTCGTCTTGTGCCCTGGGTCGGTACGGCAATTGCATTAACGAAAACTAAACGGTGAAAAGCCCATGCCGTAGCCAAATTCCAAGAGTCACGTACCGAGTCTAGGACACAATAGCGATTGCTCTGCCATAAACCTCCTCCAGGTGGAGGAGACCCGGGCAGACCCGGCCCTGCCTAGGCCAGCGCGTGGACGACGGCTTTCATAAGGTCCCCGTTGAGAACTCTTAGGGACCGTTGCGGCCTCTTGTCGGTCCCTCGGGGCCGAAAATCCCGCGCGTTTGGGAGGGCGGTCCACACATCCATATATATCGGCGTGTGGTCGGTGGAGATCTCTACCTCCCCGGCACCCTCCAGCACGACACCCGACGCAGGACCGCAGGGCTCGCCCAAGTGAGATCCACTATCGAAACACCCCGCGGCCCCACGAACGTCAGGATGGATCCCCGATTAAATAATCGAAGGCCCAACCCCGCCGCCCAGATCAACACCTCTCCCTTTCTTGTGTTCGTCCTCGGGAACCCCCACGCTACCGCGTGGACATTGAAGTCCCCCAGGACAAGAGCCGCACTAACTGGTCACCCACGCCGGGTGGCTTCCCGTGTTGTACGGCTCCGCCGCGATCCCCAGCCCGACCCCCCGCTCGGCGACGACCTGCATAAAGAAATCCTGGGCCGCCCTAGAGTGGTTTAGGTTACTCTGCAGGATCGATATCGATTCAGAGTTTGCTGGCATTAACAAACCCGGAATCTACCCTCGACTCTGCAGAGGAAACCTCACCAGGGGGTCCTGCCCGTCCCCCTTCCCCTTCTCCTCTATCTCCATAGGCTCCAGTGTCTGTGGTCGCGGATCCACAGACACTGCTTCCCCCTCCACTTTCTTCCCTTTCTCCGTCTTCTCCTCCGGGGTACTTTCCGCGGGGGGTCGCGGTGTCGCCGGTGGGGGCTGCTGCGGCGCGATCTTCACAGCACCCGACTTCCTGCCCTTTCCTTCCATTCCCTTATCCGTTTCCTCGTCCTTCCCCCCTTTTCCTTCTCTCCGACTCCTCCTCTCTCTCCCGCCTCCTTCCTTCCTGGAGGCAGGGACGCACACCGTGGATACGCAGCGGTGCCCGGCCAGCCGCCCAAAGTCCGTACACATTGGACATTTGGGCGGCTCCCCACACTCGGCCGCGCAGTGCCCTGGCTACCCGCAGCGGTAACACCCCTTGCTCCTGTCCACCGTGCTCTTGCACATGGAGCGAACGTGTCCCATCCGCAGGCACCTGAAGCACTGCAGCCGGCCTCGCCGCAAGCGCCTCGACGCGCGCCGAAGACCAGCCGACAAGGGGCCCCTGAGCCGAGCAAGAACCCAGAGCCATCTCGGCGCCGGACCTCCGGATCACCCCGACCCAGACGCTGCAGCGATTGTCGCCCGCAACTCCGCCGGGGTGACCGAGTTGTCCAGCCCGCTCAGGCGCATTTCGCCGCACTTAGCAGGCTGGGCAACCCTCACGCCCGTCCCTGCGAGAGCGGCAGAAACCCCCTCATAGAGGGCCCTTGCCTTCTCGTGGCAATCAGGGCCCTTGATCTCCAAGAGGATTCCCCCGGCCTCGTTCTCCTGGGAAGCACGCCTCCGACGATCCCTATTGACTGTAAGTCAACTCGGGCTCGGGTAGCGGCCATGACCTGTGCATTGAGAGTTTGGATCACTCTGGCACCGTGATGGTCACCGCCGCTGTCTTTGGGATGCGCCCCAGGATTTCCCCTCCCATCAGGTTGGGCCAACCCCGGTTGCCCGGTCACCTACCCTCCCTCGCTCTCTCGTGTCCTTCCCTTCTTCTTCTTCTTTTGCTTTTTCCGGGTTCCCGTTCCCCCTCCCGGAGGCTGGACCAACCCTCTTCCCCCTGGGGTTTGGCCAGGCCGCGGTCCGGGCTGGCCGCCCGAAGGACGTCGAGTACGTCCTGGGCTTCCCTCGTGAGTGCCCCGGCTCTTTCCAGAGCCTGGACCTTCTCGAGGGCCGCCCTCGTCAACGCCCCTCTTTCCAATTTGCGCAGCACCTGCTTCCAGACTAGGGGGTCGGCGCCTACGGGCGGATCCTCAGGGTCGACCCTGATATCCGACCGCAGCCTCGGCCCCCCTCCTTGCACCCTTGGAGTGGCGGGGGAGGGCGGGCCTCCCGTCCCTCTCCCGCTTTAACATTCCTACCAGGAAGAGGACGCGGCCTCTTCCTACCTACCCTAATTAGATTCACCATACGACGGAAATGTGGTGCCTCCTCCCCCCGTTGCAGGCCGACGGATGGATGCCTAACCACCCCCCCCCCCCCCGGCTGAGTACATCCGACGACCTTCAGGGACGTCGTTGATGACCGGGGTCATCAAGGACGTCCCTGCCCGCGTTAGGGAGGTCGCAATGTTGGCCCGTGATCGCCACGAGCCCTGCGACCCCTCCTCCCCCAATGCGGCCGGGGGCAAGAATACGTTCCCGCTCCCGTTCTGCTTCCTCCTTCTGGAGCATTACCTGCTCGCAGAAGGAGGAAAGTGCCTGCCAGGACCCCTCGCTCCGGACTATTGCCGCGACAATAGCCAGGAGCGAAAGGTCCCACCCCACTGCCTGCTGGAGTGCACGCCGTTCGCGCGACCATGCAGGACACTGCTGGAGGGTGTGCTTCGACGTGTCCTCCGGCTCGCCGCAGTGGCTACACGCCGCCGTCTCCTCATTACCGATCCGACACAGGTACCGACCAAAGCATCCGTGCCCGGTCATGACCTGTGTCGTTCGGTAAGAAGCCCTGTGACCCATCCCCGCCTGAGTCCACCGGTGGTGCTCAGGGAGGATGGCCCGGACAGCACGCTGCCGACCATCCTCCGACCAGGCTAGATTCCGCAACCACACCAGGCCAACGTGCGTCCGAGCGCGACGCCTGAAATCCGCCACCCGGAGCTCCCTCTGATCGGCAGCCACCCCCTCCCGCCGGAGGCTCCGGGAGTAATTAAATACCCCCGAAAGAGCGAGAGCCTCCGTGCCCAGAGGCAGCCGCCCACCGATCAGCAGCGCCGACGGATAGGCAACGGTGCGGTACCCCCGTACGACAGCGATGGCTAGCCTGCGCGCTATCCGGCGCAATAGCACGCTTGTGCTGCTACGCCCCCTGGCCTCGATGTCTCGCGCCCACACAGGGGCTCCATAAAGGATTACGCCCCGTACCGTCCTCGCGTGCAAGCGCCTAACCCGTCCGCCGGGCCGCCCGAGATTTGGGAGGAGACGAACGAGCGCAGCGGTCATCCCCTCCACTCGAGGTGCAAGAAGCTCAAAGTGGCGGCCAAAGCGCCACAGGCCTTCGAGATCGAGTCCCAGGTAGACCCGGTCTCGACTGCGCCTTCCCCCACGCGAACCCACCACTGGGGAGGCGACCCGCCTAGCCGGGCCTCGTGGTAAAACCACATGGCTTCGGTCTTCCAGGGGGCACCTCTAGGCCCAGCGCCTGGATCACGTCCACTGCCCGCCGCGCACCGCGCTCCGCTAGTGGAGTGGTGCCTCTCACGTACCTCCCCGTTGCCAGCACCAACGTGTCATTCGCATAACACGTTAGGCTGACACCGGGGGGCATCTCCACCCGAAGAACTTTGTCGTACGCGAGATTCCACAGTATCGGCCCCAATACCGATCCCTGCGGATCCCCGCGGACGACCCTCCTCTCCTCCATGCCGCATCGTGCCGGGTATTCGGTCGGGACACCCCCGTTTGGACTTCATGCCGGTGGACTCCGTACCGGTTGGACATAACCCAGACCTCACCCAGAACTAACCCAGACCTAACCCAGAACTAACCCAGAACTAACCCAGACCCAACCGTACATATCACAATAAAATATCACCATATTTAGAATTCGAAAAGCACTGATTATAAAATTTACGGCACCCAAATGTCACGAATCCAAAAGGCACGGCGCCCAAATGTCAGAAATCAGACCGCAATGGCGTCCGAACGACGAGTCCAATCGGCACGGCGTCCAAAAGGAACGCGTGCAATCGGGACGCGTCCAATCCGATAGCGTCCAAGTGGTTCATCCCCATTCGGTCCACCTGTCGGAGAGGTAGGATCCGAGGACTCTCCTCAAATAGGGGGGGCACCTCGTGGAAGATGAGCGCCTCCCCTATCCGGTCCTAGGGGATGGAGTTGAAGGCATTGGTTATGTCCAAGGACATCGCCAATGCCACTCCATCCCCTCTCGTCGAGGCCTCCGAGAAGGCCCCCGCCCGCTGAACCGCGTCGACGGTGGAGAGGCCCTCTCGGAAGCCAAACTGAGCCTCACTGAGTCCGGGGACCCTCCCCGCCAGGTGCCGCCCGAGGCGGGCCGCGAGAATCCTCTCGAACAGTTTGCCCGCCTCGTCGAGTAAGCACACGGCCGATACGCCGAAGGTGATTCCTCGGGCTACCCTTCTTTCCTGAGAAGCACCACTCAACCCCTCCTCCACAGTGGAGGGTACTCGTACGGGGACCCTTGACGCCACGGCCAATACGCGGCTATGCACCCCATCCGGCCTCGGGGCCTTCCTGCCTGCCGCTTTCTTCACCGCCCCTCGCAGCTCATCGACCGTTACCTCCCACTCTTCTGACCAAGGGTGAGGCCCTTGGTCCATGGTGGAGGGGGTGAGGCGCCCTCCACTTTTCATCGGAAAGATGGCCGTCATCATCCCGTCCACGAAGAGCGGGTCCCTTCCCTCCTCAGTTTTCCCATAACAATCATGTAAGGGCGCCCCCAAGGGTCCCTACCAATCGTGTCGATGAGCTCCTGCGATGCATTGGCCTTGGCTCGCGCTGTAGCCCTACGAAGCACCCCGAGCGCCCCTCAGTACGCCTCGTAGAGCCTCGCCGTCTCGGCCTCCCCGCTCGACCTCCTCCTACGCGAGCGGGCGTATTGGCGTCGGGCAACATTGCACGCTGTTCGCAGGGCTGCAATCTCGCCCGACCACCAATACACCGCTCTACGGGGCATGTCTCGACTCCGGGACATGGCAACGTCCGACGTTGCCTGTAGCACCTTCCGGAACCTCAACGCCCCTTGAGCGGGGCAAAAAGTAGACTTATGCTGGGCGCGAACCTAGTATAACCATATTCAAAGTCGAGCGCCCAACGCGCTGACCCAACCGAGCTGTTAGAAGCAGGTGTCCTCGACACCCCGTCCACCCACCTCTGCGTCTGTCCCTACACCTGTTCCCTTTCCTACCTTTGGTAGGGGGGTTATATCGTTTCCTGATGCTCCCCCTTCCCATGGCCGTCCATCTCCTTTCCCATTATCTTCTCTCCTCTTCTCTTCTCCTTTCCCATTCCTTGCGCTCTTGCACCCTCCTCTTCTGCCACTCCTTTCTTTCCCTTTCCCATGCCCTTTTTCGGCCTCTATGGACCTCATTCGACTCCTCATCCCCACATCCTCCGCTTCCATCTTACCGATGGAATCGCGGAGGCGGGCGTTTTCCTGAGTGCTTTCCCAGGCCGCCCCGGTGTACGTCCTCCTGGCCAGAGCCTGTGTATGCGCCCTGACCAGGACCATAATCTCCCGGAGCTGCCCGGCAAAGGTACTCTTCAGCCCTTTTGACGCGGTGTATATTTTATATACCGCGGCTGCCGCCCGACCGAGCTCCTCCTCGAGATCCAACGCGCTTCTGGTGGTTTTTGGTTGGCCTGTCGCTCAACAGGCCGTCCGGGTCCTCCACTACCAGCGCGCCCCTAAACCCCGCGAGCTCTTTCGCCTCCCCCCCCTTCTTTTCCCTTATTTGTCCTTCTATTTATCCTTTCCGTTCCCCTCCCCCTCCCCTTCATACCCGTCGACATTTCCCCCCGAGGTCCCTTCCCCAGTGCCATCGTGGTCGGAGGTGATCATTTCGGCGTCCCAGGGGGTCATGGCCGAGGTTCCAGCCATAGCGGCTTTGAGCTCGGCCATGATCACCTCTCGCTCCCCGATCCCCTCCACCACGATCGCATCCTCCCTCCCCTGTTTCAGTGTGCTGGAGGGGCCAGGGCGGCCACGCTTAATGCGCTCCTTCCTTATCCCCTCCAGCTCTGCCTCCCCCTTCCTCTTTCCCCCGGCACCGGCCACCTAGAGGTGGGTCCGGATACGAACGAAGTGCAGTCCACAAACTCCACCTCGTTCGCCACAAACCCGTCTCTCTCCGCCGGTGTCATGAAGGAGTAGTGAGAGCCAGAGTCCCGCAGAGCGGATCTGCTAAGGCTTCTGGCCTTCACCTTCCCCGATCCCACCCTTCTCCTTCTTCCTCTTCCCCCTCCCAGGTCCTTCCCCGTACTCCACCCGCCGAGCGAAGGGCTTCCAGAATTTCCCGACACACTCATGTAGGGGAGTTCCGGAAGGTCCCCGCTGCTCGAGTCACAGTACGGTTCGTCTGACTCCCCTATTTCCCCTTTCGGGTCAATAGGTCCATCCAGGTCCAGCGGATCTGCCAAAAGGGTCGCCAAGTAGTCGCCGTCTCTCCCTGTATAGGGGAGAGTCTGTCATCATCATTATTTGTCTCAACCCTTACTTGCCGTGGTCGGCATATGGTGTGTGCATATGGCACCGCGCACACCCGTCCAAAAGACACCGTCCCGACGGGGTACTTCGTCCTCCTCGTGCCACCGTCAGCAACCACCTCATTGGTGGCTGTGTCGGGTCGACACAGATCATTGGACTTCTACCCCCCTGCACCCCTCTCTCCATTCGCACACGCCGCAGCGTGTCCCAGGGACCACCACGAGAAGGTGGAGAGAGACGAATTTTAGGTATAGGACCCCGCCACTGCGAGTCAACCTACTATTGGACCAGAGTATCCCCAAAGTATCCAGCGGTTCCGCAGACGGAGACTATAGCCACTGCAACAACCGACGCCGTTCGCAGGACGTACCCAAAATCTCTGCAACCTGTCTCTTCCATTCATCTTTAAATAGCAGATTCCTGCCCTGGGGATACCTGGTCGTTACACTTTCGTATTGTTCAAAATAGGAATTTTAATACATCATAAATTTTGTTAGTGTTCAGATTTGAAATCCTAAATCAACCACCTCGATTTACAATCCCCCATTCTGGGATAGATCCAGCCCCGAACAGTTAGCATTGGCAACATGTATGAAAGACAACGTTAAAATTCAATATTGGTATATCAACCAGGCAGAGTAACAGTAACATGCATGGGAAAAATTATTCAGGATGATGACCTTCGAAATATATTTCAAACCCATTGTTTCGGACACGACCGATGACCGCGAGATCCGAAGGAAAAAGGAGATGGAAACGCACAGCGCTGTGCGTGAAGTTTAAATAACCACGAGAGTCTTGATGCGAGCACGTGCACGAGAATAAGTGGACTGTATTTTTACTAACAATTACTGTATAAAACTTAATAATAAACAATAAAGAAACTGTACAATTGAAAGAAATTTGATTGCACGCTCGCGACTTTGTAGCGGCAGACAACCAGTTTAGCGAGACAGAGAAAGCGAGAGATCTGGTTGTAGCGACGAGATTTGCAAAAGTGCTAGAAATTCCGGGAACGGGCGAGATCCCCGAAGGATTACGCAGGATCATCTGTTAATTAGCGCCCGCGCATTGGGGTTCCGAACTCACGTGATAGCAAGGATGACGGGGTGTAACGGGAATCCGCGTAACGGTTCCGCGACGGTTCATGAGCGCGCGGGGCGAGCGGTCGAGGGGGTTTCAAACTGCTCATCCTGATCGAGCATGATCGCGAACATACCGCCCGCCTAGAAACGTCGGTTTCAATGATGAAAATTTGCAATGAGAGCGTCGAAGGTAGAAATTAGAATAACAATATCTCGAAAACTATGCCATCGATTTTAAAGTTCTTAGTCTGAAATTGCATGGAACTGAAGGGCCTTTCTGACTACATAAACGTGAAGTGGCCTCCCTTCCCCTTTAACGGGGGAGGGGAGGTACCTTTGTAATTTTAAATGGAACCCCCTATAAAATGTTACATATTTAGATTCTACCGGAAAAAACAAGTCAATTTTGTCTGAAACATTTTTTTGTCAGATACTTCCATGATGAGATATAACAGTTTGAAGTTTCGAGTTGTAGGTACTTGAAGCTCTCGGAAATAGCGTTATGGAATTATACGCGCTTGAGTCCTTTGCTTATTTGTGAAGAAATGAAATGTACTTTAAATGAAATGTTCAAAATGTCCACCACGGACATGTAAACATTTATTTACTCGAAACATCAAAGTTGTTCTAACATTTTTTAACATTTCTGGAGTCACTGAAGCGCAAGCGTCACGTATTCTTTGTTTCATATCCTCTTTTGTCGTCGGTGGTTCAAACATAACTTTGTCAATTACATATCCCCATAAGAAAAAATGTAATGGTGTTAGATCGGGGGATCGAGGAGGCCATTGACGAGGTCCCCCACAACCTATCCATTTGTTCCCAAATTTTTCGTGCAAAAATTGCCTGGTGATGATTGCAAAATGTGGAGGAGCGCCGTCTCCTTGGAACCACATTTCTCTTCTAACGTGCAGTGGCACATCTTCCAAAAGCGCAGGCAAATGACTTTTTAATAAATCACAATAACTTGCAGATGTTACAGTTTCTTGAAAAAAATAAGGTCCAATCACAAAATCTCCTATTAGGCCACACCAAACATTTAAAGACCATCGATATTGAAAGGGAACACATATCATCCAATTTGGGTTTTCCACGGCCCAATAATGCAGATTATGTCTATTTACATGCCCTGAATTCATAAAAGTGGCCTCATCGGAAAAAAGTATTTTACACAAAAAGTCATTTTCCACAACAAGCTGTAGCCACTCACAAAATCTTACGCGGTGATCGTAATCTGCTATCGAAAGCTCTTGTGATAAAACCATGTGATATGGATGATACTTTTACCGTTTCAAAATTCGTTGAATTCATGAACGACTAATATGTGATGTTTGTGCAAGTGAACGTTGACTAATATGAGGATTTAATGTAATTGCAGCAAGAATACTGGCACTATTATTTTGATTAGTGACAGCTTTAGGTTTATTGCGAGTTTTTTTACACAATTCACCGTGCTCGCGAAGCCGCTTTTCTAAATTATGAAATGTTGCATGACATTTTTTGATCCCATAACGTTCAAAAAACATCACTGCTACACGCCGATAATTTTTTTGGCATTCACCTAACGTTAATAACATATTCACTTCTGTGTGAAAAGTAGCCATAATCACAATGTTACTGCTTGAATAACAGCTCTAAACTGAAAACGTTTTCATAGATAAGTGAGTCAAACTCAAGAATTGTAAATATTATTGTTTGTGTTTCTTCATGAATAAGCAATGGACTCAAGCGCGTATAATTCCATAACGCTATTTCCGAGAGCTTCAAGTACCTACAACTCGAAACTTCAAACTGTTATATCTCATCATGGAAGTATCTGACAAAAAAATGTTTCAGACAAAATTGACTTGTTTTTTCCGGTAGAATCTAAATATGTAACATTTTATAGGGGGTTCCATTTAAAATTACAAAGGTACCTCCCCTCCCCCGTTAAAGGGGAAGGGAGGCCACTTCACGTTTATGTAGTCAGAAAGGCCCTTCAGTTCCATGCAATTTCAGACTAAGAACTTTAAAATCGATGGCATAGTTTTCGAGATATTGAGCTGTTCAGAGTTATGTGGGCCACCCTGTATACAGCTAACGCACGCAGCTTACAAACTACGAATAAAGAATAAAACTTAAATCTAACGCACGCACCTTAACGCTAAGCATCGCAACGCACGATTATCCAGAAGGCTCGCTGACGACTTGCAACGAACACAATTGCACGATGGGCCGCTTAAACTCCGAATGAGCGGTACGCACCGTGACGACACGAGTAAGTCCGTCGGGACCGGGGTGGAGGCGCGTAACGCGAAGCCGCCCACCAACACGCAGGAAATCGTCTCGATCGAGAAAAGAGTTATTGCGTGAATCGACGTGACGACTACGACAGATGCGAACAAATTTATAGAAGCACTCGGTGACGCGGAGAAGTCTGGGGACGACGAAAAACGGGACGCCAAGTCCCAAGGTTCGGGGAGGGGGGGGGGGGGTGGTCGAAAGGTTAGGTAGTGAAGTACTTACGTTGTGCGTGTTCCTTCGATCCGTCCTGGGTACTGCCCGAGACGTAAGAGAGCTCGGCCGTATTCGCACCGGCTTTTATAGCTCGCGATCGGTGGTGAGGGTACGGAACGCGGCACGGTGTGTCGCGGAAAATCGCGCATCCGGTTCGCGGTAATTCGGGATCCGGTTCCCGCCAAATATCGGTTCTAGATGAGCGGTAGCGGGGAGACGGCGGATTCCGACGCGGCGAGCAGGTACCGCGGCTCGGGATATTTCGGCGTCGTTCGGGTTTCGTCGGTGGCCGAACTGTTCGGAACAGGTCTGCACGAACAGGTCTTTTACAGTCCCATTTAATTAACATTTAAAAATCTGACACATTTTTAGTATCAAACCACAAGTTCGGAATTTTCTCCGATTTTTCAGTTGCAAGTTTTGAATGTGAAAAATGAAATACATGAAAAAAGACAGATTTCATATTGAAGTATGAAAGTGACATCTTTTATATAATTCAGTAATTAGTAACAAAATAATGTAATCAGAAGACTGATTTAATACGATTTTTATTTATTTCAGATCTTCAATGATCATTACTACTGAAACTAAGATTTTATTTGATTCCATTTTTTAAAATTTCGTCTACAAAACTTGCAAATTGCATAAACATCCGCAGTCTAGTCATCAGCATTATTTTCAATTTTTTCAAATGTTTGCTCTGGTGAGCCGTAGTTAAAAGAAGAAATAAAAACCAATCTTCTCCGATATTTTTTCGAGAAACTAACAAGGAATATCACTGAAATGACAATCACCAACCAAAAAGTTGTACATCTATTTTTTAATTACAAATATCTGACGCATACTCTTTTATCAATGGATAACCATATTTAGAGGGTCAAATTATCTCTCAAAGTGGTAATATAACTTTTGAGCTCAATAACTTGAAAAGTAGCACGTAGAAAAATTAATAAGAATGATAATTACTTGGAATAACGCAATGAAAACAAAATTTGAGAAAAATCATAAGCGAAAAAATGTAATAATATACGTAGTACATAGATCCCACCAAATAAATGTACATTTTTCCCATTTTTGGAAAAGGCTGGGAAAGTTATGGAAGGACACTACACTCAAAGAGCGAAAAACTTTAGTTTCTTATAAGTTGTACTACTTTCTTTCTTAGATATTTAGTGACATTACTTATGTCCGTTATACAAGAAAAACGTCGTTCGTCAACCAGGGCAACCAAGTGACCGACCGTGCTGTATTTTTAAAAACATTTAAAAACGCAGCAATTACTTTACGTTCCATTACAAGAATGTCGTAGTAGGTTAGCATTTGCGCTTGGTCCGATACAGTAATACAGCATCTTTCATTTCTAATAAGTCTGTTCTTCTACGAGACTCCTCATTCGCTCTACATAATACTGAACAAATTAGTTTACCGTATGAATCGGTATTAATGAAACAGAAATGTCTAATAAAAATTGCGATTTCTTACAAATACACCACCGTTTCATTGAATTCTTTTATCTCGTAAACTGTAATGAATTTAGGAATACCTTTATTAATTTCTATTTACTATAATAAAATCCGATGTCTAGAATAAGATATATTATTTGTTTCAATTTTGTTACATTTTACAAAAATATTTATTTTTCAGGAGGGAAATATGAACCTATATTACTAGATAGCGCATACAAAGTCCACATGAAACTAACTATAAATTCTGTCAGCCCGACGGATTTTGGGTCGTATAAGTGTGTCTCCAGAAATTCATTAGGAGATACTGATGGCAGCATCAAAGTTTACCGTAAGTATTACTTAATAAATATTATATCTAACCGTTTGCAAATATAGTAACTATGTACTATAGGGTATTCGACTACAAGTAGGAGAAAAATGGGACTGTCCTCCATGATAATATAAAACGAAAATGAAAAATACAAAACTTTTGATTTCGACTTCGTTTTTTAGTTATTAAAAATTAAAAATCCGCCTACAATGCGGCAATTCAACCAACAGAGGTGTACATTGCGTACATCATAGACACGCGCGACAATCACAAATCAAGTGACAGATACAGGCTTACCTTGTTTGTCATGGAGCCCCAGCGAGGTGAAAATGTTTTAAGGATTCACAAACTAATCGTTGAACAACATTGAAACTGACTGCATATTAAAACCTACAAGGGAATTTCTAATATCCGCCCTATGAATTATCGAGAAAAGGGCGTTGTTTGTAACGAGTGGCGAGAGGCGGGAAGAGAGAAGCGGGACGGAGTCTATCCTAACGATACAGGGCCGGCCATCTATTAATCGGTAATAGAGGCCTAATTAGGACAGAGCCACGTGTATCGTTGGTGATATGAAGTCACGACAAATTCGCGGGCTCTCGCGACCGAGAGCCGTTACGCTGCAATTCTTCTGTCGACCGTGCTCGGGAACAGTAAGACGTTTTTCTATCTCGATTTTTCTAACCGTCGTGCTCGGCAAGTTTCGCGTGCTCGCAAGAAGACTCTGAATACACGACATAACGCGTCGATCTCGCGGCGTTTCCGTGATAATTAAAACCGATTGATTTCAATCATTTTGTAAAAGAGTTTATTGTGTTATTATTTTGTGCGATTGACATTGTACATAGACGTTGGACTTTGACCGTAACGGTCACTGTTTGAAATACATTGTAATAAAGAACATTGTTACAAAACCGAACGAGATTATTTGGTGCTCTGATAATCTTGTACAGGCGTCAATGCCTTCTCACTTTAAACTCGTGCTCGCATAAAAATGATGCATGTTAGCACTGTAAAATTGTTTCCGCGTTCGTTGTGTCTATACATGTTGAACGAAGTCGTCACAAGAGCAAATTCACTGTCACGCGCGTTGCTTTCGGCCGAGATCGGCGTCGGCAATGGCACCGGGTTTTTACAAGTCTTACGGCTGGGCTACGGTCGACTGCGCGATCCGTAGTCCACCCAGGACAAAACGGTTTCTCTTAGGCTTACGAGGTCGACAAAGTTAACAGTTCGGTCTTATTTTCGGGTGCCAGACACGCGAGGAGTCACGCGAAATTCGGTAGCGCGAAATAAGCCTGAGAGGACCGACCTTGAACTAATAGCTCGCGAGCGGGTACAGGGTTCTACGCAGAGGGACGTGGGGCATTCCCGGCGGCGGAAATGGATCTCGGGAAAATCACGAATGCAAATTTACGGCTATCAGATGTTTAATATACTTTTGCGACGTTACTGACGTGGGTCTTGACCCGCGGCGGTTTTGGTAGTCGAACGCGCACAGATGGTCAGCTGCAGATTTTCGGCAGGCACGCGCTTTCCTCTCTTTCCCTCGACCCTTGTCCGGCAGTACGGCAGAATAATTCGGCAACGGATTCGAACCGTATGCAATCTTGACGATACCCTTCACGTGTAACCGGCAGCGAACGTTACGGCACGACTTTCCTTCGAGCTTTCGCTAAACTATCGCGTCCTCCTACGAGAAGACGTCGCTATTGTCGCGATCCAACTTCATCGCTAAAATTATTGCACGTGGTCCCTCAGACGGCATACAATCGCCAGAACGTCGAATACGCCTCGCGAACTTTCTCTCGTCGCGAATTTTCCTAGCGGCGAACCCGACTATCGCAAAAACGCGCGTGATCGCGGACCTCGAAAAAACGTTACCGATTCATTGAAAAAACCATATCACCAATTGAGTTGGAAGCTTATCGTCGGCAGCAGCGGTTCGTCGGCCCTCGATGTCGGCAGCGCTCGTTCTTTACACCGCGATTACAAGTACCATATCCTTAACAACTGTACTGCCCAAGAGCCAACGCAAAAGTGATTTTCGATGGCCCGGTAACGCGGAAGCGGAAGTCTCTTACCGATCGCGTGCGGCACGGACGGATCCTTCGGAATCGGTACCCCGTCCTTATCGCTTTTCTTTATTGAATCTCCGGGACGAGATGCGGGGTGGTTCGGGCCGCTCCGAAATGTCTTGTCGGCCAATTCTCCGGGCGCGGCGGCAGCGAGGTCGAGCCGATGTTCGCTCTGGTTTAGCCGTATCCTTGTTGTCGCCTCCGGGTTGTTCGGCCCGTGCCCGTCCTATCCCTCGCGGTCCTCGTCGATGTTTCTCCTCCCGTGGCTGTCCTATTCCTCTCAAGGCGGTGCCGACGGTTCCTCCGATGGGAAAAAGTAGAGGGGCCCGGGTTCGAAAACCTGCGAAATCACGTCGCGCGGAAGTGGCGCGACACTTAAGACGTGGGTAGACGTCCTGAACGTTAATGGATCGTCTCTCGGGGAGCGGCCACGATGACTAAGGCCTTATCGGTCTTGCTCGAGGGCGGTCCGGTCCTTGGGAAAACGTACGAAAGGACGTGGTCAAACTTTCCACGTCACAGTACAGTCAAGTATTCGGCGCGATGGAAGTTTCATATTAGGAAATTTCTTCGTATAGCGAGCTTAGGTAAACTTCCGAAAACCGGCCAACTCGAATTTAGTTCACATTTTGCACACAATCTTATTTTCCATAAAAAAACATGTTTAGCAAAGGGATTTCTGGCGATTCGAAAAAAGTGTCATCATTTTAGTAACATTTTCTACCTTGCCAGGTGTTTCGGCGTCGACCGACGGTCGGAGCAGCCTGATGCCGGAACCACTCAGATTTGAGCGCGCAAGGAAATCCACGGGAACGGATCAGTGAGAGGTGGCGAGAGTGAGAGAGAGGTTGAAATTCACTGCAATTTATTGGCACAATAGAACAAGGCGCACGTGGCGCGAGAGAGAACGAGCGTCGCGAGGTGCGCACGAGCGCGAGAGAGATCACGCGAACGAGAGTCGCGAGCCGGCGGAACGAACGGAAATCTTGCTCGTGCAAACTTCTGCCGTCGGATCGCGAAGCGGAAATCTTGAGCGGCACGAAACGCGTGCCGCCGCGAGACGGAAATCTTCTACGCGAACGACGGAGATCTTGACGCGAGGCAGAATGCACGTAACTGGGCGCGGAAGATCGCGAAAATAGTGCGAATGAATTGTGAGAGAGCGCGAGAGTCTCAGAGCGAGAGATATTGAGATTTACTCAGAGCGAGACGAGCGCGAACAAATTGCAAAAGTGCGAGAGAAATATAACTTGAAGAGCGTTAAGCGTGTTAAGAACGTTAAGAGCGTTATGAGCGTTAAGAGGGCGAGAAGGCAAGCACAGGTGCCTTAAATAACAAAGACCGCCGAATTCGGAGCACCGTGATTGGAGTTCGCGAATCGGACGATCCTTGTTTGTCATGATTTGAAGGATTCAAGCGGTGGAATTCGGCCAATGAGAGTGAAAACTGTTACTACGCGGTGTCGAGCAACGGCGACACGCGCTCTTGCCGCGTGTTGACATACGCAGCAAAAACTATATGAAACCGCGGTCGCCAGTAAAGACAATATACCGAATTTCACAGCTTGAATCCTGAACACCAGGATAACATTTTCTACACAGCACAGACTTAAGCCTACTACAGACATTTCGTCTTATGGACTTTTCTGTCTTGGCGGGGGGGGGGGGGGCGCAGTAGCCACTGCACCATGTCGGTGTCACGCCCAATATTACCGGTAGTTCACGAATTTAGGCGTATTAGCAAGAACTGAATGGTATGTATACTTTATTTTCAGTACGGGCGCTAAATATGATTTGAGGTTAGAAATGCATATGGCGCGTGTCTTTGAACTGTGAAAATAGTATTTATGAAGAATGTATTACAAAAATACGAATTATAGTCAAATTGATGTAGTTTTTATGCGTAGCATTATTTGTATTACTCGTGTCATTAATGAAAGTATATTACGATAATTTTGTAACGGTTCCGGTTTTCCGCGGAGTGTACGGTGACTCGCAGCGGTGCTCCTCGTGCTGAACGGCTCGTCGAACCAGGGTTCGTTCGGCGAGGAGTACGGTCGGGAAGCAGAGAGGTTAGGTCGTGAAATAAGACATGCGGTGTGTTTACATTATCGCCGGGATAGCTGCCACTCGCGGTTGTTCGCGTTTACCGAAGCCTGATGCGCGGCGCGGTCGGTTTCGCGGACCTGGTGCTCGGCGGTGTCGGAACATGCGGTTGATCGTGGCCGAAGCCACAATCCCCTGCCGCGGGTCGGGTCTTTCGGTACCCGAGGTCGGCGACGCCGCCAGTTACGGGGCCTCCCACGGCAGTTGACGGTAGTCCAGGTAGCTCAGCTACATGGATCCGGATACAGGCTCCGCCTGTCTTTTTACTAGCTCCGCTAGCAGGGCGGTATACGCTCAACGTATCGTCCTACTAGCTCAGCTAGCAGGGCGGAACGGAAGGATACGGGGCAGCTCAGCTACGCCGTCGGGATCGGAGACGGACTAGGGCGGATTCCGCAGGGCGGGATACTTACAGTTCCTTGTCTTCTTCGGTGAGTCCCTGAGTAAACGCGCCTACTTGACTAGCTATTCGCGGTGCTTCTAGGTTTAATGAACGTATCGGTATTCTGGTGCTAACTGACTCCCGCTCGTGCTCGCATCGGCTTATATAGCCCATGCTTGGTGGCACGGGGAACGGTGCGGCGCGGTGTTTCCTCGATCGCCATGGCAACGTATCGTCGCGGTTTCGTGGCGATCGCGGTGCGGCGCGGTGGGTGATCGGCGGGTTGCGGCGCGGCGAGCCGGTACCGCGGCTCGGTCTATTTCGGCGGTGTTCGGCAGACTTCGGCGCGGCGAGCCGGTACCGCGGCTCGGATATTCCGGCGATGTTCGGCGGATTCGTAACAGACCGTAAAACAGGTCTGTTACAATTTTAAACACTTTGAACCAATGCTTTATCTTCTCTACACTTAGTCAATACAAATTCTATGCAGTTATTGAGTGCCTACACATATATTAACTATTCTTGTTTTTTCTTTGTTTTAAAATAATTACTTGCATTCTTTTCATGTTTAGAGAAATAAGAATTCGTTAAATCTTCATAAATTCATTAAATTAAACTTTCATAATAATACTTTTAATGAATATGTAAAGTAATACAAATTTTCTATTGCATTAATTCTACTTTGTCCAAAGAAACATATGTAGAAAAACAATATATTTGACTGAAAAAATATAAATTTTAGTCGTCTCGTGGTCTCGTATCTAACAGCTGTTCGAGCCGCGCCGTTCGGGCTGTTCGCGACTGTAATAACGCGGTGCAGCGTTCGCTTTAAATAATTTTACTTCCGTCAATTTTAAAGTGTCTGGCTTTTCAAAAATAGGTCCGTAAAGAGGAGACTTGAAGCTGTCACCACGTTTTTTTTCCAATTTTTAAAACAGTCCCGGCTATAGGAAAATTGCATTTGTTTAAAACATTTGCAAAATAAATGGTGAAAAAACCATTTCTTCCAAATCGAAATATTTTCAACAGATACTCTTCTGTGTTCACTACAAGCTCCTAAAAACTCATCTTCCTCGGTATGTTAGTTCTAGCCATAATTTAATGAAAAAAAGTTGACACTTTTCTTCTCTCTTTCTTCTCTGTAAAACAAACATTTCTTAAGATTTCGAAAAATCCTTCGAGATTCGTTCATAGGTTACTAAAGACTACAACATATTCAAATTTGAACTATGCGACATAGGACTCGAAAAATTTTCTTCTCTTGTTTGTTCCTTGCTTTTGACCGCGGTGTATCACCATCGCTCGACTTCTGTCGCGCGCGGCCGTCTCTGCCAATACACCTCTATGTCGCGCTCTGATTGGACCATGTTTTTCGTTAATAACTCCTTAACAAAGCCGAAACGGCCATTTTTGCAAAGGAAAATGTCGCTTCAAATGGCCTCAGGAACCTCCCCTTTGAAGGAAGAACGACATTTTTTGGACACCCTGTATAGGCGTTACATTGTATCATTGTATCATTGTATCGCGAATCGCGAGATACAAGACAGAAAGTGATAGAGAAACCGAAAAACACCGGTATTTCATATCGGTTACCGGTATAACTCTGTTGTTCCAATACCGGTATCAATAATACCGGATGAAAATTTTTCGGGTATTAAGTCCCTGGTTTATAACCGCATTTTTATTGAAGGACAAAGAACGTACGCTCTATGGATATACTTATGTTTTAAATATCTTTACTGATGATACAGTGGCGTCGCGATGAGTGCTACAAGATTGTATAGGATAAACGTAGTAAAAGTATCCCCTCTATTGCGAGGTATACCTGTCGAGGAGCTGTACTGCTAGACCGTTCGACTTGGCTGACAAATGTAACATGATACAAGTCAAGGTATATCGGTTAGCCAGTACTAATGTAATGACAAAACTTTTTCGATTTTAATTATTTTTTAATGAAACTTTTACCAACACATCCGAGACATTTTTTTATTAAACTGATACTAAACACTATATAATTTGGATCATATTTACATGTTTAATTAGCGATAATAAGTTTCGAGTACAACGGAGACAGCGAATGAAAAAAAGAGTGACTAGAAGTCAAGTAATCGGCAAACATCAAAAACATCAATTTTACAATTGCATTTATTTATTTCAATCACTGAAATAAATAAATGCAATTGTAAAATTTTCTTATTTTTTATTCTTTCCTTAGGAAACTTTTATCAACATATTTGTGGCATTGTTCTGATTAAAATGAGACCAAATATGACGTATTTCGATGAATATTTGCCTATGAACATGCGTACTTCAAGAACTTATTATCGGCACTTAAACAAGTAAATATGATCCAAATAATATCGTGATTGGTGTCATTTTATTAAAAAATTTCGTTAATATGGTCGTAAAAGTTTCATGAGAAAATAATTAAAAACAAATAAGTTTTGCCATTGCATTAGTATTAGCTCACTGGTACATTGGTGCCGGTTGGAGTTCGGTCGCTCGGTTCGACGCTTGTAGCAAAAGATAAAGGAACCTCGAGGAATCGTGCACCTCGCGTAGAACGCAATGTTTCGGACCCGAAGTCACTGAATTCTTCACGGAACTACTATGATATGAAAGAATGATACAAAACTTGCATGGTATAGATGAAGAAATATTGTGGTCTACACATTTTTATATGGGTGGAAGTAAAGTGGACATTGAAGTGTCATCTCTATCTTTTAGCGGAATGCTTTGTTTTTAGCAGGGTGTAATAGCCGGTGTTGAGATGATTTAAGGAGACTATCATTGAAGGACCTCGAAGGTCAAATCGAGTAAAATAAATTTCCTTACCTTACAGAAGATGTTCGGAGTGGTGGCCATTTGTGTGAATTCGTAGTTGCAATCTTCATATTGCTGTATGAAAAGAAAGTAAATATAGCATTCCATTCGAAAAAATAAAGATAACCTTGAAATCTCCACTATACCTTCACCCACATAAAAAAATATTTGCATCACAATGTTTCCCCGTCTGTACCATGCAAATATTTATATACATGCGTCATGTTTTCATATTATGACAAATAACGGAAATATTCGTGATGGATTAGTTCTGGCCCCACCCTGTACACTTATAGACGGATAGATCCATAGAAAGTTTTGTGGATAAAATCGGTCTATTTTTCGGTTTATTATTAAAACGTAAAGCCATATACATATTATTATAGATTATAAATATAATTCAAATGTTTCACTTTATAACGATGACTCTTTCTAATATATTGCCTTTTATATATTTCAGGAATACCGTCAAATACAAACTCGAGTAATAGCAATATGGGATACGAAGGTAAGATACTATACATTTTTTTATGAAAGTATAAGAGGGTGGACTTTCCAAACAACACTTTTGGGACTAAATGACAAGAATCAGATTTAAAGCGATAATAAAAATGCAAAGTGTGTTTAAAAAAGCGATGCACATCTGTCCGAATCGAAGAATTTAGCAAAGACTGATAAGATTCTGAAAGTAACTGTTTCAAACTGTTATATATCGCTTCTAAGTGAAACATTTATGAAAATCCGAAATAATGTTGTAATTGTTATGAGGATATCGGATGTCGTTGATATCGTTTATACTTACGGTTCTTGGGAATCGATATTATTTCGGTTCTATAACTGTTATTTATCGATTCGGCATTTTAGATCCAGTTGCAGTTATAATTCCGTTCGGCCAAAAACGTAGAATACAACTATGCATGCAAGCGAGTAATGCATGTTGTTCCGGATCAGCTAACTGTGTCGGCAGCGAATGCTCGCGGAGCGATCGCGTCACTCTGCGCTTGATGAATTCTCGCGTAACAGTGAGCTCAGGACGTACCGTACGTCTTATGTTTGTGGGGAAAGTAGGGGAGAACTGTTATTGGCGGGAAACCGAACAGAAGAGTGAAAGACGAAACGACGAGACGATCGTACTTCGAAATTTTGGTAAGTTAATGTTAATATATTCGATTTCATAATGGCAACTAGAATTGGAAAAGGAGCTACTTGCCAATTCATATTTGAAAATCGAAAAAAAAATTTGCGAAACTATGCGAGGTGACTAAGGTACCCCATTTTAGCCCAACTTTGTACTTTACTGACGCTAAAATCGTTGCGCATGCGCGAGAAAACCGAGGCCATAGGCCATCACTGGCTCAGGAGTCGGCGCGTAACCCGCTGCTGTAAATGCCGGCACTGTCCGGCGTCTATTGGGATCGATTATCAACTAGATCGTAACGTTATTCCTATTGGCCGCTCGCTCGATCGTCCGACGGTTACGGAAAACAGGCAACGGTCCGACTCTTGCGCTCACTCGCTCGCTCGAGCACTCTCGTTTATCTAGCTCGCTAGTACGCTCGTTTTTCTCTGTCTATCTTCCTCGTGAAAAAGCCTCGCGTCTTCTAAACGGTTTCGCGAGTAATATTAAATTCAAAGCTTATATCTCGATTTACTGAGAGGAGTATAAGAGATTAAAATCTCTGGAGTAACAAAGTAGCATTTCTACGAGTTCAGTTCTTTATTGTAAATAACAGTCTACATTGTTTTGATCTGCACCGAAAGGTCAGTTTCAAATTCAACATCAGTTAACGAATCCTCGTCGGGGAAATAAAGTTACTTTTAAGGAAGTGAATAGCTATTTTCCCCGTATCTAACACATGTAATCGACCGACTCCGTCATTTCACAAGCAATCATATAAAGACTGCTGTACGAGATCGTATACAAATGTATTTATTAAAATAATTGTTTAAATAATAAACAATTATTTAACCCCTATGCGTCTCTCAATTTCGTAACTGAATGTGTCCCTCGTGTGTCAAATTGGCACAATGATAAAACGTCAAATGAAATATAACGATGAATGAGTAATTTAACTTTGCTAATTATTTTATTGAAAATAAAGTAATAAATATTTACACAATATGTTGTTCGCATATTCACGTTTCTCAATTTCACTTGCACGTGTTTGACTTCGCTTTGTTTCGATCTTATTATGTTTAGCTTTGTCCTGCGACGTACAGAAAAACGAAGAGAATATGTAACGCCTATTCTTTTCTTCTTCAAGTTCACGCCAACTTGGGACATTCAAAGCTACACATATCTCGCTACAATCTGAAGAGGTTGTTCAATGAATCCATAATTGTCGTGTAACAATTACAACCCAAAGAACTAGCCGTTATAAGATTTGAAAAAATCTGAAACTGTCAGATTGGCACGCATGGACCTTCTTGTAACAAATGTTGTTACATTTTTTGTCGCTTTATTGCTATTGCCAAGACTAAGTACATGTTTACGTTAAAAAAGAGTCACGAAGTTTCAGATCAATTGTTCTACAAATGGCAGAATAATATAATCCTTCACGTGAAAAATGTGTGGAATTGATACGGGGGTGGATAAATGTTAAATAATAAATACACATCTTGTATATAAAATGCATGTCTATACATATATAATACATATATACATATATATGTATATTGCATATAGAACACATATATAAATATTATAAATATGCAAGATAAAAATTTATGGTAATTATTGCGAAAGGGTCACTATACTCCGATTTTGATGAAATTTAAATATGTTATGGAGCAACACATTTTGAACAACTTTTTCCTTTTCCAATATAGGGGGAACGCTTTTAGTTTTCGAGATATTTGCAAAAAACATTTACTAACACTGTATTGAATTTTCTCTCTCTCTCCGCCCTCTCCGCCCCCTCCCACAAGCTAATCCAAACTATCTCTGATCGCATAATGTTCCCCTTGTATAGATATCGACATTTTAAGCAACTGTTTCCTTTTTCAATATAGGGAGGTTGCTTCTAGTTTTTGAGATATTCGCAAAAGAGCATATTTCCAGTTTCTTGACAGGTAAGGGAGCCGCCATAGTGGTTTGTAGTGACGGTCGCGCACCGCTTACTGCGTTCGATTAGATTAAGTCTGGTTGGGTGTTTGGGGGGGGGGACAAGATAAGCGACCACAACGTGATTACAAAAAAAAGTAAACAGACGCCCCGCCGGAACAGATTTACGTTGCCACGAAGCGTGCTAGAATACAGAAAATTGAATAGAGTATTAGCAATAGTTTTTTGCGTATATCTCGAAAACTAAAAGCAAGCCCCAATATTGAAAAAGGATAAAGTTGTTTAAAATGTCGAAATCTATAACATATTTAAATTTCATCAAAAACGGAGTATAGTAACCCTTTCGCAATAATTACCAAATTTATTTATTTAAATAACTGTTTAAATAATCAATTTATTAATAAATTTTCAAACATTAAAAAAATGTATTTATTTCAATGATTGTTTAAATACTAAAAACAGGTTGCACGTCGCTCCAAGATTCATGCGCCAGCAAAATCTGCAGTCTATTTATAACTGTTCCAGTCAGAAAAGATATATAACAGTATGAAATAATTGTATACCACGTTTTCATATTAATATAAATGACAAGAATATTGAAGCTAGAACTTAATGAAAATCACACATTATACATACTTGCTTACTTTCTGGTGAATATGATCTGCTATGACAAACTGTGTGTTGTAAACCACATTCCAAACTGTTGCGGTCTAAAGGATCAATTACTCTTAAACCACAATACAATCGAATTTTTTTGTGATAAGTAATGATATATGTATAATACTGCGTGTAATTTAGCTACACTAACAACGATGACTAATCATTTTATTGTATCCTTATTACAGGAAAACTAACACATAATTCTAGGAACGACATTTTTGAGGGAAATCAAGACATGCTTCAGGAACAAGGTGGGTATCGCTCTTGTTAGTACACTTGAGACACATAAGGTGGGCGGTAATAATCAGACTTGTGCGATACCCCGAAATCTCGCGAAACCCGACGCTCGGGTCGGGTCGGGAATTCTCGACCGAGACGCGTCGGACTCCCGAAAGTATGATACGCTTTGGGTTCCCAACTGCCTATGTCTCTTCGGGACTCCGAAACGTATCTGGCAGACGATGTCTGTTCAGAACCCCGAAGCGTATCCGGCCGGCTATGTCTCTTCGGGTTCCCAAAACTATCCGGCTGCCTATTTCGCTTCGGGATATATAGGTATACAACCTATATGTACATACGGTGCATACGATGAATCCCACAAGTGCTACATATTATTCCGAACATACCGGTACATATATCATAAATAAATTATATATCTGTAAACTAAAAAACATACAAGTAATCATACATATACATGGCGAGTATAACAAATATTATATTTTAAATTATAGTGAAAAAAACACAATTCCTACTGTTCCGTTTCTCAGAAAACGATATCTTTACAAAGATATATTACTTTATTTTTAGTACAACCATCCGCATTTTCAAACCGTAAGCGAGGCGATTGGGCCTCTTTCGATGCCCCATCTGCCCTGCACGTTTCCCAAAATAACAGATACTAATAGCACCGAATTACCCGTAGTGGTAATATTCCCGAGAAGCCGTTACTCTTCGTCAAAACATTTAGCATTTTATTGACCCATTGTCCACATTTTGTGACCAGAAGTCGAGCCATCGTCGAGTCCTTTCTTTCCGTTTTCTTTGTTTCGAGTCAAGGCGCTTCTCTGGTTTATGACCTGCTACGGTTCTGCCTTTGGACACGCGGATTCCCCGCGTGCGTCACTCGAGGGTACAAGCGTACCTACGAGTGACTCCTGGTTTGGAGGCGGCCTTTTCTTTCCCTTTCCATTCCATTTTTTGTTGACTAATTATCTAAGACGGCCGTGCTCCTTGCCAATTCCCGGGAAATAGCAGTCAACGGATCAGCTTGCCCCACAGTAAAACTCACGCCCACACCGAGTTTACCTTGTTACGCCATCCATCATCAATTTTCACTTCATCATCAAACACAGTCCGCGAAACATAGTCCACAAGATTCAATCAGTGTATTTCAACTCATGTACTCAAAGTTATTTTATTTTTAAAATTATAGTCCCTTAATTGTTCGTTACATTGTGCCTAATTTATTATATTCATACCACCTCTATCACCTTAAGTGGTCATAGGGAATCGCGTACCACGTTGTCGCATTCGAATAGGGGATTGTAAATCCCCTGTAAAACCCTGGTAGACCAATCCGGTCTCAACGCGAATTCGTGATAAAACGCCTACATTACAATTTAAAATAAAACATATTTTTGCGATCATATTTTAATGTCTTCACAGTTTTGTATTACACCTATTCATTTTTGTGTACTAATACTACTATGTACTAACATTATGATTTCGTAATTACAGGATAACGATTACCACAGAATTATGCTTTTTACACTATAATGTAAAATATATTTGTTATTCTAGCCATATATATGTATAATTACTTGTATATTTTTTAATTGACATATATATATATATATATATATATATATATATATATATATATATATATACAGGGTGGCCCACATAACTCTGAACAGCTCAATATCTCGAAAACTATGCCATCGATTTTAAAGTGCTTAGTCTTAAATTGCATGGAACTGAAGGGCCTTTCTGACTACATAAACGTGAAGTGGCCTCCCTTCCCCTTTAACGGGGGAGGGGAGGTACCTTTGTAATTTTAAATGGAACCCCCTATAAAATGTTACATATTTAGATTCTACCGGAAAAAACAAGTCAATTTTGTCTGAAACATTTTTTTGTCAGATACTTCCATGATGAGATATAACAGTTTGAAGTTTCGAGTTGTAGGTACTTGAAGCGCTCGGAAATAGCGTTATGGAATTATACGCGTTTGAGTCCTTTGCTTATTTGTGAAGAAATAAAATGTACTTTTAATTAAATGTTCAAAATGTCCACCACGGACATGTAAACATTTATTTACTCGAAACATCAAAGTTGTTCTAACATTTTTTAACATTTCGGGAGTCACTGAAGCGCAAGCGTCACGTATTCTTTGTTTCATATCCTCTTTTGTCGTCGGTGGTTCAAACATAACTTTGTCAATTACATATCCCCATAAGAAAAAATGTAATGGTGTTAGATCGGGGGATCGAGGAGGCCATTGACGAGGTCCCCCACGACCTATCCATTTGTTCCCAAATTTTTCGTTCAAAAATTGCCTGGTGATGATTGCAAAATGTGGAGGAGCGCCGTCTTCTTGGAACCACATTTCTCTTCTAACGTGCAGTGGCACATCTTCCAAAAGCGCAGGCAAATGACTTTTTAATAAATCACAATAACTTGCAGATGTTACAGTTTCTTGAAAAAAATAAGGTCCAATCACAAAATCTCCTATTAGGCCGCACCAAACATTTAAAGACCATCGATATTGAAAGGGAACACATATCATCCAATTTGGGTTTTCCACGGCCCAATAATGCAGATTATGTCTATTTACATGCCCTGAATTCATAAAAGTGGCCTCATCGGAAAAAAGTATTTTACACAAAAAGTCATTTTCCACAACACCCTGTAGCCACTCACAAAATCTTACGCGGTGATCGTAATCTGCTATCGAAAGCTCTTGTGATAAAACCATGTGATATGGATGATACTTTTGCCGTTTCAAAATTCGTTGAATTCATGAACGACTAATATGTGATGTTTGTGCAAGTGAACGTTGACTAATATGAGGATTTAATGTAATTGCAGCAAGAATACTGGCACTATTATTTTGATTAGTGACAGCTTTAGGTTTATTGCGAGTTTTTTTACACAATTCACCGTGCTCGCGAAGCCGCTTTTCTAAATTATGAAATGTTGCATGACATTTTTTGATCCCATAACGTTCAAAAAACATCACTGCTGCACGCCGATAATTTTTCTGGCATTCACCTAACGTTAATAACATATTCACTTCTGTGTCAAAAGTAGCCATAATCACAATGTTACTGCTTGAATAACAGCTCTAAACTGAAAACGTTTTCATAGATAAGTGAGTCAAACTCAAGAATTGTAAATATTATTGTTTGTGTTTCTTCATGAATAAGCAATGGACTCAAGCGCGTATAATTCCATAACGCTATTTCCGAGTGCTTCAAGTACCTACAACTCGAAACTTCAAACTGTTATATCTCATCATGGAAGTATCTGACAAAAAAATGTTTCAGACAAAATTGACTTGTTTTTTCCAGTAGAATCTAAATATGTAACATTTTATAGGGGGTTCCATTTAAAATTACAAAGGTACCTCCCCTCCCCCGTTAAAGGGGAAGGGAGGCCACTTCACGTTTATGTAGTCAGAAAGGCCCTTCAGTTCCATGCAATTTCAGACTAAGAACTTTAAAATCGATGGCATAGTTTTCGAGATATTGAGCTGTTCAGAGTTATGTGGGCCACCCTGTATATATGTATATATATATATATGTATATATATGTATATATATATATATGTATATGTATGTATATATATATATATATATATATATATATATATGTATATATGCCTGCAAGACCATAATAATATGTAGTACTTGTGGGATTCCCGACACATTGCATATAGCATCGTATGTATTATGTATAGAGTGCATAGTATTATATAGATATAGATATAATGTAGATTGTTAGATCGTTTCTGTGTCTCAAAGACGCTGCGCCGCACGCTGTCTCTATTTCTCGATGCCCGCTCTCCCTCTCGGGATCTCGATACGTTCGTATGTAGTCGGATAACTACGGAGTCCCGAAGCGACATAGGCAGCCGGATACTTTCGGGAACCTGAAGAGACATAGATGGCCGGATACGCACAATCTGATACTTTCGGGAGCCCGACGCGTCTCAGCCGAGAATTCCCGACCCCACCCGAACTCGAGGTTTCAGGTTCTCGCACAAGCCTGGTAATAATAGAACAATCGGCGATTTTGAGAGAATTGATGGTAATTACATATAAAAGGTCTGCGTACTCCGATTTTGATGAAAATTTAATATATTATAGATTTCGACATTTTGAACAACTTTTTCCTTTTCCAATATAGGGGGGTCACTTTTAGTTTTCGATATATTTGCAAAAAACTATCGCTAATACTGTATTGAATTTTTCGTATTCCTGCACGCTCCGCGGCAACGTAAACCTGCTCCGGGGCCGCATCTGTTAATTTTTTGTTTGTAAACACGTTGTGGAGATGAGAAGTGACAATCCACACACACCCACCCAGTTCTTAACACGCACCCTGTGTTTCTAAAAAGAAGGTTCTCACATTATACAATATAAAATCAACTGAGACCAATACAGCATACATGTATTATCCAACACACGATACCACACACACCCACTCAGTGTTTCTGAGACGAAGGTTCTCACATTAAACAATATAAAATCAACTAAAACCAATACCAATTTGTTTTACAATCAAATGCGATAATATAATACATGTATGCTGTATTGGTCTCAGTTGATTTTATATTGTATAATGTGAGAACCTTTTTTTTAGAAACACTGAGTACGTGTTAAGCAGTGGGTGCGTGTGTATGGTATTGACGAAAAAATAATAAGGTTTTAATTAATATTTAATTCATCTTTTTATTTATAATTTTAAATATTACACTAAATATTGGCAATTGGAAATGTATCAGCAATTGCTTCAAAAAATGCATTAATTCGATTATCGTAATTAGTCTGTCGTCTGAATAAAAATTCTGCTAAATTGCCAGCATAATGTGTTTTCCGAGTTCCATAGCGTGGAATATTTGCTCTTGTATCACGCCAAGCTCTTTCTATATTTTGCGTGTGTGCATTACTCTCCGGATCAACAAAATTCATTTTGTGATTTACAGTCAAATGTTTATATCCCTCGTTATGCAGACATTCGTATGATTTCCAACAGTCTGATATTATTGTTGAACCAGGCTTAATCCATTTTTTTTTATTACAGACAACAATACTTGTGACGATCTATTTTCAACTGATTCAATAAACATACGTTTTGTTGGACGTTCTATACCGCCAAATATCCACTGCCCGGTAATTAGCCTTCCTTTATTAAATTTTCTTTTTCCTATTTTTGCCTCATCAATTTCAACAATTACCCTTTCACCTCCGATTTGATATGAGTTTTTCTCGATCCATAACACACAGACCTCTCGACAAAAACTTGACCAATCCACTATAGTATTCAGAGATATGTTTAATTCGTTTTGTAAAAAAACTTGTCGCGGTGGTCTCATTATAAAATAATAACCTATAAAGTGAAAATATGTTCATTCGTTTTCTAAGAAAAGTTCTCGAGATAGTTTGATTATAAAATAATAACCTATAAATCGGCATACAGTTTGAATTGGCAGGTATACGATTTCAAACCATGTATCTTTACATGCTGAAGCGACTATAGAACATCGTTGAAGAAGACGCTTTTTATGGCCCTTCTTTACATAATTGTTTCTATAAGAAGAAAACATTAACGTATCTGCATTAAATTTCATTTCTTTTCCACATTTAAAACAGTTCATGTTTTACTTCTTTCTCAATTAAGTATAATACCAGTTCATTGTTACTATTGCATATATTCAAAAATTCATACAATTTAATTGTTTATTGTACAGTGATATTATTTAGGTTCTGTGATAAGTGATAACCGTGTACGTGATGTATACGTGATAGATTTAGTAGAGTGAAATCTATGATGAACATATGTACTACAGTGTATAGTCTACCTATACATATGTGGCATCTTTGAACAGATGTGCTGCCACCATGCGGCATAACAGAAGAAACAAGCAGAATTAACTCCTTGAGATAACTCTGATCATACATAGATAGGCTGAGCTTTCAATTTTCAAAGACATTTCCTGGATTTTCGGGCCGCATCTGTTTATTTTTTGTTTATAAACACGTTGTAGAGATGAGAATCGACAATACCACACACACCCACCCAGTGTATCACACGCACCCAGTGTTTCTAAAAAGAAGGTTTCCGTTATGAAATTAACATTCTCGATAGTTTTTTGCAAATATCTCAAAAACTAAAAGCGACCCCCCTATATTGGAAAAGGAAAAAGTTGTTCAGAATGTGTTGCTCCATAACATATTAAAATTTCATCAAAATCGGAGTACGCAGATCTTTTCTATATAATTACGGAATTGACTTTGAAGGTCCATTAAACTGGCAAACTGAATACAACTTGGCTATCGTGTCATGTGTTATTGAGTCTTTCTGACAAAGCCAGTGTTTATAATCGTTGACAATAATACGATTGAAGTGATAATAATATTCTTGGAAGTGTCTTCCCCATTGTGGAATACAAAACTCTGCTCAACGAATTTAAAGTGACTTTTTAGTAACCGCCTCATTCGTAATTCGTTGTCCTTTTTCAACTGTTTAAAATCTTCAAGAAATTCTTGTTTCAAATGTACAATACAGAGTATAAAGAAATATTTGTTTTATCATAGCCGGTTGCTCTGCCTCTTCTTATCAGTGAAGAACTGTACAAAATGTTGTCGCAGAATTATCTTCGACCTTGAGGATAGTGTCAAATGAAATATAGGTCTGAAATGAGTTTAGTTGAAACATGGGCGGAACTTCCGAAAACGGGTCAAATCGGAGTCACCTAAATTTTGCACATATCCTCATAAAGCTTATACAAGCATTGTAGCCAAGTACCTTATATTGTAAAATTATTGTAATTCCATGTAAAAATAGAGTTAAGTGAACGATATGTTGAACAACGGCGAGGCGGGTTCGAGAACGGCGAGGGAAAAGTCATTTTTTTATTCGGAGTGACGATGCGTGCCAACTCTCGATGGTGTAGTCCAACGTGCGGGAACAACCGAAGGGTTATTTGTCGTCGTTAAGCCACCCCGGTGCTAAACGTGACACACGGTTGATTCTAGGCCGTCAGATCCCGGCAAAGCTAGGTACCTGAGTTTTTTGATGGTCAAAGCGTGCACGGGAAGACACAAGGTCATCCCGGGGCCGCCAGCGGCGAAACCAACAGAGTTGGTACCGCAAACGACAAGACTAAAAAGAACCCTCGGGGAGGGGAGCGGTTACGTATCGAGCCGCGATCTTTTGGATCTACCCTGACCAGTTCATTCTCGAATCAGTGTTCGCAGCGAACAGACGCAATAAAATATATTGAAAAAGAAGTACGTGCGAAACTCAATTTCCTTTCGACGACAAGGTTTACAATCATTATCTACCTTACCGACATAAAGGTCTAAGTGTGATATTTCCTGTGTTATTCCAAAATTAATTATTCGTTTTACAATTTCCGTTATATTTTGTATTCTAATAAAGTTATGAACAAAGAAAGTTTGAAGCATGTAGCAGTTATTGTAAGTACTGAAGACTCAAACGACTAATAGATGTATGTATGTGGAAATAATAACAACTGTACGATATCAAAATGCGGAACATCCCAAGCGCAGTCGGGCCGGCCTGACGGCCTAACCCCAAAGCAATTTGGACTATACCTTCTTTTTGAGATTCTGTATATGATTCTTTATATTTTAATTACTGTTTAGTGACAGCTTGTGCTAATTCAAGCCTGAAAGTTATTTTGTTTGAAAGTAAATTTCAAGCCTGAAAGTTAGTTTGTTTTTTTGTAAATCGCCAAAAATCATGTTGGGAAACGTGTTTTTATACAAAATGAGGCTATATGCAAAATTTGAGGTCAATCCGATTTGACTGATTTTCGGAAGTACAGCCGATAGAAGTAGCAGATTCTACACAGAAAGATTACTTGGGGTAAACACAATCGTGGAGAAAATATCAACACAAATGAAACCATTAAAGTTCATATAAACCAAATAATAACTTCACTTTCATAACTTTGCTTGCTTCGAATTGTTTCGTCTCACATCACGGTTCGTTTAACAGTTTATGTCTAATTATTTGTCTAGGAATCATTTATGTGTAGCACTCATAATTGTACAAAAATATAAAAATATCTGGCAAATGCTTCTTGCAATAGATACAGCAGGTATATGAAGATTTTGTAAGAGCACTTGAAATAAGTAGAGTATCATTCGTTATGAAAGTATCCGATGTTTTCAATTTCAGAGGATTCAAGCACGCCGAAATAATGAAATTGCATACTTTTCTGAGTACTGTTTCGGATTTTGTTGAAACTCGGATATATTCTATCCTTTGATGACATACGAAGGTATCTCTAAAGATTTTTTGAAAGCATAAAAAGTTGTTGATTTTACGGACATATAAAGTAAAATGTTGTAATCTATAGCGATGTATTTGAGTAGAAAGGAAGGTGAAGATAGATCGGAGCGTGGAGTATTAAACGAGAAAAGGTAAAACTGATAACATGTGGAATATTCAGAAATATGGTATGTACAAGAGAAAAGGTGTGTATGATACAAGAAAAGATGAGATATGTTACCAGGTGAAGTACGGGTGATGAGATGAGGTGAAAGCACAAAATGTGAAGCGCACGAATTGTGTGGAGAGACGTTATTAACGTGAAGCCCACGTTAATAACAGTAAGAAGTCTACAAGACGTGAAGCGCACGAATTGTATGATGAGATTATTCACGTGAAGCGCACATGAATAATCGATGATCGCGTTACACTTGTGAAGCGCACAGAGTAAGCGTTGCAGAGCGTGGAATCGATATAAATAGTCAGATAGCGACGAGAGTGAGCGCAGTTTCGGCACGCCTATCTATACTTGCCTGGGGCCATCGATTAGTCTCCGGCGAAGCTAGTTCGTTGTTGTAATCAAGTAATCAAGAGTTTCGTTAATTCTGCCTACGAGTGTTTCGACGGATTTCCCGAGTTCCCCTCCCCGATGGATGCCCTCCCCTCCCGTCAGGAAGTAAAGGCATTGATGGAAATCCTGCGAAAGACTCGCCTTCATCTCCGACATCAGAAGTGGAATCAGCTCGGGCCTCTCAAGATCTCGACGATAATGTTTGGCGGACTATGTACGTGTCACAGAACCGTAATATGCTGCGGTTGATCAGCAATCAGAGGACCTTCTTCATCGTCGATTACGCTGCCTAACATCAATCCCGAGGATACGGACACTGAGCCACGCGCATGCTGTGGCAATACAACATGCGGTAAGGCGTTACATTGAGGCCACACCGCGTCTATGATTAGCCGTTGGTTAGCCGACGTGAAGAACACGTCGTTTTTGTTTCTGCGACAAATGCCTATCGACGTGGTATACACGTACGTGGCATGTCTTTATAGCGCAAGTGGTTAAGGATTCGCCGCCTGTAGCCATCAAGTGTCATTATTGCGGTAAACAAGGCCACAGGGCGATTGATTGCCGCAAAAAGGTCTGCACGACATTCGATCCGAAGAAGCCCATTATTTGTTTTCGTTTTGGTGAGAAGGGTCATATTGCATCTCATTGTACGAGACAAAACGCCGGTGGTAGTGGCGGCGCTGTAACTGAACGTCGACTTGTGGATAGATGCGAAGTTCATGGTGTATGTGGATAGATACAATTACAATCTGGTGAGTCGCTTCCTTTTTATTTTGATTTTGGTGCCGAGTGTTCTTCGCTTAAGGAAAGTGTGGCTAACAGATTTTCAGGGACCCGCTTCAATTCAACTGTTCATATCACGAGTATCGGAAATTCTGACGTGTATAGTAACGAACAAATTCGTACCAAAGGTTCGATCGACGGGAATTGTTTATCAATTTTATTTCACGTTCTACCTGATATTTATTTGAAGTACGGGATAATGATTGGCCGTGAAATTCTACAACTCGTTCTTACGGTACATCGAGTAACCAGGGCAAGCCTTCTCGAGCTCATGATCGGGAAGGTGGCAAAGCCGTTAAATCTTTTGACTGTCGACGATACTGAAACTGAAGTTGATATTCCGAAAATAAAAGAACAGGCGGTCCGAAACATTGAGAGAGTTTCGAGTTACGAAAAATCACGATTTGACTCTAACAGGGCAAAGGTGGTTAAGTTTACCGTTTGTGACCTTGTTTGAATTGAGAATCACGAGAGGAATCAAACTAAGTTGGATACGAAGTATGGAAGCCCATTCGTGATTCTAGAGTTGCTCGAAGGCGACCGTTACATTCTTAAATCTTTGACTGGTAACAGAACCTAGAAGTATGCACACGATCGTATTCGAAAGATCCCTCGAAGTCAAGTTCCCGCAGAATTAGATTTGTTTAATGAAGGACGAACGAGAACGTCGATGAAGGTACTACAGTGGATACCTGAACACGCATGGCGATTTGGCTGCACTGCATGCGCTGGTCGTAGCCGTAACTGCAATTCACTTGTGGAATTGTTCAGAGCGCGATGCGCGGCTAACGATGTAGCGGGGGCCCGAGTCTCGTCAAAAGAGACTACTATCTGGTCGACTTGGGGTGACCTGGGAGTCTTAATGACTCTATTGAGTATTGTATTTGATCGACTTGGAGTGACCTGGGGGTATTAATCACTCTATTGAGTATTGTATTTGATCGACTTGGAGTGACCTGGGAGTCTTAATGATTCTATCGAGTGTTAATGTGCACTCCATACAGTGATACTGAGATAGATGCTGATTCATCATTTCTTTATCATTCTCGTCGAGTTTTGAATTTGATTACAGAATTTTCTTTTCTTCAGATTTTTTCAAGGCTAGAGGTAACACGAGATCAAACCTAGCCAATGATCGCACATATACACACGAGGACGTGTCACTTGTCAGAATGGCCGTGTCGGAGATAGTCGGAGATAGTCGGAGATAGTCGGAGGATTTGGTCAAGGAAACGAAGCGGGAGCGGAAAACCGAACGAGGACGAGGAGTCTTCTCGGAGAAGCAGATATCGGCAGATATTATTCTGGAGTCATAGACTATAGACCTCGAAAATTCACCAATAAAGTCTATTTTATTTTCCATATATTTTATTCGAAAGAGTGTTTTATTATATCAACATCCACCTTCCACGAGCAGAGCGCTTCAGCGCTCCACGGGCACCCCAACCTATCAAAGTCCCTGAATTCCACCACGCGCAGCCGCAACAGTGGTATAGTTTGGTGCCAAGATATAGAGAGAGGTGCGCGTAGATTTAAAGTTCTGAGTTATACATATATTACTAGTTTTTGAGTTGTTTATTAAATTCATGTGTTCCAATTATTAACCGTGGCATTTGCTTTACCCCAACGATTCCAACACGTAGTATCGTGCGATGACGAAACGCTTCAGATTAAAGAAAGACTGAGCGAAGTACATCTCATATCAATTCATGATGATTCCGCAGCAACCGACTTTGATTATATTTTCAGAATATGATTCACACAGAAAGATCTACAAAACGTATTGTTTAAAGTTTCAATATAGACCCAATAAAAAAAGTTGTAAAATACAACTTTCAGTATTTTCTTTACAATTCCGACCAATTTCAATTTTTTCAAAATTTTTTTTCCCGTTATGTAGTAATCTACTTGTTCTAACTTTTAATCAAAATCCATCTTGTATGATCCTATGTCAAAAAAGTTGTCCTTTTAAGATTATTCTAATGATTATCGAAGTCGCCGTATCTTTATCTGCACGAAATGTTACCGTACACCGGATCTTTCCCTTAAATAGTGTGCACCAGAAGTTGAACTATGGATTTTGTTAACATTCTGAAAGTGATACCTCAATTTACAAGATGATAAAGTGGTTTTTATTTGAAATATGCGAGCAATATAACCTGATTCCGTATGCATTGAATAATCACATGTTTTTAAAATGTCATTTAATTTTGTAGCAACAAACACTGACATTGTAGTAACTTTACAATTTTCTTTTCCAGATTTGAAATTACATGGTCGTAAAGAGACCGACGGTGAAGGTGTCGACGATTACGATGATTCTGGAGTCATGACAAAGGATAACCCTTTCAGCCTAATTGTCATTTTAGTTTCATTTACTATTTATCTCCACCATCATCCACAGTTGAGAACATTCTATTCGGCTTAAAAAATTGATCACCGCAGTATTAGTACATCATCCAATTCTCTTTTCGATCGCAACCCATCGAAAATTTGTAAATCCATTTAGAACTCCATCGCTCAGGGACTCCATTCGAGGATAAGTTTCATGAAATGCGCTGACCACATATACGTTACTGTATAATAACATCCTAACGTGTAATAATATTAGATATTGTAAATTATTCGTAAACAATAATGAAATAGTCTGAAAGTGTAACGGCATTCCTTGCCGTGGAACTAACTCATAGCGATTTATAATAATTAATGTAGTATAAACAATCAAAGACGCAAGAAGATCCTGTAGTAAAAACATTGGATTTGTAAACTTGCACGATGAGTACAGTAAGCCTTGAACACGCTTAATTACAATCGATGATGATATTTGAAACTAGTCAATCACCAGACGAATTCCTCGCTAATTCTAGTGTAGACATTTATGTTAAGCTGGTTAAGAAATTTACTAGAGAACGCATACGCTATTGGTAACGTATCTGTGTATTTTGCAATTTACTATTTATACTGTAAACATTTTATTTTATGATAACTTATTATGCCTTCAATTACAATAAATAACCGATTTCTTTGCTCCTGTGCTAACAAGGGACGATTCCGAAGTGACACCTCTAGATTTTCATTGAACGTTGGGAGAACGTAGATTATGCAAAAATATTAGACATAACTTTTTAGCAGCCATCATTTATATTAATGGAAACAGACCTCAAAGTTTGGGATCGTAACCCAAATAATAAAAATAGTAAAGCTAAAGGGATGATTCACATGGCAATGTTATGTATTTTCTAATAAGAAATTCAGCCACGCAATCCGCTTTCAGATATCTTAGTTTATTTAAAAAATACATTAAAGGATGACACTTTTTTGTTAATTTTTCCAATCATATATTAATTCATTTACTTGAATATTTGTGTGTAAGAAGTGCATACTCAAATACAAATACGGATAAAATAGAATTTTTGTTCTTGAAATTTAAAAGTTATTATAATAGATGTATATATATATATATATATCCTATAATCCCCTGTTGGCCTATTCGGCTATTTCGCATGATAATTTCGGAAGTAATATGAATTAAATTGGAAAAAAAAAGTAATTTGAAAAATAAATTCTGAAGATAAATTTGAAAAATCGTTTAGAATTTGATCGTCAAAAATTTTTTTAGCTGTGGGAAGACTACGTTTTTGACAACAGATCGACCACTATTCACGGACAGGCTTGGAAAAACCATTATACTCTGTACTATGGATGGTATTAATTAAGATTAAGTTGTATGGAATTGTATTCGGCGAAATGACAGTAGTGGTTTTTCTAAAATGAAAATTTCACTAATATTCTGTGCTTTGTTTCTGTCCGCACAGCGAAAAACTGCGTCTATAATTGAATTGTAACATATTATTATTATATTTTTCAAATTTATTTTCTCGAAATACCACTAAAAGCATGCATTGACAATAGTGTCGCCCTAATGCGCCACGCGCAGTTCATACGTTACGAGGCCAAATTAATCATATTTTATATACAAAGATACATGACAAATACTTTATAAATTTGAGTGGACATAAATTTTGAAACATCTAAATCGAAGCCTCGAAGATCGTGCACTCTCCTTGTGCGCCAATGTGTCGGGCGATCCAACGCGATGAGTATACATTCTATAGTCCGACAGGTGTTGTACCGCGTTGAGCCGCGCGAAGGTACAGTGTTCTCTCCGTAAATCTCGTAGCTTCGGATCTGCCGCGCGACATTCATAGAAGGGGGAGTACATTCTTTATAGTGTGCCGGACGTAGAGAATGATGGACTGAGGTTCGGGCATTCGGCAAACAATAAAGGACTCGTGCCAGCTCAGCCTTCTAAATTGAAAAATCAGAAATCCTTATATTTGGTTTTTCGTCAATGAAACTTCTACCATCGTATTAATCTCTTTTTTTCTTATTAAAGAAACACCAAACACGATGTAATTAGGATCACATTTATTTGCGTAACAAGCGATTAAAGCTTCGGATTTGACATTTATGGAAATAGTTTCTCTACCATGAATGTGTAGTCCGAAACTTTAATCGCTTGTTTCACAAGTAACTATAATCAAAACTATATCGTATTTGCGGTTATTTTAATTAGACAAACGAGACGAATATGTTGTTTACCGCTTGACTGGTTGTGAGGGAAATCCCCTGTGGTGGGGATGAAATTTCTACATTCACAATCGATGGCCTAAACCTTTGCGACAGTCACTGAGAGAATACTGCATCGGGCTACCCAAATTTTCCGATATTCTCCGACCTGACCCGAAACCGAAATGTCTGGTACCTGTACAACTCTAATTTTCTGTACTTATTATAACAAACTCAATAATCACTGAAGCCACCAGATAACCACAATCTGACTCTAAACACCGAACAGACTCATGAAATACATTGTAAATAACTATTTACAAACATAGTGTCAGGTAATACTTTACTATCGGATATTAATTGATTTTGACAACATCAATGACCTTGACAACGTATTTGGTGGTCATCGAAAACGGTGAGGAATTGTCCAAGTAAATAATTATTAAAAAAACACAACTTTGTACTCTGAACCCCCCCCCCCCCCCCCCCAACAACCTATAGTAGTTCATGAGATATTCGACTAAATATAATTCAGACCCCAAACTTTGGGGGCTGTTTTCACACCCTGAATATAAATGACAACCACTATAAAGAATGTCAAATATTTTTGCAAGAACTACGCCCTTCTGAAGATTCATTAACCCCTTGCCCTACGATTTATTTTACGGTTTCAGTAGTTAGAACTTCTTTGTAGTTCATAATTTCCAAGAAGGAGTTTACATATATTGTATGACTATCTTCTCCAATGGCTGTAAATTAACAACAACAAAATAGAATTTTATTTCAGTTTAAAGGAAATTAATAACATAACTATATATTAGACACCGTTCAGAATCTTCATCATAAGTCTCATACGATGTTATAGGGCAAGGGGTTAAAATCTGGAGATGTCACTTCGCGATCGTTCCTTGTAAGTATTACGATTTACGAAACCCCATGACGTAATATATTTTATGAAAAATTTATTGAAAGTCACTACAGCAGCGAATGTATCCAAATATTTATAATACTTAAGTATATTATTTACTACTTATGTTTCGTATGGCGTAGAAAAGTACTATTTAAAAGAATAACAAGAACATATAGAGACAATAGTACAATAGGGTCTTTTCACGCGAGGTCAACACTTTTCACTATCTTACAATTAAAATTTTCAATACAGGCTTACATAAAAAAGTTGTATAATATAACTTTTAGTATTTTCTCTACAATTCCGACCAATTACAATTTTTTCAAAAAAATTTTCACGTCACGTAGTGAACGAATTTTTTCTAAATTCTCAAAAAATCCAAGTCGGAGGGTCCAATATTAAAAAAACTATCGTCTTTTTAAAAGTGCCCGAATATTACAGTGAGTCACTGTATGTATGCGACCGCCACAGAATTGAATACCGTTATGAATTCTTGGGAAACTCATTCTTTGTCATCAATGGTTATCATAGTTCAATGGGCATCACGAGAAAGTAGAGGATGCACTCCATTGAGAAACGATGAAAGAGAGTGTGACGGAACTCTAGAATCAAGACTTAATATTTTGTTGTATAATGATTTATGACACAATCAATAACTAAATAAATGACTTAAAATAATAAGATTATTTCGATAATATATGATTTATTGCTATTTTAAATTTTATTTAAAAATTCAATGTAATGATGGAAGCGGCTCTTCAAAATCACTGGCAGATCAATCCAGTTCGTGTAGACTATTAGAAAGCCAAATAAAAGTAATAAAGAAATTATTTAATTGAGACCCTCAACATTAAACTCTTTAGTTCTCAATTTAGTTCAATAAACGAATATAATGAACGATCAAAAATTTTATATTAGTGACACGGGCTAGCTAAAGCGATACATCATGATATTTTTATTCGTTTATAGTTTATACTAAACGACATCGTATCCCACTCAACTGTTAAAGTTTACTAATACATATATTGAAAATCACAAATTGTGTCAATTATGATATAAATAATCATTATTCTAGGTCATTTATTTAGTTATTGATTATATCATAAATCATTATACAACGAAACATGAAGTCTTGAATCTATAGTTGTTCACACTCTCTTTAATCATTTCCCAATTAAATGCATAATCCACATTCTCGTGATGTCCATTGAGCGATTATAGTAAATGTTTCCCACAATTAATATTATTGACAAAGAGTGAGTTTCCCCCAGAATTCATAACGGTATTAAATCCTGTGCCGGTTGCATACATGGTATAAGGCAGGCATGACCAGAAGTAGCTCACTTGGAGGCAAATTCGCGGGAGACGCCTACTTCTCCCGCCCGCGCATCTCGCTCTCCGTGGCGGCCGTAGTCCTACGAGCTCCTCAGACCCTTGCCTACCGCTTGCAGTGCATACCGTGTGTGGCGCGTTAGGGCGACTCTCGTACCCACGGTAGGCACGGGTCTGAGGAGCTCGGTGGACTTTGGCCGCCACGGGGAGCGAGACGTGCGGGCGGGAGAATTAGGCGTCTCCCGCAAATTTGCCTCCAAGTGAGCTACTTCCGGCCATGCCTGGTATAAGGACAGCAAGTATAGCCACCCGGCCATGGCCGTTGCTCGTACCCCGCGTCGGCCGTCCAAGACGGTAAATCGCGATGCAACGTTCGTTTCAAATAATTTTTATTTCACCATTTTTAAAAACAGGTCTATAAAGGGGAAGATTGGGGCTATACCGTGATTTCATTCAGAATTTTATATATTCCCCCGATAGAAAAATATCTCATTTATTCACGACAATTGCAAAATTAATGTTAAAAGCATTTTTTGAAACTGAAACAATTTTTATTAGACACTCTGTTATCTTCACTATAAGCACCTAAAATATTACTTTCATTGGTTTCTTAGTTCAGTCGTTTAATTTAATTAAAAAAGGTTGACACTTCCCTTTGCTGGTGTGTAAAACCAACAATTTTCAAGATGTCAAGAAGTATGTGACATTCACTAATGACTACAACATATTCGAATTTGAGCAAAATCCGAAAACCTACTTCGAAAAGTGCCCGACTTCGCGTTAAATGACCCAATTAATAGAATCGTAACACGACAATGAAAAATTTAGCGTTTTCAAATATTTTCCACGTAATTCGTTTGTAAATAAAATATTTTATCTTCGTGACAGACCATTTACAATCGCCATGAAAAATGAGTTACCATTTAAATCTTCAAAGAGAAGATCTTGTATAATTACAAATTTTTAAACTGTTATCAACTAATTTATACCTTAATATGGAAAATAATTATCCTTTGCCGTACATTTTTCACCATAGATAACGCTAACTTATTTTTCAACGCGACTTCTATTCATAAGTAACTTCATGCAGTCTTCATTATGGAAAATGAAATTATCATGCTTGTTTATACCTATTAGAATTTCAGAATTAGGGTGTGTTGTACTATAAATTTTAGTATATAGGGTGGTTCATATAAAGGGTTCTATTTTTTCTTAGAATATTAAAAATAATAACAAAACTCTGTGCTTACATATATCTAAAAGTAATATATATGAGTTTATAAAATTGCGAATTATAATAATGTTTATCCATTTTACTGCAAATGACCAGGATAACGCTCCCTACACGTTATACTAAATGATGATAGCAATGCGCATATCCTTTATTTCCTAAAATTGCCACAAATTTGGATGATATATTATACTTATTACTTGCATTATCGTCGATAGCGCATTGAGTTTTGGAAGCATTTACAAATCTAGTATAAGATTAACATTTTCATTTCTAATAGTGATTACAATAAGCCAACGATTTAACACTCGTTGCATTGTAAATATAGCTATAGTCACCTATCGTTGAAATTTCACTGTGCACAAATTGTAGGGGTAATCATAATCAACGATTAAAATTGTGCATGAACTAGTTTATTATAATTCTATGTCACGCGGCATTACAACCAACTTCATCAGAAATACAAATATAGACCAACACTGCTGTGCGCTCCAAGATACTCCGCTAGTATACAATACTGGAGCTTGCTCACGTTCTGGTTTACTGCTTATCAATTGAAAGAGAATCCGACTTAGTCAATGGAATAATTTAAAAACTGGAAGAAGAGAGTTTCAGATTTTATACAGGCGGTGACCCTGCTCTTTTCATGTTGAAAAAATCTTCCAAAGACACCCTAGCGGGGTAGTATCAGATTTCTACCGATTAAAATCCACAATAATCTTAGGTCTGATGCGATACTGCGACGGAGGTAGGAACTGCAAGCAACGCATCCAGCCTATTGCCTGTACCCAACAATAACATCCCATCCCGAGAGGGATCTGCTATATCTTTATGGGATATTTGTTCCTTGCTGGATTCCCGTATATGTGGCTGGGGCGGCCTACTGGCTGACACCCCCCCCCCCCCCCGCCCTCCAATCTAATCCCGACTCACTCTCCAATCTCTTGAAGTGTGACCACTAGGATCCCTCTCTCTCTCTCTCGCTCTCTCTCGCTCTCTCGCTCTCGCAACCCTCTCTCCCACCCCGATAACGCGAACTTAATCGACTTGACTACAGTCTGCCAGATACCGCCGAAATGCGAGGCGGCAGAGGGATTGAATAACCAATTAGTGACCAGTTTAGTCAACGTTTGCCAAGTTTTTAGCATCTCTTCATTCGTAGCGTTGAAGAATCGTCTTAATCCCTTACCAGCGCCCACGAAGGTCGTTCCGCAATCGCTCCAAATAATCCAACAGAGACCGCGCCGCGATACGACAACCCGATAAACAACAAGGAAGGCTTCGGAAGAATAATCAGAAATCAACTCCACGTGCACAGCACGCGTGGTGAGACAAACAAAACCCGCGATGTAGGACTTACGTGTTCGTCTACTACATCCCTGCGCAATTTACATGTTGAAGGCTCCAGCATACTCGACGCCCGAATTATAAAAAGGTGTGGTCGGGGTGACGCGAGAGGGGGAAAGATCGCTCATTTGTTGTTCGGCAGTTTCCTTGCGCCACTGCCAGCATTTTAAGTACCCGTGTATGTGTTTTCGCACCGCTCTACCACTGTTGCATTACTTTTCGGGTATTATAACAGGATGTTTCTTATCATAATCCAGAATTAAATGTTTTAACCGGTCGCCCACGTGCAATAACCCATGATCATCCGGAAACAGGCTGAGGCACGCGAGGGGACCCCGGTGGAAAGAGCGCGACGTCTGGACACGAGCGATCTCCATAGAGAAGAAACGCCGCTGTTCGCACCGAATTACCTTTTGGCGACGGCTGAAATGTGTTAGAGAGAAAGAAAAGGAAAGGGAGCGTTTCGTCCTGGGGCCGCTAGAGGACTCGTCAGTAAGACTACCTAGCGGGCTCTGTCTTAGACACAGGGATATCGTAAGAAGGGTTTAGGACGGTGTATATACGAATCGGCGACGGATCAGGTACTAGCGGCAAAGGCGTTGTCTGTCTGTCTATCTGGTAGCGAGCGTAGGAGGTAGCCGCCACAACCTTAAGCCGCGCGTTGCCAAATTATTCGGTACGTAAACAAGCATCTTAAGCTTGTGAATGCCGGCGTACGCGATTCATAAAACTTAGACACCACACAATTGCCCGAACGAGACGCGTGAAGGAGGAGTACATAATTTTGTACACAAAACAACTTATTAGTTATAAGCAAAAGACACTTACAAATCAAATTACGCAACAAATTTTAGTTACGAGGTATATATTTTCTTTTATTCTTGTCCTATTTTTTAAAAGAATCAGCCACTGTGCATCGACATGTCCGGTCCACGAATGAAAACCGTCCAGAGGCCTTTTTCCACGCACCTGCCTGGTGGTGCGGAGGAGGACATCAATGCCTGGCAGGCGGAGGAGGAATCACGTTCCTGCCACCGGGGAGAGACTGGGTCGCGATTGCCGGAATTATACACCTCTTGGAGACGGCGATAATAACTCGAACTGATCTACGAGATAGAGGAAGTCATACATTAATCTTTAAAAATCTGTATCGATTTGATGTCTTCAGTTGTTTTCTTGCCGGAACTCAGACATGAAGCATATCGTTTTAACGCCCCACTGACGTTAGAAGAGCGTCTCTAGCTAAAAGGTCCGAAGGACAGGACCATCCTCTGGGCCTACATTTAAGAACTTAGTAGCCGCTATGGCCCACGGGGATTTCGTAGTACCGGGATCGTAGCCCAGGCCCAGGGAGCCCGAATATCTTTTGTGCAGAGAGAAAATCTACCACCGCTGCCACCTAAGAAGGTCCGTAACATCTGACTACCTCAACATCACCGGGAAGAAATTAAAAGGGTATCGAGCCCATGCGAATTTGATGGTCCATTACCGGAACGGGTCAACTAATTCACAGAGGTTTTTATGGGGCAGTTCATTAGTAGACATACACAAGTTTACTAGTTCAAAGGGGTATACCTGCTTTTTGCCCTTCTTATACCTAGTAAATAATAACAAAAGTCATCAATCATGTGACTCGCGAAAAATACGAATCTCAGTCTCGCGCGGAACGTTGACTGCAAATCGTCAGAGTCACGAAAGTTTTCAGTACAAGGACTTTTTTATAAAGTGCATAGCGTAATGGCAGGTGTAATGTAGTGGGTTAAAGTGGACACAGTTACTCTTTACATTCATAGTTACAAAGTAGAGTAGTTTATTAGTTCCGTATATAGAATACAATTACGACGTGTGGTTAATTACGTATTCTCTCTCGCTTATACATACGTACAATACATTACAGAAGGTATGTAAATTCAAAATCTCTACGTACTTTTTCGTTACGAATAAAAATAGAATAAGTAGAATGTAAATTGAAAACCTTTTTGAAAAATTATCAATTTTATATACGCAAGGCCTATCTTTTTTAGGGATAAGTATTGTAGCATTATTTGAAGGCTTAAAGCCATAGTGATGAACATAATTTATTTATTATTTACAAAAAGGGTTTTGTAATTTTTTAACTAGGAATCTATATATTACTGAATATCGTTTAACTTTTGTTGGAAACAATTTTTTGTCACCTGACCCCTGTATGATAACAGCCGAGGCAGCACGAGCGCGGAGACGCGAATCACCGAATGAGATTCGCCTGGATGTGGCGCGACAAGAAATTCGACGCGGGCGCGCGACGTTCCTACTCGCCGGTGATTTTCGTTGCTGTTTCCGGAGGTAGAGAGTCTCCTCCGAGATCTACGAGGCCTCTCGTTTTTCCCCTCGCCGATCGAATCTGAACGACCGCTGTCGCAAGCATTGCCACAAGAAGCGTGTCGAGGTGCTGAGCAAGGCAGGCGTGTGACGTCACCGGAGCGTCTCGCGAGCTCGAAGTGTTGCGCGCAATGCGGCCGCTGTCGTTGCTGTCGTCGGCCGAGAAATGTAGCTGTGAGTGGTGCCGCTGGCCAATGTGCGAACAGGACGTGACTACCGGATACGCATCGACAGCGTGTCCTGTTCGCAAGCAATTAAAACAGCAGTGTCGCTGTGCAACGATTTCTCGACGTTGGGCGGCGCGAAGCGCGAGGAAAGATTGACAGCGATATAACGCGTACCTCGCTTTGCACATTGGGCACCGGTCGGCCGAGCTCGAGAGCGCAGGAGCGCTGGTCGAGATCGTGTGAACCGCGTGCGTCGTTCCGCGACCGTGACATGGCGCGGTTGATGTGAGCGCGAACGCTTCCAGCGAGCGAATGCGCGCTTCGAGGAACGTGTCTAGAGCGGCGTAAGTGGTGGGTTCAATTTTTGGGGGGCGACATAGACAAGGATGTCGTCCCAGTGGGTCGTGGGGCGTCCCAAATTCGCGAGCATCGCAATCGCCTGGTTGGTGGTGTCGCGAAGGCGCGCGAGTTCGTTGACCAAGTCTTCCGATAAATTCGTCAACGTCATGAAGGTGGCCAAGTAAGCTCCTACAATAACACGTGTATTATTGTATCGCCGTTTCAAAGTATCACAGGCGGTAACGAAATTCGCGGCGGTCGACGAGATACCCTAAATCAAACCGAGCGCCTGACCTTCAAGCGCGTTTCAAATAAAAGAGCCGTTGGACGTTCGCGAGCTCCGCGTTTTTCGACTAACGCGTCGAATAGATCCGACAAGCTGGGCCAATCGGTGTAATTGCCAGAGAATTTCGGTAACGCAATGTGTGGGAGATGGAATTGCCGAGCGGAGGACGCGCGAGCGTCTTTATCCCGCGGGGTGGGGTCCGGCTTCGGCTTCGGCTTCGTCTTCATGGTCTCGACCACCTTGCTGAAACAGTCGTGTGCCTCCCAGAAAGTTTCCTCTTCTTCGAGGAATTCTTCGCCGGTGAAGTAAGGCAGCTTGACGCTCTCCGTCGCCGACGCCTGCAGTTCCAACTGCATGTTGAGGTGTTGGCACCGGTCCCACGTCTTCTTCAGGTTGTCCAGTATGCCCTTCGCGCTGGCGGCCGTGAATTTGGCCTTCCCCATCTTCTTATAGTTTTCCAGGAGCCGCCAAATCCCTTGGATCGTGATCTGTTGCTCCTGCATTAGTTCCTCCATGGTTCTCATGTTCTCCTGTCAATCCTGCTCGAAGGACCAATGTTTTATCGAGAGCGTTTGCAGTGGGCAAAGGTTCGAGGGTTGCCGTTGGATCATGACAGGGAGTCGAGAAATCCACACGAGGTTGATAGGATACCTTTAAAACGTTCACCGGCTGGCTTCGTCACGTTAAACTGTATTTACAATAGACTACTCACGACACACAGAAACGTTAAGACGCGCACAAGTGTGCAAGATACAGCGGGTTGTTGTGGCGCAAGGCTCGCAATGGGCGAGAACGAAAGGAGCGCTATTCGCGGTGAGAACGCGTAACAGTTCGGCAAGGGCTTTCGCGTGTTACGGCTGGAGCTGTTCTCAGGCTACTCCTACCTCGTGGCGACGTGTCGGAGGTCGTCGCGGTTGTCCGTTTTCAAACGTCGATTTTTGAACCGACATCGGTTATGCGGTCGTTTTCGGGAGTCGCGGTGTCGAGCCCGAAAAGGTAGGCAGTTTGGTCCTCTGTGCGTCTCTGGAATTTCGCCGACCATTCCCGGTCGAGGAAACGCGGCCTTTATAGATATCGGGATTTCTTGCGAAAACCCACAGACACTGTTGCGTTGGCCGCAGCACGCGAAATAATATCGTATTTCTACTATTTCACTTTCTGCGTAGAATCATAGATTAATTGTGCACTACCGTCTGCCGAAACGGGCCGTTGAGATGCAACGAACAGAATATGCGCTGCTGCCAGTGGTAAGTATTAATCACGGTTCGTTATTCTGCATGACACCGCGCTAATAATTTTGTGACTAACACGGGGTGAGTGCCGTAAAATATCTACTTCGTGTGATCTCTAAGAAGTTTCCCCATTGACAGCGACGAGCAAACGTATCGGCGACTACGCGTGTGACCTTTTTACACACAGCGCACGGGGGTGGCTCTTTGGCGCACAGACGATTGCGCACATCGGTATGGCACACAGTTCTTTTGGACACAGTATTATTGGACACACTGCTCTTTTGGACACGGTAATATCGGACACACGGCTCTTTTGCACACAGTAATATTGGACACATGGTTCAGACACACAGTATGAATTGCTCACATGCAGAATTGGAAACGGTATGTGAAAGCAATTCTAGTTTTCACTGTTCGAACTACATGTATATTGGTAAAATGCATGTGTACGGAAATAAAGCATCTGAAGGATAAGGCGACAGTTTTAAGCGAAGCGGTAGCAAACCGGGATTTTGGACGTTATTTTTGTTTTTATAAAAGCGAGCGAGAGAGACATTGGTTAGGGTTAGGCAGAGTAAAATCGACCCACGTTGATCCGATTTTGGATTAAGAATAATATTAGTGTATTAAACATTGGGAAATTTGTCTAAAAAGGTGCTATAGCCGTATGCATAACCAAAAATTAACCTCAACTTGGTCGCATTTCCACCTGTGTCTCACTTTACAGTGCGCAATTTCATTTGTATCGTGGAACGAAATATTGTAATAACTGCAGTAACATTGTGTACAGTAATCTGAAAATATAGAATCAGTTATCGCTATATCTTTCATAATGTTTGTATTAACTCATTCATAATTACAAAATAATATTTAAAATGCCAGTAGAACAATGAACGGTCTACTACAGATTGTATGCAAAATAAATTACTTAAAACAGTAGCATTTTCTCACATTGTTATCAACTTATCATGATATAAGCACATCTTAGACAATCGCCTATATATAAAACTAACACCACTGCAAATTGTGATATTATACATGGAAAATATAATCAGAAAGTATAACCATAAACTAATCACACAGCACAATTCATGATGATAAACGACAGCTTGAATTCTTTCTGTGCCCAATCCATCATGTGTCCAATTCTACGTGTGCACAATTCATATTTTCTGTCTGAACCATGTGTTCAATATTATCGTGTGCAAAAGAGCCGTGTGTCCAACTACACTGTGTCCAAAAGAACTGTGCGTCATACCGACGTGCGCAATCGTATGTGCGCAAAAGAAGGCCACTTTGTTAAATGCAGAAGAAATCAGGAAGCAACCAATAACGTGGTGTCTAGAAAATGGCTGCTCATCGCACATGGTCGCTGACAAAAGTCTATTTAGAGAATTGGCTCCAGCTGAAAAATCGTTAAACCTAGCAAATAATAAGTCAACTAAAATAACAGGAGTTGGGAATGTGGAAATGACCATCAGGAATCACCGTCGACCACTCAAGGTAAATTTAGATATTGTATAGCATGACCTTCGTACAAACTTACTTTCAGTCGCAAAAATAGCCAATCGAGCTTACAGGACATTGTTCGGAAAGGACGATGCAACAAATAAACAAAAACAATGAAGTGGTGATGACGGCAATAAGGAAAGGCGACCTATATTATACGACTGGTGAGAAAGAAGAGGCCAAGTTATCACAAGAATCTAACTAATGGATCCCGAGCAACGAGGCCGAGATGTGGCATTATAAACTCGGTCACATAAATGAACGAGATCTAAAACAGACGCTAAGGGATCAAAAAGTGCATGGCCTAAACATTAAAAAGATAGACAAATTACCCCAATGTGAGATTTGTGCAAGAGAAAAAGCATGTAAATTACCATTTGCAAAAACCGAGCTCGGAAGAACGAAACATGTGCTTGAGATTGTATATGTTACGGTAAATGTGATTAATCGGGTGATTATGTATAATTACCGGTTATTTGGTTAAGTTTGGTCTGGGTTAGGTAAAAAATTGGTAAATGTGATAAACTCTTGAATATTTAGGACCCTTACCCAGACCTAACCCAGATCAAACTTAGTGGTGGTTATATGTAATAACCGGTAATTGTACATAATCACCGGATTAATCACATTTACCGTGACATATATACTGACGGGGACACCCCCGTTTGGACGCCATCCGATTGGACTCGTGTCGTTTGAACGCCGAGCCGATTGGACTCCGTACCGGTTGGACCTTTTTCTTCCGCAGTGGTAATCTCTCTTACGGATACGTGGCCCTTCTCGAGGGGAGAAAGACCAGGTTATGTTGAACTCCCCGGTCGGTGTGTGCAAGACCGGTATACCAACTAACTCTACTGCGTTCGTCCCTAAAGCTCCTGGGGGTGAATCTGATCCGCGCGCGCATGTCTAACCGGACACCCCCGCTTCGTCATCCCTCCCTGGAGAGGGGACGCGGCCCCCTCCTACCTACCCTAATAAGGGACCAACGCGCGATGAATGACGCGTTGGTCCCCCATCCCCATTTGGATCGCTCGATGGTTGCCCGAGCCCCCCGCTCGGAGTAATCGACGATCCCCGGGACGCCATTGACGGCCAGGACATCACGTAGTGGGTTGGATTAGCCCCCCCCCCTGACCCTGTGTCCATCAAGGGCGACCCCGCCCGCGCTAAGGAGGTCGCATCGGGAGCCCGTTCACGACACGGGCTCTGCGCCTCCTTCTACCCTCCAAGCGGCCAGGGGCGAGAACCCGTTCCCGCTTCCTTTCCGCCTCCTCCTTTTGTAGCATCAACTGTTCGCAAAAGGAGGAGAAAGCCCCCAGACCCTCCCGCTACCAATTCCCTCCGAAACGATCGCCGAGAGCGAGAGATCCCACCCCACTACGCGCCGGAGTGCACGCCGTTCGCCCGACGGGGCAGGACATTCTGCACGGTATGCTCTGACGTATCCTGCGGCTTGCCGCAGTAGCTACACCCCGCCGTCTCGTCTCGACCGATCCGCCACAGATACCTTCCCAAGCATCCGTGCCCAGTCAGTACCTGCGTCGTCCGGTACGAGATCGTACGCCCCATCCCCCCCTGAGCCCACCGATGGTACTGGGGGAGGAGGGCCCGGACCGTACGCTGCTTCTCATCCTCTGAGCCGGCAAGATCCCGCAACCACGCCTGCCCAGCGTGCCCCCGGGTGTGACGCCTGAAGTTCGCCACCCGGAGCTCCTCGAGAGCCAGCCCCGTCCGCCAGGGAGTACTCATGTACCCTCAACAAAACCACAGCCTCCGGGACAAGAGGGAGAAGGCCCGCGAGCAGCAGCGCTGCCGCTCGGGATACAGTGCGGTACCCCCGCACGACAGCAATGGCCAGCCTGCGCTCTATCCGGCACAGCAGCCTCTGCGTGCTGCTGTACCTCCTGGCATTGACATCGCGCGCCCATATAGGGTCTCCATAAAGGACGACTCCCTGCACCATTCCCGCGTACAAGCACCTTACCCGTTCACCGGCGCCCCCGAGATTTGGGTGGAGGCGACCGAGCGCAGCGGTCACCCCCTCCACTCGGGGAGCAAGGCGCTCAAAGTGGCAGTTAAACCGCCACAGGCCGTCGAGCTCGAGTCACAGGTACCGCATCTCGGACACGGTCGCGACCGCGCCACCTCCCACGGCGTCCCAGACCCGGGGAGGCGGCCCCAGCTAGGAGTCGTGGTAAAACCACAACGCCCTGGTCTTAAGGGGTGAGATCTCTAGGCCCAGGGCCCGGATCGCCTCTACCACGAGCCGCTCTCCGCCAGTCAGACGGTGCTCCTCACATGCGTCCCAGTGGCCAGCACCAGCGTGTCATCCGAGTAACACGTCAGACTGACCCCGGGAGGCATCGCGACCCGAAGCACTCTGTCGTACGCGAGGTTCCACAGCAACGAGCCTAAAACCGACCACTGCGGTTTGTGCAGGATCTCTCCAAGGATATCGCCAGAGCACCCCCACCCCCTCGCATTGCGGTGTCCGAGAGAGCCCTCACCCGTTGAATCGCATGAACGGTAGAGCGACCCTCCCGGGAGCCGAACAGCCTCTCGTGGAGTCCCGGGACACCCGTCTCCGACAGGTGCCGGACGAGGCGGGCAGCAATCACCCTCTCAAAGAGCTTGCCCCCCTCGTCTAGCAGGCAAATCAGTACCCAGAGGGTGAGTCTTCAGGTATATTCTCCTTCCGCAGGGGCATCATCGGACTTCGCCTCCAGAGCGAGGGGTATTCCCCCTCCCTCAGGCAATTCGTATACAATTATCCGAGTTCGGGGGCGAGGACCTTGGACGCTAATGCCAACACACGGTCATGCACCCCGTCCGGGCCCGGTGCTTTCCGGGGGCCCAACTTCTCGACGCTCTTCCTGAGCTCGTCGAAGCCCCCGGTCCACCGAGGAGGTGGTGCATTGTAGAGCGAAAGAGACGGAGCGAGCGATAATGAGAGTGTGAGAGAGAAAGTGCGAGTGAGTTTCGTTTTAGACGAGCGCCTCCTCAACCCTTTTAGTTGGGTGAAGGATCGTATTTTCGGTTAGCCCGCAACGGGTAGATCTCAACAAGGCGGGACGATTCCCCCTTGGAGGGGTTACCCCTCGCCTGACAGGTCGCGAGCAATAGGGACAAATAGATTTTTGGTGGAGGGAAGAAAAATTCTTTTTGGGTGCCGATCGGTTTGCCTTCGTCAGTCCGACGCCCCCCCCCCCGAGGGGTACCCCCCTCCCACCTAGTTTTCAAATAGGAACCCCCCGAAGTTGTAGGGTTTGTCAAAAATGAAGAAATTCGATAGTCCAGATCGATCGGGAATTTTTTACAAAAAATTTGTTTTTTTTATCGGTCGGGACTTAGAATTTCTTCGTAGCGCTGTTCGATAGTTTACATAAGAAGTGAATGTGAATACGTATAGTTGTGTATATGTGTAACCGTGCGAGTGTAGTAAATATATTAATTCAGGGGCACACGCCGCGGACCCGCAACGGTGACCAGCCGGCCGTCCGAGGTCCGTACATACCGGACACTTGGGCGGGGCATCACACTTGGCCCGGAGGCTTTCATGCCCCCCTCCCGTATCCTCCGGACTGCCTGGGAGATTTCCACTCCACGGAATCCGAGAACGCCAACATCGAATGCCGGCGGTAGGAGTGGGGTCACAGAGACACCTCTTCCATCTTGAGAGGGGAAGAGAGTCGAAGTCACCCGCTCCAGGAACTCAGGGTCCAGCGTCTCCGTTAACGGGGGCGCCCAAGGGCGGAGCTTACCAAGCACCACCATATATGGACACCCCCAGAGGTCCCTATCCACGGACCCCAGGAGCTCCTCCCAGGCCCTGGCTTTGGCGGTGGCGATGGTACGTTCCAAGGCCATCTAGGCCTCCCTGTATTCTCTGTACAGGGAGTCCACCCTCTCTCTGTCGCCGCCCCTCCTCGAGAGACGACGACGAGCGCGGTTGTATTGGCGTCAGGCACGGACGCAGGTACCTCTTGCGTCCGCAATTTCGCCCGACCACCAGTACGTGGCCCTCCGCGGGGGACGATTTTTAGTCCGGGGCATAGCTGCGTCGCAACACGACTGCATAACGCCCCGGAACCACATCGCCCCCTCTTCTGTCCCGCGTTCCCCGGCTTCTGGCCAGGAGTGTGTAAGGGCCGCCGCCGTTACAGCGTCCCCGTCTAGTCGTTTCAGCGCCCATCTCAAGGGCACTGAATGGCTGCCACACCCCTACTCAAGGGGCATGTCCTCCTGGTGGGTGGAGACCACCTCCATTGTAACATGGAGGTGGTCGGACCTCTGTCGGAGACTCTTCTACCACTCTGTCGCCACTCGCCAGGCGGACACACGGCGCACGGCGGAAGGGGTGGACCATACTAGATCAACGATCGACCATCCATTACGTGCGAGTGCGAGAAAGACAGAGCTATACGGGGAGGAACGAGTGCGAGAGAGAGGGGAATACCTTTCTCGTCTCGTCAAGGCGAATTCCCTGTGTAACCCGTGAAAGAGTGAGCGAGCGAGAGAGAGTTTGCGCGTATACGAGCGAGCGAGAGAGAGAGAGAGAGATTGAGAGAGAGAGAGAAAGAGAGAGAAAGAGACAGAGAGTGTGTGTGTGTGTGAAAGCGAGTGCGAGCAAGTGGGTGTGCGAGCAGGAGAGAACGATACGACACTCCGGGAGTAGAAAGAGGACGGAGAGAGATACTTCTCTCTCTCTCTAATCTTACGATACATCCGTCAAAGATTTTTGACAGGAGCGGCCCCTGAGACACATCCGTTCTCTTCGGCGGTCCGTGGTCCACCACCCTTCGCCGGCGGAACACACAAGTCCGAAGGGGTGGATTCGACGCCACTGTGAATCTCGACTAAATTTTCATCTTTGTCCGAGTGTGCGTGCGTGAGACGATCAACCGCTGGAGAAACCGTGTGTGTGCGTGCGAGAGTGTGTGCGAAAGAGCGTGCACAAGCGCGTGATTTCGCACGAACAGGAGAGAAAGACAGAGATAGAGAGTGAGAGCGAGGCAGCGATAGAGATCTCGTACACAGCGTGCGGTGTACGAGATAGAGAGAAAGAGTGCGAGAGCGAAGAGGAAGAGCTCAAAAGTGCGAAAGAGATAGCGATAGAGAGCGAGCGCCTCTTCAACCCTTTGATAGGGTGGTAGAGGGAATCGTTGGGATTTAGCATCGGCAGAGGGTTAAGCTCCTCCGAACGGGACGATTCCCCCTTGGAGGGGTTACCCCTCGCCCGATAGATCGCGAGATATCGCGACCAGTAGATTTTTGGTGGAGCGTACAAAATTCTTTTTCGGTGCCAATCGGTGGGGCTTCGCCCATCCGACGACCCCCCCCCCCCCCCGAGGGGTACCCCGTCCCCCATAGGTTAAGAGATTTTTAGAAAATCATACGGATATATTTAGATAGCGAGCGTGCGAGAATTTAGGAATTCGTATTATATGTATAGTTTTAGACAATAAGGTAGAAATAAATCATTCAGGTATGGGTTAATCAAGCGGAAATGCACGTACTACTAAGATGCGTGCAACACCTGACGAGGAGCACAGGTCGAACACCTCGTACACACTGTGCTCCCACAGCCAAGCAGCACTAAAAACTCTAGCGAAAGCAGAGTTTACATCTAAGCAGGCAACAAACTGCCACGAAGCCCTAAATGAACTAGGCAGCAGGAACAACAACATCACGCTGACCTGGGTACCCGGACACACCGGGGTCATAGGCAACGAAAAAGCCGACGAAATGGCCATTCTCGGATCGGACGGACCGGCAATCGGCCCGGAACCGATTATAAGAATAACAGAGGCGGTCTTCAAGCAGGCCGTCAAAAAGTGGACGAAAACCGACAGAAAAAGGAAATGGGAAGAAACGCCAAGCCTGAGGCACAGCAAACACATACTCGGCGACACACTGGTATATGGTCAATACAAGACGCTGATGAAATACAGCAGAGCAACACTGAAGCGAATGGCCGGAATCTTCACCGGCCACGAACCGCTACAGGAACACCTACACAGGCAATTAAGAGTGGACACCCCCCCCCCCCAGTGTACGCTATGCCAGGAGGAAGGAGAGAACGAAAGTTCAATCCATATAATAACAAAATGCCCCGCAGTCCAGGATCAAACACCTGGGAGCGCCGGTCATACAGACGGATGAAATAAAAAATTTGCCGCTTCACCGGCTATGGGCTTTTTGCCGTCAAACCTTTCCCTGGCAGTTCTAAGAACCACCAAAGGCTTATTCTCGGGACGAAACAGTCACCGCTAAACCACACCCCAAGACGCTCGACGATGCGTACAGGCCGAGCCGACAAACCGTCACCCAACACAGAAATTCTTCGTTTCCTCTACACGGAATGACCAAAATCCAGAGGCACTGAGGCAACCCAGCCAATGATGACCTAGACCTCACACAAACAGGTTGCCCCAGGCAGAGGAACGGAACAGGTCGACCCTTCACAGGATCGACCAACCAAACCAAAGCAACCAGGATTAAAACACCTGGAAGCAAGTTTAGAGAACTACCAACGGCTCAGCTTCGGAACGACACAAGACTCGCGCGGCGTCTGTCAGACACCACTGGATCTACAGGTGTGAATATTTTGGGAGTGGAAGGAGATGGGGATCCGCCACTCCATATAGCTTAATATTTTGCGACGTACGACAAATGAATCAGTTTTCAGCGAGCCTGCTTACTGAGAACAGCTTTTTCAGCAGAGATTAGTCGTCTTGCGTCTCGTAGACGCTACGTGACCACTTTCGTTCCAAACATCTCATTCAGATTAGCTGTTATAAGGTAGGAATCTTCTAGAGATTTTTTATTTTTTTGCTATAACGTTCTCACAATTGTAGATGGATAAAAATTGAATGTATCGTTTCGATAATCCAAACGATGTCGATGAACTAATGAAATTAGTTACATTGTCTGATTCAGACGATTCCGTTGCCAACGACAATGTTAGTGATTCGTCAGAAGATAATGTGGAAGAAGAACTTGAATCTTCAAATACTGAACAAGACATCAGCGATATAGAAACGGACTCGGAGGATGATAATGAAAATCATGTTTTTGGTAAAGATGGTTTTACGAAGTGGAATCTCTCTCCTGTGAAGCAGTCACTACGAGTAAGAGCTCGCTCTCACAATATAATTCGTGAAACACCAGGCACGAAAGGAATTGTCAAAAGTGCTAAATTTCTTTTGCAATGCTGGGAGTTGTTTTTCCCAAAAGAATTGGTTGATATCATAGTAGATAGCACCAATAAATACATTCAATCTAATAGTGCTAATTTCAGTAGGCTCCGGGACTGCAAGCCTACTGACGCTATAGAAATTAAAGCATATGTGGGCCTGTTATATTTGATGGGCTTTCACAAAAATAGTAAGTTAAACACACAAGACTTGTGGGCTACAGATGGATCTGGTGTTGAACTGTTCCGCTTGACTATGTCTCGCAAACGTTTTCACTTCTTACAGCAATATATTCGCTTTGACGATAAAACTACCAGAAATGAACGCAAGACTTTTGATAAGTTAGCCGCTATTCGTCAAATATTTGATATATTTATTGGATCTTGCGAACAGCATTTTTCGGTGAGAGAGTATCTCACAATTAACGAGATGCTGCCAGCGTTCCGCGGGAGATGTTCCTTCCGTCAATATATCCCGAGTAAACCGAATAGGTATGGAATAAAAGTTTTCTCGCTAGTGGATGCCAAGTCGTGGTATACTTTGAATCTTGAAGTCTATGCAGGCTGTCAGCCTGAGGGACCGTTTGCAGAGAGCAATACCCCATACGATGTAGTCAAGAGATTGTGTACTCCAGTGAGTCGAACTGGTAGAAATATTACAGGAGACAATTGATTTAGTGACTGATCTTTTGAAAAACCATAAACTGACATACGTTGTGTTCGCGATCCCGCTCGCTCAGGATGAGCATTTTGAATTCCCTCGTCCGCTCGCCAGGCGCTCTCACGAACCGTCGTGAGCCCGTTACGCGGATCCCCGTTACACCCCGTCTACCTTGCGATCACGCGACTCCGGAACTCCAATCCACGGGCGCTAATTAACGGGTGATCCTGCGTAACCAATCCGCGGCGTTCTCGGAATTTCGGAATCTCGTCCGTTCCTAGAATTTCGAACACTTCCGAACATCTAGTAGCGACAATCAGATCTCTCGCTGTCTCTGTCTCGCTCATCTGATTGTCTGCCGCTGCAAAGTCGCGAGTGTGAACTCACCGTAAATTCAATTGTACAGTTTCTTTATTAATTTTGTTACGTTTTGTACAGTAATTCTGAGATAAAATACAGTCCACTTGTTCTCGTGCACGTGCTCGCATAAAGACTCTCGTGGTTTTTCAACTTCACGCACAGCGCTGTGCGTTTCCAGCTCCTTGTTCCTTCGGATCTCGCGGTCATCGGTCGTGTCCGAAACACGTTGGAACAATTAGAAAAAACAAGCGAGAGTTGCGGTTTTGTCGCGGTTCAAAATAGAGACCAATACTCAAGTCGTTTCGCGTTCCTACAAGATACAACTCTCGTATCTTACATACCCAAAAAGGGTAAAAATGTTTTGCTCTGCTCCACCATGCATCATGATGCAGCAATTGATGACGAGACTGGGCTAAAACAAAAGCCCGAAATGATTACATTTTATAATTCTACTAAATCTGGTGCTGATGTAGTAGATCAGCTGTGTGCTACGTACTCAGTAGCACGTAAGACAAACCGCTGGCCAATGGTCATATTTTATCATATGCTAAAGATAGGAGCAATAAATGCTCAAATGATATACAAAGAAAATAATGATGATGGATCAAAATTTCGAAGACATTTTATAAAATCATTAGCTGTAGAAATGACTGAACAGCATAGAAATAGGAGATCTGATATTCCGAATTTACCGAAAAACTTGAAAATGCAATGTAAACGAACTGCAGCCCAAAGAATTGATATTGCCACCAACAGTCAGAATATTACTGAAACTTTAGAAGAGGAAAAATGAGAACGTTGTCATTTATCCACAAGAAAAAAAATCGCATTACTAGATACAAATGCAAACAATGTTATAAACCTATATGCCTGGAACATGCTAAATATATGTGCAAAGATTGTACCAAATTCAAACAAGATGAAGATTCACAAAGTTACGATGATATCTAAATTACATTTCATACTTTTTCAAATCGATTAACTTTTAATTTAGATATCACCGGAACTTTGTACAGCAAAATATTGCTGTATGAGAAATGTATTTTGTACTATTAATCTTCACATATGATGAATAAATAAATATATGTGAATTTATTACGATTATTACCGCGTTTCTATCATGGCGTCTCACAGACGCCACGCGAGTTCTCACGTTACAAATGGATGCGCGAGTACGCTCGACGATACGTACCGGCTAAGCCGACAAATCGTCACCCAAAATCACCAGCGAATCAGTTTCGGAACAACACAGTGTAACCGTTCTTACTACTTTCTTTATTTCCACTCTTATTACCTACCGGGACTTCCCTTGGACTTTGCCCTATCGCATCTGACGCGCCTCGCCGAGCTCTCGATATACGTTTCGTACACGCAGTGCGTCAAAGGGACCGTAATAAGCTTGTCCACCCCTTCGCAAAGGCAAACAGGTACAACCAAGAGATCCGGCAGGAACGTAAGCTGAGCGTCACAACGGTTGCCTGAATGAGTCCGCGAGGTGTGCCTCGGTAATTTACCGAAGAATTTATCATACAAGTTCACATATGAATCCACGCCTTACAAGGGCAAACAGGTACAACCAGAAGATCCGGCAGGTACGTGAGCTGAGCGTCACTTCGGTTGCCTGAATGAGCCTGAAAGGTGAGCCTCAGTGATGTTAATCGTGATCAAAATTCACTTTACCGATTACACAGGGCGTAATTCCATAACGGGCCTCGGAAACGTTCCGACGGCTGGAAGATACCGTCACTCGAAGGAAACTCCGAATATGAATCCGTATATACGCGTATGCGGAAGAATGTACTCGCGCTTTCACGTTTCGGTAATTCAAAAGAGACTCTCCTCGTCCGTTATTAAGATTCCAAATTTATATAATTATTTAATTACGAATTGACGGTTATCGGCCGTACCACAGTGCGGTTTGCATCTGCGACTCCTCGGTTTGAGGCGCGTACGAAACGAGGATAAATTCGTCGGTTTGCGAATTTATCAAATCGGTTTGAGTTCCCGTTCGCGTACCGGTTTTCGCCGTACACCTTTCAAATTTGGGTTGTTACCCGAACCGTTCCCGGACGTAGAATGTCTTCGATTTGTCGCGCATCGACCTCCTTCGATCTGGATCAAGTGGGGATGTATGCGCGCGCATACTAATTAGCGGGGAGTCCTGCGGTCCTTTATTAAGAAAGGACCACCGATATCTTTGCTAATACACGTTTTGGGGAACATACTCGTAACGCGCGGATATATATATATATATATATATATATATATATATATATATATATATATATATGGATAAGAGTCTAAATGTCACAAATCCAAACGGCATGGCGTCCAAACGACGAGCCCAATCGACACGGCGACCAAAAGGAACGCGTCCAATCGGATGGCGTCCAAGTGGCACACCCCCATACTGACGTGTAGGGGCCACTACATCATGCATCGAATTCCGGTGCTAAATATTTTGTGACTTTTGTGGACGATAGGTCCAGATGGTACGAAATAAGATTTTTTAAGCAAAATTCTGATGTTTTGGGGCCATTCAAGAATTATAAGTTACGTGTGGAATGTCAAACCGAAAAGAAAATCAAATATTTACAGCGTGATAATGGGAAAGAATTCTGTAACCGAAAATTTAATGATTTTCTGACAAAGGAAGGAATACAACGCAGACTGATAGCAATGTATACTCCGGAATAAAATGGTGTGGCCGTGAGGTTTAGTAGGACACTTGTTGTGATGGCAAGGTGCTTACTACGTCAAGGTAATTTAGGCCCTTAATTTTGGGCAGAGGTAGTGAATACTGCTGCGTACAGTCGAAATGGCTGTATAACTAAGTCATTGGATGGTGAAATACCATACACCAAATGGACCGGTAAGATACCAACAGTCAGTTACATGAGGAATTTTGGAAGCAAAGCATTTGTGCTTGTTTAAATATCGCGTTAGTTTGAAGCGTGCTTGAATTTCGCGATTGTCACGATCTAAATTCGTTGGCGATTCCTCCGAAGTTATTTGTTCGAGGGGCCAATAACCCATAATAATTCAAGTAAAAACGGCGTGACTTTCTGGCTACCAGCTAATGTCAGCCGATAAACACGGCGATCGGTTGATCACCGTGCAAAACGTTCAATTCAAACTCGCGACGCGAAGGTAAAGAGAGACAAAGAGAACAGCATACAAACATACGCTGAATAGAGACAGGCGGATAAGAGAGAGACAGCGCCGCGTAGCGGATCAGCTGAGAATCTCTCGCGACGCTTGCCGGCTCGCGGACACTTGCTCACGAGACTTGCGAGGAGTAACTCGCTCACGAATCGTGCTGGCGAGTCACTTGCTATCGAGGCGCGCACGCGAACACTTCTTCTGAGTCTTCGCTGCTGTCAAAATTCTCCAGTCGAGCTATCGGATATTTGTAACAAGTATCCGCCAGCGAGCTTTTGCACAACTGTGCGACCGGAACTGATCTCGTGTACGAGATCGTTCGACACGCAGTAAGAGAGCCGACAGGTAGTACAAATACATAAATCGAGCTCTGAATTTTCCGAGTTTCGTACTCAAACAGTGCATGGTTGTTGTTTCACCGCGCACAAGTGTATTTCGGTGTGATTGACGCGAGATTCGTGTTCGTTCCCCGAATTCACTGCCCGCCGTTCAAGAGAAACTCTTGATCAACACGCTTACGTTATACGCCGCTTCTACTGTGCGCAGATAGTCGATCTTGTGCGTGTAAGCGTGAAAGTTAAACTCTTGGAAGGAATCGTGTTTCCGATTCCGTACGGCCACCCGTGTAACACGGAGGACACTCTTTTCGAGTCCTGTACCTGTAATAAGCCCTGGAATACGCTTTGACGTCCCAGCGCAGCAGAAACCGAGACTCGGATTGTGAAGGTCAATTTCCCTTACGCCCTTGCCTTCCCTACGGGATTCGCGTATTATTCGGTGTCGGAATTGGCTGGTCCAGCCACAGGTCTCGCAGGTAAGGCCTAGCCTGTCCCCCCCTCCCTCCTCTGAGTGAGCGAGCGCGGCACAGCTAGGCAGGCTTGACCCAGTTCAACCGATATAGTCGCACCTGCCATATACGCCGTCGTCAATACGACGGGGATAGTATTCCGAGTGGGGATAGTGACTGGCTTGAACACGCTTACAATACGCCGCCTCTATATACATATCTCTATATAGTCGTTTTTGTGCAAGTAAGTGGTGAGTTGGACCACGTCTTCCACCGAGATTCCTATAGCCGCGTGACGTATTGAGACACGCACGAGCTTTGAATCAAGGTTGTTGAAGCACGGGTTAATTCGGCTGGATAATTGAACTTGGAGCCTTACAACCTCCTTGCAAGATTAACCGCCACCCTTACGCTGAAGCCCACGCAGTAGAATCGGTTTAACCGTGACTACGCCAGGGCGAGCGGACGGATTCTTGCTTTTCGAGACACGTCACACACACATAGGGTCCACTAACTCTGCGTTCTAAGCAGTTTGGCTGTACTCCCCCTCCTTCGATAGCGATTATCGCAGTCAGGAGGGTACGGGAAACAGCGTCACGAACGGATACGTATCGTATCGAATAGGTGGTTTCACACCTTCGTTCGTAATTATTACTTCTCAGACGCCAACGTCGCTAGACGTCCAAGAGACCACCGGAGGAGACGGAGGAGTCGCGAACCGCCATCTTCCACGGGGATTTATTTTGATAAATAAACGGCCCACCATTAGATGGGTCACTATCAATATAACCTCGCTGTACGATCATTTACTTTCCCTCAAAACTCCTATCTCCTCATATTCGAGCCACCGTTGAAAAGTTGTTGAATTGTATTATACAGTCCACCTTTTTAACAGTGCTGAATAAAAATCGTCAAGGTGGTAAACATTCAGCAAAAGCATATCCCTCTGTTTTGGTCGGCTACTCCAATGTTTCCAAGGCTTACAGGTTATGGTCTCCCGAACTGAAGAAAACTATTGTTAGCCGAGACGTAAAATTTTTCAATGAATCGGGGATGCGAGAAAATCGCAACGATACCCACATTAGGAACGAAAATACGGTGCTCAAAGATAAAGTGGAAGTTCAGTTCCAAAATGAAAGGCAAGAGAGACTAGCCGATGACAAAAGCAACGATGAAATGGCAGAGATACCACGAACAAACACACGAAATTTGAGCCAAGTAGTGAGACGAGGGAGAGGAAGACCGAGAATACTACGTACAGGATCAGTGGGTTGTCCGAGAAAAATATTTAGTTCCTCAAACACGAACATTGAAAACGTAAGCGACAATGAGGAAGAAACAGATGACGTTTTTGCAAATTTTATTGTAGATGCAGATCCTGATACATGGAGCGAGGCAGAGGCAGAAGATGACTCTGACGCATGGCATGCGGCGCTGGAGGAGGAATATTTAGCCCTAGTAAGAAACAATACCTCTTTTTTTCTTCTTTTTTTTTAAATGTGGGGAATCCGCCTTATGGATACCCTCTCCCCTCGCCTGTAGAGGCGAGAGGGTTATGTTGGGCTCTCCTGACCCAAAGGTCAGGCCTACCAACTAAACCCCACATTCTGCCGTGCCCTGGGCTTTTAAGGTCCATTCCGGGATCTGCAATGGCATTACTACCGGAATGGACCGCCCTATCATGCACACATGGGAGGGGAGAGAAGCTCCCCTCCGGCCAACCTATTTGGGGCACGGTGACGACAGACACCGTGTCCCCCCCACCCCGGAACCGCCCGTTGGACATTTGAGGATAGGCCCTCCTGTCCGACGACTCCCGGATACGTCTTCCCCCCCCACCTCGCCGGCGGGGAACGACGTATCCGACTTCCGATAAGGTCGGTCCTGCTTAGGGGAGTTTAACTCAAACCCTAAGGACCGACCCCCTTCCCTCCCCAGTGGGTGGGTTGCACCGGTGCAACGCCACCCACTAACCCCTTCCCACATTTGCACCCGAGGGTGCAGCCGTGGGAAGAGGTTGCCCCCCTCCTATTACCTGGTCCTGGGCCTGGCCCAGGACCTCCTGCCCCTCCGAGGTGGGGGTGTCGATTGGCGCATCGACATCCCCGGCTTCTTTCCTCCTCCCTCTGCTCATTCCTCCCCCGCCTAGGGCGAAGGTGGGGCAGGCCCTAGTACCACCTCTGTGGTTGTAAGGCCTGCCCATCTCTCGGCAGACGACGCAGCATGGGGGCAGGGTGCATGTAGCCGCCCTGTGCCCCTCATCTCTGCACCTGTAGCAGCAGCCGCTGCGGTCCGGTTCGCCGGTGTGTGGGCATAGCATGCCCACATGAACTCGGCGAAGACATTGGAAGCACTGCAGCGGCCGCTGCTCCAGGACCTCCACCCTCGCGGACGACCATCCGATCCTTAAACGGCCCAAGCCCGCCACCTTCCTGGCCGCCACAAGCGGCAGCTGGACCCAGATGGTCCCCGGGCCATATCCCGCTACGGGTCGCCTGATGACCCCCACCTTGATGTCGTCCTCTGCGACTCCTCCTTGAATCGCAAGGACGGCCTTCACCTCCTGGGGGGTGACGGTATCGTCCAACCCCCTCAGGCGCAGCTCCGCCTTCTTCTGCGGCTGGACGACACTGATTCCAGTGCCGGCCAGCGCAGCCCGCATGTGAATGCTGAGCAGGTGGGCGCGATCGCGGCAGCCATCCCCACGGACACGGAGCATAATAGCCCCGTCCGGGTGATGGCCGGATCGATCCCGCCCTCCAGCCCAAGACCATTCAAATCCACCGTCCTGCGGATCCTGCCGAAGGCCTCATCATAGGTGAAAGTCGCCGCAGGAGGCACCGTCACCACCACCGCCGCCGTCTTAGGCGGACGGGGCAGGCGGGGGGGGGGGTGGTATCTTCCCCGTCGCCTTAACAACTCCCGCACACCCAGGTGGCACTGGGGTGGCTGGTGGGAGGTCGGTGAGGTGCACTGCGTTAACCAACGCCCGCTTTCCTCCCTTCCGCACCACCACCACCCAGCTGCCTGCGTCAGGGCTAGGGCTCTCCCCCATCACCTTTGCCCGCACTCACTGCCTTCTTCCCCTTCTTCCTCTTCCTGCTGCTCCTCTCCTTCTCCATCCCTTCCCGCTCCTCTTTCTCCTTCCTCCTCTCTTCCTCCTCGGCAGCGGCGTGCCTCTCCTCCTCCTTCGCCCGCAATTCCGCCTCCTTCCTCGCCAACTCCTGCTCCCTCTCAGCGATCGGGAGCAGGGCAGTGAGAATCCGCTGCTCTTGAGCAGCGATCCGTCGATCTCCGAGAGGTCAGGAGGAGTCAGTTTCTCGGCCCCTTCCCCCGGAACCGGGACTCCCTCCCTCGGGGAGATCCCTATCCTCGATAATTTGAGGGTTGGTGGACCCTCGTACTTATCGAGGAGGGCGTCTCTCTCCTCCGTCACCCGACGGAGTTCCTCCCGGATCCTCCTCGCCTCGTTGCGGAGCTCCAGCTCCGTACCCCTCCCGGGAGTGGTGGCGATCTCGTTGACCCGTCCAGCGAGTTCAACGGCAATCGCCCTCCACTTCCGCGCAGCCAGGCGGAGGTCGCGGACATAGCCCCCCTTGAGGTTGGTGGAAGTCACCGAGACCTCGTCCACGGCATCCGCCAGCCTCGTACCCATCTCGACCAACTCGTAGGTCGCGCTAACCCTCATTTCCCCCAGGACATCCTCAGCGGAAGGCAAAGCCTCCCGTGAGGACCTGGAGAAAAGGAGGGCGCTCGGACCCTCGAGTAGGTGCCGCGGAGCTGGAACCAGCCTTTTGGCCTTCCCCTTGGCCCCTCTTGTTTTTCCCACCCGGGACTTAGCCTTGCGCTTGAGGCCCCGGGTCCTTCCCTGGACCACCGAAGACGCAGACGAGATGGACGTCTAGTCCGCCTCGTCCGCGTCCCCCGTGCGTCCCAGACCGCTCGGGCCCGGTTGGCCCGAGCTCCCTCCCCCCGGTCCCTGGCTCCCGAGGGGGAAAGGGCTTCGCGGTCCCGGAGGTAGAGGGGGAACAAATCCACCCTCATCCTTCGACACCATGACTACCGGTGATGCCGGTCCTCCGAACGAATAAGGCAAAAACCCGGCACCTACGGGCGCCCCTGTCCCCTCGCCAGCCCCGGAACCCGCTGCGCTCGGTGGTGCCGCGAACCGGAACGAGTCCTCTTGAAAGTGAGTGATCACCACATCACCCACGATCGCAGGACTTCGTCCACCCGCGCCGCCACCGGTCGCTCCTCCCAAGGGTCCTTTGTAAGGCCCTAACCGGGCCGCCTCGATCTCATCGAGCGCGTCCGTCCTCCTCCGTGAACACCTTCGGGTCCCTCCGACCCGAAGGTGTCACCTCCATCTCCTCCTCCCGTCCAGTGGGGGTCGAACCCACTGCTCCCGGCATCTCACTGCCTCCCTCCTCACTCCTCACCTTCTCCTTCCCCCCCTTCCCCGTTTTTTTTTAAATTCTTTGTCCATATATGTTCCCACGAGTAGATACATTGTGAACTTTAACGGACATAGCCGAGCACGTATAACCCTCCTGGGACGCCGTCCCCATTCGGGGGAACACCTCCTGCCCACCGGTTACCCCCGGCCACCCCCGTGAGCATCCTCACGGGAGAAACCCCTTCACCATGTCCCAATGCTTGAGGGTTGGGTTACAATACCTGGGAAATTATTGACAGACAAAAGGACTGCAAAGCGATTGGAAACCGCCTAGTACTGCAGACAAAACCTGATGGCCATGGTACGAGAAAAAAAGGTCCGACTCGTCGCTAAAGGATTCGGGAGAGATTACATAGAAACTTATCCACTTATTCATAGAAAATGTCTTCGGTACGACTACTGTCTGCAATAGCTGCAGAAATGGATTTGTAAATTCACCATATGGATGTAATAACCGTATATTTAAATAGCAAATTAAACGAGACGGAATATATGGAAATACCAACTCAATTATTATACGCATTGACAAAAATAACAAATGGTAAGCCAGTTGGAAATAAACAAGAGAACGTTAATGATTAGAATATGTTGAAAATCTCGGAGGAATGGCTGGAATCCATAAATAGCGGAGGTGACAAAGTTTGCCTATTAAAGAAAGCACTGTGCGGGTTAAAACATGAACATGCGGTGGCATTATCAAGGAAATGGGATTTAACAATGAACACACAATAATTCGGAATGATCGCCAAAGTGCCCAAAAGATAATCTAAAGTCAGGTAGTACAACCAAGACCAAAACATATTGATATTAGATATCACTTCGTCAGAGATGCTGTAGAGAATGGGAAAATCCAGTTCGAATACACACCAACATACCAGATGCCAGCTAATGTGCTCACGAAAGGCCTCAGTGGACCTAAACATCGAAATTGTTTAATTGGAATGGGAATGAGGGTCCGTAATTAATTATATCGTGTTACATATGTTTTCTGTTCCAGAGATATAACTCTGAAGGGAGGTGTTAGGAAATGTCGATGGTTAAAGTTATATCCGCAATAGAAAGAACCTGCCTTGCCAACCTGGTTGCCAAAGGACCCAGAACCATCGGAATATTGATTCATAGATTGTTTCGACGGATGACGCAGAACGCACACGCCAGAGTTCACTCACTCCTGTGCCCTTGTTCTTTCTCTTCTTTCTTGCATAGTTATAAGCAGCTGTATAGTTTGTCGTGTCATATTGAATAATTACCAGGTTGTTTAAATATATCTACATATATGAAATACAAGTATATTGCTGCGAGTGCGTACAATCATTTATTGTTTTCCCAAGAATATTTGATGTTAATTCTTTTTACATTAACGCATTCTACGCATTGAGAACAGAAAAAGTTTCATCGTAATTATATTCGGTAAACGAACCGTTTAGTCAGGAAAAATTGTTAAGGATTTGATAACGTTTTGATTGTGTAAAGTCACACATAGAGTAGGACCTACCTGAACGACGAGGCTTGGCTCAATGGTTCATTTGCGGCGTATGGTTAATCTCAAACGTTTTCTGTTTTCAATGCGTAGAATACATTGATGTGTAAAATAAAAAAAATTAACAATAATTTACAATGTTATAAACAATTTTCCGAACGGTTTTTTAATTTTAATTTGTTGCGAACGCAAAATTGTGTTCTTGTGTTCCCTAATACGGACATCTTGAGAGCATCCCCACTTAGATTTCACAGTATATAAACCCTCGAATTTTAACCCTCGGGGGCAGTGCTTAAAGTGCAAGCGGGCTATACACGTCGTTACGCTGAATCTCGTTTTGGAGTTGGTTGTATTTAATGAGATCGGGCCTAGTCACTCTTTCGAATCAAGTAACCTTATAGATTCTGCGATTACGGTATTAATCTATCTTGACATAATTATTTAACCTCTCCGTGTTCCCCGCATCGCCAGTGCGTCATCCAACAGGCAGTAGTACTTAGGTAACTACACAACATTGTTCATACACACTCAATTCTTGCGACAGTAACAGTTGTAACAGAGCCAGTTTCCTGTAATATACAATTTAGTATAAGGTAATTTTGAGTACCAATTGATTTTAACATACCATTCAGACCCAGTAATTCTTAGTTGACCGTTCCCACATGATAAAGTCTTACCGCTCGGGTTATATCAATTAATTTATAATATTAAAGTTACGAGGCCGTTACTAACATATCCTAGGAGCTCCCTGATTTCACATCAGGTTCGTCCGTGCACCTTACTAACAATTAAAAAACCATATTCCTCTTTTAACCACAAACCGCTAGCCGGCCACGCGGGCTAACGCTCGGCCCAAGCGCGTAACAACGCATAGAGCTTTCCAAATTGCTGGGAAATCCGCCATTATTCTATTGAAATTGTAGTTTCTAAAGACAGTGGCAACATTGAACTACATCTGGGGTCATATCTACATTTGATGGAGTAGAAGTTGTGTTGTGAATGTTCATCACGCTGTTGCTTTTACTATTGTTTGTTTATATTGATTGTTTGTATTCTGGGATTGTAAAGTCTTTTGTTAACGCCTTCACGCGGCCAATCCTGTTGACATTACTAAATATATTGTTGCGCGGGCGGCCACGTAACTTAGACATACTCAATAAATAGCCGGTGTAAAAAGGCAACTACTAATCTTTTTATTCAGCGAGAGAGGGAATTGCACGTCCGACCGGTACGACGTTCGTGAAGCGACTCGTCCTTTGTCCTTCTTATATCGTCGTTTAGGCAACGACGATATAACGGGAGTACCTAATGTGCCATATTCGTAACACTCCCCCCCCCCCTCAAGAACAACAACTTACAACATCAAAACACTCAACAATAACTTATAATTTCTAAAGACGCCAGTGGTTCTGTAGGCAAGAACAAAAAGAAAAGAAAGCCGTGGACCCAGAAAAACCACAACCAATTTGGTATTCACCCAAGAAAACTCTCTTGCCCCAGGGAAAACCACGGTTTAAAAACCTGGGGAAATTGGCGGCTAAGCAATGTCGCTTGCTCCAACTTTTCACCGACCTCATTGCTTGGTTCAACTTCAACGACTGCAAAGGCTGCCGCTACAGCTTTACAAAGGGGCATCACACATATATGTTGACGCGTATAACTATCCGCAACTCTATTCCGATGTTAAAAGAGAACGGCCGCAATACGGGGAAGTTCCCGGCTAGGGTATTCCCAAAATCAAAATCTTGATCGTCGAAACTGTCGTCGCATTGCGGGTAGTAGCCGTTGTAACGGTTCTCATACGAACGTTCGCGAACCAAAATGTAATCATAGATGAATCCACGAGATAGCGATTTACCATCGTGTACGCATACAAATCTACCTATTTTCCCGTTCACAAAACTATTTTCCCTTGCAAGCTAACGACAGCAAGCAAACCACAGCATTCACTCTATTCAACTAATTATCTTCACTTCTCTTTGAAAGAACGAACCCTGTTTGGGGTTAACTAACAAATTCGCTCGTTCCAGCCTTGAAAACACTAACCTCAAATTCTTTATCTCTTCCTCGAAACTACCTCCCAAAACATCGTCTAAATAAACCAAAAATTCCTTCGAAGTTAATTCTCCCAGAACACTCCATTAATCTCTCGAAAGTGGCAGGTGCATTACATAAACCAAAAGGCATAACTTTAAGTTGTCACAACCCCTCTGCTACCGAAAACGCCGTCTTCTCCCGATCCCTTTCCTCGACTTCCAACTGCCAATACCCACTTTGCAAATCTAAGGTCGTAAACCAAGACGACCCTGCAATAGCGTCTAACGTGTAATCTATCCGAGGTAAAGGATAAGAATCTTTCTTTGTAATATTGTTAAGTCGACGATAATCCACACAAAACCTCGTTGACCCGTCTTTTTTTTTAACCAAAACTATCGGGGACATCCACGCACTACAGGATCTCTCAATCACTCCTTGGCTTTCCATATCAGCAATTAGTTGACGCACCTCACCCTTACGGTTAGCTGGAACTCTCTAAGGAGCCTGCCTTATAGGGGGATGATCACCAGTATCAATCTTATGAGTTACTACCTTACAACGTCCCACCTGAGTTTTATCCCTTGCGAAAACACTCTCAAAACGCACCAGAAACTGTCTAAACTATTCACTCCCTTCTCCAATTAAATTCACTGAATTATTCTCAAATAACGTATTCAACGTCTCGGGGAGGCCAGACCGTCCCCCGTTACCAGATAAGGCTATTTCATCTAGTTTCGAAAATGCTTCCAAATTTTCTCCCTCATTCATAACATCGATTTTTTTAACTTCGACTCCTGTCTCAATAAAATTATCTCCTACATTCGCAGTAACAAATTCGCCAACTTCAGCTTCCTCTTCTACTTGCTTGTCATTACGGACAACGCTACATTCATGACCTATACACTCAGAAACTGCACGTTCAGTTGCAGAATCGATTTCAGCGGTCGATTCTTTCGACTCTTTCGACGCTCCACAACCTACAAAATCAACGCTTCCATTGTTACGAGCCTGGGCCGAGCGGTGGCGCGCGTGGCCGGCGAGCGGTTTATGTTTTAAAGACGAATATGGTTTTGATTGTTAGTAAGGTGCACGGACGAACCGGATGCAAAATCAGGGAGCCGCTAGGATGTTTGAGAGACTTCGTGGACGAACCCGATGCGAAATCGGGGAGCCACTAGGAGGTACACGCGCAGGCGAACCCGATGCGAAATCGGGGAGCTGCTAGGATACGGACGAACCTGATGCGAAATCAGGGAGCCGCATAGGTTGGATAACAGTTTGGGTTCCTGATACAAGATCAGGTAGCTCCTAGGATATGTTAGTAACGGCCTCGTAACTTTAATATTATAAATTAATTGATACAACCCGAGCGGTAAGATTGTATCATGTGTGAGCGGTCAACTAAGAATTACTGGATCTGAATGGTGGGTAAAAATCAATTATTACCCGAAATTACCTTCAACTAAATTGTATATTACAGGAAACTGGCTCTGTTACAATTGTTAGTGTCGCGATAAGAATTGAGTGTGTAAGAAAATGTTGTGTAGTTACCTAAGTACTACTGCCTGTTGGATGACGCACTGGCGATGCGGGGAACACAGAGAGGTTGAATAATTATGCCAAGATAGAGTAATACCGTACTCGCGGAATCTATAAGGTTACTTGATTCGAAAGGGTGACTAGGCCCGATCTCACTAAATACAACCAACTCTAAAACGAGATTCATCGTAACGACGTGTATAGCCCATTTGTACTTTAAGCACTGCCCCCGAGGGTTAAAATTCGAGGGTTTATATACTGTAAAATCCAAGTGGGGATGCTCTCAAGATTTCCATATTAGGGAATCTTGAGCAACTGTCCCTGTACTGAATCATGCTTTGTGCCGGCTGCATCCAGCTGGAGCATAGTCATCGTTTCTATAAGCAAAGCGTGGAATAGGCCATTTTCCGTTCTCAGGAAAGCGGTTAGAAAACTATGGTTGAAATAAAGCAGAGATAATTCTCTGTACGTAACACCATTTTCTCCAAAGGAAAGATTTCTTCCCTTCAAGTCTAACAAACAACTATGTTTAGTTAAGAAATCCAAGCCCAAAATACAATCGTCCTTCATATCCACAAAATAAAACTCCTGCTCCGCACTAAATTTCCCGATCCTGACTTGAGCCTTTCTTTTCCCGAAAACTCTAACAGGCTCACCCGTGACAGTAATCAAATTGAGGTTATGCATAATACATAAATACTGTTATCTACAAGATTCTCTGGGGAACGGGGATTTTCTGTGCGATCTATCGGGGTCTCCGCGACCCCCTACACGGAAACCCCTACTCGTTTCCCGATGGAGGAATTTTACTTTTATTTTGAACCCGTAAACCTTCCAAATTCGCACCTCTATTCGGTGCAAAACAATTATATGAAAAATGCCCGCGTTTTCCGCAATTCCAACAAACAACCTCGCCATTGCCGTGATTCGCGTTGTAGTTTCGCGGCGGAGCACTGTTCTGAGCAACTTGAAAATTCCTGCGCTGATATTGAAAACGAGCTTGCGATCCATTTCCAGCAGGACGACGATTATCGGAAGGGATTGTCGAAGACGGATACCTTTCATAGATGTAGCGGTACAAGGCTTCTACCCTCAGAGCTACCTCTAAGACCGCGCTTAAATAAAGTCGCATCAATCGCTGCTAAGGTGACGTCCTTACGCAAATCGTCGTTCCTAATAGGTTCAACAAATTTTTCTCGTGCCTGTTTGTCCTGACCCGGTCATCGTCCATACGATTCACCAGCCTCTCTACCAGGGCAGCAAGCCGCTCCTCTCTCTGTTCTGCCAGAGCAACAAATCGCCCCTCTCTCTGTTCCGACTGCCGAACCAGAGCAGCAAAAAGGCCCTCCAACGAAACCCCGTCTCCCGCGTTCGGACCAGCGTTCGAAACGTTCAGATTCGGTCTCATCTCCGCGTCACCTACTTCCACGACATTCGTAATACTTCCTTCACGAGGCATCCCACTTCTGACATTAATGTTGCGCAGGCGGTCACGTAACTTAGACATATTCAATAAATAGACCGATATGAAAAGGCAACTACTAATCTCTTTATTCAGTGAGAGAGGGAATTGCACGTCCGACCGGTACGACGTTCGTGAAGCGACTCGTCCTTTGTCCTTGTTATATCGTCGTTTTATATTGTTTGAAAATAAATTTGAGATTAAATTAAAGTTATGCATAAAATTTCGAATAATACAAGGAAAAAATGTACAATAGGTAGAAATAGAAACTTTACAAATATTTCACAATGTGGTTGTTAACGTAAGGAGATTTCTTTCTAATACGCTCTCTTTATGGCGAACGGGCAAAAGAGAACCTCTTCGCGATCGCGCTCTCCGATGATTTTCGGATGTGTTGAAAACTCATAATCGGACAACGTTGAGTACTTTAGACTTGACAACGCTGTAGAAGTTTGACAAGTCGAATCCGAGTCGCGTTGGATCTGGTACACGAATTCGCCGTTCTCAAAGCGTAGAGGACGCTAAAATCACTGGTATTTTAAGGTGACGGTACTACAGATTCCTATGTCCACCAAGAACCATAAGACACGACCTCGAGAGACTAGGGAGCAGCACTGTACCGGTTGTGTGGTGTGTGTTCCAGAATAAATTAGTAATATAAATCTTCTACACTTGTAACTCCGTATTTAACTGAGTAATTAAATTATTTAGACGTGAAGTACTTATGAATAAATTATTTCTTTAAATATTTAATGAATTTGAGATCATGTTTCTTTGAAGGTTTAATTTGATCTGTTTGTTACAAAACATGTCCGTTAATAAGAAACAATAAATAAATGAATTAATATTTACAATGTGTTCAAAATAGTTTAACATAATTTACAATAGATCAATATTATCATTGTCGATAAAATACAAATCTAACATTATCAAAACAGAAATTACATTATCTACATCCGCCACAGTTGCACGCAAAACCCGGGCGTGAGAACTCTCTATTCCTCTGTGTGCTCTGTGCTAGTGTGTATATACCATGGATATAGATACAGAGAGGAATGAGAGTGCTCACGCCCGGGTTTTAATCTAAATCTAGCCTGGATCAGCTCCTGACTTCACTCTTGACCCCCTCTAACGCTCGAATCGGAACTAACCATTAGCCTGGAACAGATCCTGAATCCACTTTTGACCCCCTCTAACGCCCGAATTAGAACTAACTTTTAGTCAGGATCAGAGTGTAGCGTGCCTGACTACGGAACCGAGGAAAACTTTTTTGACATGGTTCGAGACTATTAGGAGGACAGATTTTTTTTATTTCATAAATAAACAATTTTTCCACCTTTTTTTGGTTAGCATAACCATAGGATTTTTACTACGTAATTTTAACAATATTTGTTAACTCCTCTGAAATAGTTTTACGGGAAAATATTGTAGCTTGCTCTTCATTACATCGGTCTTTATGGGGCAGTCCTGTGTCCTGTGTCCTGTGCCTGAGTGTGCCACATATGGAGTTTTATGGCACGCGAACAATAGCTATTGACCTGAAGGCCAGGCCGTACAAGTCTGACTCCAAAGCTAGTTGAGGAAAGCAAAAAGACAGGATTTCTTGGAGTAGCGATCTTGGAGAACTTTGAAGAGAATCAATCGTACAGGGCCGTCAAAATCGTAGAGCACTATAAAATTACACTTACGTATAAAATAATATGGGGAAAAATGTATGATTCGATATCAGAATTTCCTCCATCACTCACCCTACAATAAGCTAATTATTTAAAGAAGTGAAATAAATGGAAGGATTAAAGAAGGAGACACATTACGGAACAATTAATTTTATTTAAACAAAAAGAAATCGAACAACATTTTAGGTCTATTTTAAACAGAAATGGAAAATATATATGGTACTACAGTATTTTATACAGTTTTCTAAGTGATACGAAGTATGGTATAATTCCTCTGATATTCACTTGTGCAGTGAATGAGTGTTTTGGACCCAAAGAGTGGCGGGCTTTTGAACTGTGCCGGCTGACGCGACTATCCGTGTCTCTTTCTTTTCGATACGCTGTCTTTCTTTGCTGCCGAAACTTTCATCGTTCATCGCAAAAGTAAATATTATCAGAATTATATTACATTTGGTATCATTTTCATTAGAAAAATGCCACGAATATATTGACGAAAGTTCCATAAAAAAATAATGAAGAATAAAGAAGTATCGTTGACGGATTAGTAGTGGCCTCACACCAATTCTACATTCGGCAAAAGGGATACACTAGGGATAATATTCATTGAGTTGTAAAACATTGTAACCTGCAAAATGAGGCTATAGCAGTGTCCCTATATGACTGCTATGATTTTTTGGGCGCCAACCTCGAGTACACCGACCGATCCCCAATTGGTATCGGATCGTCGATGAGCCAATACTAATGCAATTCCAAGACATTTTTGTTTTTAATTATTTTTCCACGAAACTTTTACAGATGCATTCGTGGCGTTTTTCTGATTAAGGCAAGACTAAACATGGCATAATTTTACACATGTTTGCAAGCGTACTGAGCGGCAATAAGTTTTCAAAGTACACATTCTCATGAGTAAACATGAACCGAATTATATCATGTTTGGTCACATTTTAATTGGAAAATTGTCACGAGTGTAGTAAACAAAGTTTCATGAACAAATAATAAGAAACAAGAAAGTTTTGTTAATGCATTAGTATTAGCACACCGATACACCTGACCCGCACTATATTACAATCTCTCGGCTCAGTCGAGCGGTCCAGCTTCGCAGCCCTTACAGGGGGGAAGAAGGTATGCCACTCAGCAGCGGTCCCATGCAGCCGAGAAGCAGTGTTTTGTGCCAACGCTGTATAGGCTCCCCTAAAATAAACGTTTTACTATTTTCCTATGTATCTGAAATAAATTTCCAAATCATTTATATCTTCGAAATAGTCCTCGGTAGCCACTCTATATCAATGATACTCTCTCCATATTAATTCTATTTGTGTTACTACCCAGGCCGGGCAGCAGCATGAGAGATTTATTCAACATTTAATATAATCTAATCATTTCTATTCCGTAATGTGTCTCCTTCTTTGATCGTTTCATTTACTTTACATCATTAAATAATTAATTTATTGTAGGGTACGACTATATTGGGTATTGTTTAAATCGCGTATGCTCCAAGATCACTACTCCAAGAAATCCTGTCTTTTTGCTTTCCTTCAACTAGCTTCGGATTCAGGATTGCACGGTCTGGCTTGAAGCTCAATAGCTATTGTTCGCATGCCATAAAACTCCAGATGTGGCACAGGCAGGCACGGGACACAGGGCGCACTAAAGGACTGAAATGTGGAAACGCATTTGGTTTTTCAATAATTGTTGCAACAACCTGTTCCTTTTTAAATATGGAGGTACTATGCATTATATTGAGTTTTAAAAGATTGCTGAACGGAGCTGTAATGCAACACCGTAAAGAACGATATAATGAAGTGTAAGCAACAATATTTTCGCGTAAAGCTATTACAGAATATTTCAAAAATATTTTTAAAATTATCTAGTAAAAATCCTATGGTTGTCCTAACCAAAAAAGGTGGAAACAATATTTATTCATGAAATAGAAAGAATCTGTCCCCCCAATAGTCTCGAACCATGTCAAAAAGTTTCAATCGGTTTCGTAGTCGGGCACGCTACGCTCGAACCCATCGGCGATGTTCGAAGTAGATTCGTAACATTTGGATCTAATAGGTGTATCGATGTTTACTGGAAAGATTAGATTTTATCTTTCATTCTTAGTAACAGTATTCACTTTGTTAATAATAACCATAGCTAAAAATGTGAAAAAGTTGGAGATATTGTTGACGATGACAATACCGATAAGTAGATTTTGATCCCGACCACAGACTTAAGACACAGACTTAAGATACCTACAGACATTGCATGCAATGCATTTTTCTGTCTACGGTTCTGAATTACCGACTCCGTAGAAAATGCCCTAGTACGATAGCGGACTCTATCGAAATGGAACGGTCAGCTGGTGAACTATTGTTGCGTGACCACGCGAACATAGTTACGATAGCGCTACTGCGCCATAGGTTGATTAATGGCGACAAGAGGGAAATTTGAATATAGCAGTAATGTCCAGGCCAGAATCGCGGATTCGTTGTATATTTCATCGCAGCAGGAATAGCTTAGAATAAGTAAAGAGACGACGAGAGAAAGTTTCCACGGAAAACCTAGATGTAATCCTGATGTGCGAGACTAATTGAGGAATTTAGGCGCAGTCACGTATCTCCTCGAAGGAGTTCTCATATTTCACTTAGAAATTCGTAGTCCCAAACTCGCCAGAACAGGAAGTCATAAACCCTCGGTCAAAGGCCTCTTGGAACTTTCCCTCGGACCTCTCTCTTGCGCGGTCCCACCGTGGGACCCCCGCGGTCGAGATCTTCGCGCGTAAGCACCCCCACATCCCTTGTTTTGGCGGGCTCCCTCGTACACGCCACCGCCCTCATGCGCGCGCTTCCACGGTACCACCACCGCCAATCACCGTCGATTTACAACTTGGAGGGAGACCATCCAGCGAATCAACGTCCACCTGGAGATGCCGAATTTTCCTATTGGCCAAGGAAACGAAGCGGGAGCGGAAGACCGAACGAGGACGAGGAGCCGTCTGAGAGTAGGAGATATCGGCAGATATAATTCTGGAGTCGTTGAGCTTACACCTCGAGATTTCATAAATAAAGTCTTTTTATCTTCCATCAATTTTATTCGAAAGAGTGTTTTCTTACGCCAACATCCACCTTCCACGAGCAGAGCGCTTCAGCGCTCCACGGGCACCCGAACCTACCAAAGTCCCTGAATTCCTCCACGCGCAGTCGCAACATAGTTTCTGGTGACAGCGGTAGGATTCAAAAAAAGGGACTTTGCAACAACTGGACCATCAACAACAGCAAGGACGAGATAGCTGATGCCGGCTTGTGGAAGGCTCTGGAAAAGGTGCAACCTCCCTCTCCTGGGTTTTCGCACGGTTTCCCCAGGAGCTTGGGTAAATACCAGAGAGTGAGTGACGTCAGCGGCCGTGCAAAACACCCTGCCTGTCACGTGCACCCCTGAGGAATTGTCGCTATCGAGACAAAATTCAACGAGGAGGAGAATCCAGCCGGGCGAATTCAACGAGAAGGAGAATCCAGCCGGGCGAATTCAACGAGAAGGAGAATCCAGCCGGGCGAATTCAACGAGGAGGAGAATCCAGCCGGGAGAACTCGACGTCGAGGAGAATTCGACCACGAGCAGCCAGGCCGGAAACCATGGTTGGTGGTGGACCTTTGCGTGGACCGTGACAGCGTAACCCAGACAGCGCATCCCCCGTAAGTCGAAACGAAAAGGACTATTGTATTTTTATCGCGGGTAGAATGTCGCGTAAATTTACTATGTCGCGAAAGGGTAGGAACGTGCGTAGGGCCAGCTTGAGAAGTAGTGGTAACTCTTTTATTGTCGATGACCTAGCTCTCGTGCCATCTCCAACAGAATCTTCGCTCGCTCTTCCCCAAACTAGTACCCCATTATCAATTAATAATGTCTCGATACAAAGTACACCAATTAGCTCCCCTATTTTTCGCGATACAAGCACTTTCTCCGGCTGTAACGCGTCCCCAACTATCCCGATAAGGACCGTTGATCCGATTGAACATGCCTTTATGCCTTTAAAGCTTGCCATCGACCTTGTACCACAATTCGATGGAAAATCCTGTTCCATTACCAAATTCATAAAGCAATGCAAGGTAGCAAATGATAGAATCAAGCCCGCCGAAAAACTGAATCTTCTTTCCTTAATTAGGAACAAAATCATAGGGCACGCTGACTTTTTAATCTCCAACCGTCGCGAACCGGGAAACCTAGAGGAACTCTTAAGCCTTTTGAAAGCGTCATTCGCGCAATCCTTCAACGTAGACTCGGTGCATAGTGAACTGAAGGAGGTACGGCAGTCAGATAAGGAGAAGGCAGAAGTTTATGGGGCTCATGTTAGCGAAATTTTGAATAGAGGGATAGAAGCAGCGAAAGAAAAATACACCGCCGAACGGTTCATAGGGGTAGAGATCGTTCTCAACCAGGCCGCGATAACGGGTTTTATAAAGGGATTGCGCGACCGGATGCTGCAAATGATAATCTTAAAAGATAACGTGAGTATCCTGGAATCCGCCATAGCGACAGCAGTCCGTTTAGAACGCGAAAGTTGCGAAGAGCATTATACCCCCCCTAAACTCACCGTTCGAGACGCCGGATTGTACGTGGCCGATACGCAACCGGAAAAAACTTGTTATAGATGCGGTCAACCGGGTCATAATCGCGCACGATGCACCGCTTACACCGACGATTACCCCCAGAATTTCCGGGAGCTCAGATGTCGCGTATGTAGGAAGACCGGTCATTTAGAATCTCAATGCTACGCAAACGTCTCAAGAAATTCGCAGGGAAACAAAAATCGTCAACCCTCGACTTCTATGAGATTTAACAGAAATCCGCAGCCTTTAAACTCCAGGGGGCCACCGCGGCGAGGCGCCCCGCGGAACGAAGCCCTTATTGCGCGCGCCGGTCCCGCCGAATATGCTTAAATTTCAATACCGACGATAATATTCAATCACCCACTATTACGTTGAAGCATGAATCCTTTAACAAAGGAGCTGCTTCCTTCCTTATAGATACCGGCTCCCAGGTAAATTTGATTAAGCGCCAAGGAATAGGTTACGGAATCTCGATTGACCCCGACGTTATATACGACCTGGCCGGTATCGGATCCGGAATACTGCGTACCCACGGACAAATTTGCATTTCGAATGATAACATCCCAGTAGAATTTCAAATTGTAGACGACGATTTTCCTGTCGGAGAAACCGGAATCTTAGGGGTGGCATTTCTGGTAAGACACGAAGCCACCCTGACATTCAGAGATAAATTACCAAATACCCTGCAATTCGGAAACAGACGGGTCCTTCTCACTTCTCCACCCGTCGAATTGCCACCCCGTAGTAAAATTCTAGTGACAACACCTGTAAACTCAGACAGGGAATTCGGCTATATCCGTAGGATAGATGCTGGACCAGGAGTTCTCATTGGAGAAGTTCTGGCCAGGGAAGAAGGAGGATTCGTAAAAATATTCGCGATTAATACCACCCCGAATCATGTTAGCCTTACGTTACCCCCTATAGAGCTAGAGGATTTCGATCTTGTTCTCCCACCCCCGCGATCCGCTCGGAAAGGTGACTCCGACACAGAAAAATCTAAGGCTCATGCCCGACGAATTGCCGAACTACTCAAATGTCTCCGTTTGGATCATTTAAATGAAGTGGAAAAAGGCAATATATTAAAGATTCTAGGCGAATTCCCATACCAGTTTCACCTCCCCGGGGATAAGTTAGGTTGTACTAATGCTACTGAGCATACTATAATAACCACCAACGAAAACCCCATTAACACTAAACAGTACAGATTCCCTCCTGCCCATAAAAACGAAATAAGGAAACAGGTGGATAACCTAATCGCAGACCGTATAATTCAACCTTCTATATCGGCTTATAACTCACCGGTCTGGATTGTCCCCAAAAAACCCGATTCTTCCGGTAGAACTCGTTGGCGTATGGTAATTGATTACCGTAAGTTAAACGAAAAAACTATCAGTGATGCGTACCCACTCCCTAACATTACCGACATATTAGGTCAGCTTGGTGGAGCGAAATATTTTAGTACATTGGATTTAGCCTCTGGATTCCACCAAATCCCAATCAACGATAAGTCCAAATCGAAGACCGCTTTTTCGACTCCCTATGGGCACTATGAATTCAATAGGATGCCATTTGGCCTAAAGAACGCGCCCGCCGCATTTCAACGCACGATGGATCTAGTCTTATCCGGGTTACAGGGAATAGAACTCTTTGTATATATGGACGACATCGTCATCTATGCTGATTCCCTTGAAGAGCACGGTCGAAAATTAAGGACCCTATTAGCCAGACTACAAAACGCCGGCTTAACCCTTCAGCCGGATAAATGCTGGTTCCTCCGTAGGGAAATTACCTATTTAGGCCACATAATCACCGATAAAGGCGTAAAACCTGACCCAACAAAGATCGAGGCAGTCAAACGGTTTCCCATACCCCAGACTAGGAAAAATATTAAACAATTCCTGGGTCTCGTAGGATATTATAGGCGGTTCATTCAAGACATGGCGAAAATCGCCAAACCTCTTACCCGGTTATTAAAAAAAGATATTCATTTCGTATGGGACGACACAGTCCAAACTGCCTTCGAAACCCTTCGCGATATCATCTGTTCGGAACCACTCCTTCAATTCCCAAACTTTTCACAGCCCTTCGTAGTCACCACAGATGCCTCGAACTTCGCCGTAGGAGCCGTATTGAGCCAAGGGCCAATAGGGAAAGACCTCCCCATCGCATACGCGTCTAGAACCTTAAACGAAGCGGAATCCAATTATTCTACTATAGAGAAGGAGCTGGTAGCCGTCCTATTTGCAGTAGACCACTTTCGACCTTACCTTTACGGTCATCAATTCACCCTAGTCACCGACCATCGCCCGTTGGTTTGGCTACATAATGTCAAAGATCCCACGTCGAAACTTATGAGGTGGCGAATAAAACTAAACGAATACGATATCGTATACAAACCCGGTAAAGCAAACTCCAACGCAGACGCATTATCCCGAAACCCCGTTAAGTCCCAACCTTATCTGGAGAACTCGGGCGCGGACATCGTTGGCGCCGGCGAAGCTCTGCCCTCGAATCTCCAGACAAATCCAAACCTAGACGAAAGCTTAAATTTCCACTACGAAGAACAGGTTGCTGCTGTTTTCCTTGCGCGCGGGGAAGCAGTGGTTAAGAATGAGGTCGAAGACAGATTCAATAAAACTTTTAATGATAAAAACAGCGATAACGACGACAGTGACGAATACCATACTGCTGACGAGGACGAAACGCCTCAACCCTCAGACAAAATTCATGTCGGAGGGAAGGAACCACTCTCTGATCTGGGCGATTACCGTGAAGAGAGTGTAGATATTCGGATTCCGTCCCGGGCATCGTGGATTTGTGGCGACTGGGGCGGCTGGAAATCGGCAATCCGGGCAAAAGGAACCGTCCAGTCACCGTTAGCGGCTATCCCGATGCATTCGCGACGTTCTGCGTGCCCTGGGAATATCGGCAAGCCGGACAAAAGGACCCCGTCCCAGGGAAGCAGCGTTGGCGGCGTAAGGCGCGGTAAAGTCCAAACGGAATGGGCTATGAGCGGGGTAGGGACGCAATCCGGAATAGGGCCGACCTCATTAAAACCTGAAATAGAATTTCAATTAGAAAAATCTTATAGTAACACGCAGAACGCGAATAAAACACTACCAATTAGAATCACAGACGGAGCACCAAATTCTCACCCTACTTCACTCCCAACTCTCAAAAATTCCAAAGATTATCTTTACATGCGTAAAGATAACATCATACACTTTCTCCCAACAGATTGTACATGTACTACAGAGACTAGCAAAGATCTTCTAAAACATGGGATATTTCACACCCAATCAATAGAACGATATAATGTTAACGTTGGAGACGCTTTAACCATACCCGGAAATAAATTTCATATTTTCCACTTGTTCATTAAAAATACGTCTGAGGAAAGACCGACCCCCCAAAACGTTTTAACATCACTGAAATCCCTTAAATACCTTGTAGATAAAACGAATACCAAAACCTTTAGCATTTCTAGAGTACACAATGGACTAGCAACTATTGAATGGGATCTTCTCGAACGTTCAATAAACTCCATATTTAACGACCCCCAATATACCATAACCATTTGTTCCGGAGAAATAATAATCCCCGAAGTACCCGATAGATTAAAAATCATTAAAGAACACCACGAGTCCACAATCGGAGGCCATCACGGCATAACCAAGGTCATGGAAAGTATTAGGGAAAACTTCTACTGGCCAAAAATGACAAAAGAAATCGAAAAATTTATAAGGACCTGTCCCTCTTGCCAACAGAATAAAATACTCTCCGCAAAAACTAGACAACCCATGCGCATCACTGATACACCAAGTAGGGCCTTTGAGAAGGTGCAAATGGATATCGTAGGCCCCCTGCCCGTTACCCTTAAAGGCAACAAGTATTTACTCACGTTGCAAGATAACTTGACCAAGTATTCTGATGCCATTCCATTAGCAAGCATAGATTCCATAACCGTTGCCACAGCCATGGCGGAACAATTCATTAGTAGATTCGGATGCCCCAGGACCATCCACACAGATCAGGGACGAAACTTTACCAGTGCCATTATGCAGACCTTTTGCAAAATCTTTAAGATCCAAAGGATCACCTCCACTGCATTCCACCCACAGTCACTAGGATCTCTCGAACGCGCCCATAGAGTTTTCGTAGACTATCTGAAGCATTATTGCACTAGAACAGATTGGGATGATTGGATTAGATTTGGAATGTTTTCATACAATACTTCTGTACACGAAGCCACAGGATTCACTCCACATGAGCTAGTCTTTGGCGTTAAAGCCCTAATCCCCTCCGAATTTGCCAAACAGGAAATCCCTCGCACATTTATACAGTATTTGAACGAATTGTTCACAAAAATTACCACTACTCAAGCCATGGCAGCGACAAACTTGAACCGAGCGAAGGAAAAAAGTAAACGGTTATACGACAAAAATGTCAATCCTCGTAAATTCAATGTTGGCGATCACGTTTACTTAGCCAGGGAACCGAAAATTTCGAAATTCGACTCCGATTGGACAGGGCCATATCGCGTAACTAAAGTATATAATGATTTAACAATAGAGATAGAGATAGGTAGAAGTAAATTCAAAACCGTCCATGCGAATAAGTTGAAACTAGCTTGTATACGATTAGATGAATAAAAAATAACACTGTACAAATAAAAAAAACCTAACCTAACCTAAAACGACCTCAGAATAGAAAATTGTATCGCCAATATCAATGTACGCGGTACGCGTAGGGTTCCAAGAATCATATTTACCTGTAAAAATTCTCGATACGACACTTCATCTGCGAACTGCGTACATAGCAATCTCGAGTAGCACATTAAAAAGTGTTACCATAGGAAACACTTTTCGAATAGGGGTAGAGGTGTTGCGTGACCACGCGAACATAGTTACGACAGCGCTACTGCGCCATAGGTTGATTAATGGCGATAAGAGGGAAATTTGAATATAGCAGTAATGTCCAGGCCAGAATCGCGGATTCGTTGTATATTTCATCGCAGCAGGAATAGCTTAGAATAAGTAAAGAGACGACGAGAGAGAGTTCCCACGGAAAACCTAGATGTAATCCTGATGTGCGAGACTAATTGAGGAATTTAGGCGCAGTCACGTATCTCCTCGAAGGAGTTCTCATATTTCACTTAGAAATTCGTAGTACCAAACTCGCCAGAACAGGAAGTCATAAACCCTCGGTCAAGGGCCTCTTGGAACTTTCCCTCGGACCTCTCTCTTGCGCGGTCCCACCGTGGGACCCCCGCGGTCGAGATCTTCGCGCGTAAGCACCCCCACATCCCTTGTTTTGGCGGGCTCCCTCGTACACGCCACCGCCCTCATGCGCGCGCTTCCACGGTACCACCACCGCCAATCACCGTCGATTTACAACTTGGAGGGAGACCATCCAGCGAATCAACGTCCACCTGGAGATGCCGAATTTTCCTATTGGCCAAGGAAACGAAGCGGGAGCGGAAGACCGAACGAGGACGAGGAGCCGTCTGAGAGAAGGAGATATCGGCAGATATAATTCTGGAGTCGTTGAGCTTACACCTCGAGATTTCATAAATAAAGTCTTTTTATCTTCCATCAATTTTATTCGAAAGAGTGTTTTCTTACGCCAACATCCACCTTCCACGAGCAGAGCGCTTCAGCGCTCCACGGGCACCCGAACCTACCAAAGTCCCTGAATTCCTCCACGCGCAGTCGCAACACTATATGATGATGCAACACATAAAGTGTGTGTCTGAGGAGGATCGATTTAACAGCGTTGTCAGCTTCAAAAGTGCAATGTTGCCGCATTACGTTCGTACAAGAAACTATCGATGCTCGCATCGAAAGCGGTTTCTATCACAAGCGATGAGATAATTGTTTTGTCCCGCTTTTCGAAGCTGTGGAAATTCAGAGACACTTGCTTTTTAATCTATACCACAGAAATTCCAATCGTTGAAGATTTTATTGATCGATCATTTGAATATTCGATGACTTCTTCAAAAATCATTATCATTTTTTAAAATTTTTTATGCGAATATAAAATTGTTAAAAAGTTTGCAATTTTCAATTCGTGGTTTTTTTAATACATATATGTACGCCCGATTATATGGATAAAAACCATGTTCACCAAAGCAATTCGCAGAACACACGTGTAGTTTTAATATTATTTTCATCATTTTTATATTATTAGCAAATGTTAACTTATCTACATAACTAATTTGAATTTTAACACGAAAGGTATTGTTTTCCGATATGAAAATATTAAGAAATGTATAAACATGCGCGGCATGATAATTGTTGCAGTGTACACGAGCATGTGTAAACTAATATTCATATATTAAAAATTATGCAGATTAGAATACGTCGTCGGAAGCCTCAAATAAAATTCTTTCCTGAACTTCGAAGAAAGCTTTTCCATACAAATACAGTTTAACTTATCCAATTTGTGGCATGTTTAGACTTATTTTCATCAAAAAAGCATTTGCAATCGACTCATAATGTTTCCATGGCAGAATTGTGAACCATAATAAACATTTTACTGTTATTAATACGCGTTAGTGAAACCTTTACATTGTTGTCTTCAGGAGGCACACGTAGCGGCGACGTACGATATGGACGTGATTCAGCATCAGAGGCAACATTGTAACACACATTGTATTGTAAATAAATCCAATTTTATTTATTATTAACATTATCATAATGGTAAAATCACCTATCGATTGAAAATGTTTTTCTGATCAAAATAAGCCCAAACACGACATAAATCGGATTATCATGCAGCGTACATTGCACTGAAAACTGCATGCGAAACATTTCCGACGACAAAATCTGTCTACAGAAGCCGATGGAATTTGAAAAGTCTCGAGCTCGATAAATGTGGTAGTGCTTGTACGTGACCACTAGTTTGTTAAAAAGGTGGACTGTATAATACAATTCGACGACTTTTTAACGGTGGCTCGAATATGAGGAAATAGGAATTTGTGGGAAAGTAAATTTTTGTACAGCGGTTTTATATTGATAGTGACCCACCTAATGGTGGGCCGTTTATTCAAATCAAAAACCCGAGGTGGGCACGCGGTCCGCGTGCCGGTCCCTCTCTCGCTCTCCCTGGAGGGTTGTCACTTGACGTCTAGCGACGTTGGCGTCTGAAAAAACAAAAGTACCGAACGAAGATGTTAAACACCTATAGGATACGTATCGTACCCGTTCGAGACGCTGTTTCCCGTATTCTCCTGACTGCGGTAATCGCTATCGAAGGAGGGGGAGTACAGCCAAGCTGCTCAGAACGCAGAGTTAGTGGACTGTATAATTTTTGACGGATCTCGAGGATCGAGAATTCGTCCGCTCGCACTGGCGTGGTCACGGTTAAACCGATTCTACTGCGTGTGCGTGAGCGTAGGGGTGGCGGTCAATCTTACAAGGAGGTTGTAAGGCTCCAAGTTCGATAATCCAGCCGAATTGCCCCGTGCTCCGGCTACCTCGATTTCTAGCACGAGCGTGACTCAATACGTCACGCGGCTGTCAATCTCGGTGGAGGACGTGGTCCAACTCACCACTTACACGCACTAATTATTATCTGCGCACAATAATAACGGCGTATAGCGTAAGCGTTGTTCAACCAGTCGCGATCCCCACTCGGAATACTATCTCCGTCGTACAAGCGACGGTGTATATGGCAGGTGCAACTATATCGGTTGAACTGGTCGAGTCTGCCGAGCTCGTCGTCACGGTCTCAGTCTATGGAGGGTGACTAGTCTGGGCCTTACGATTCAGGACCTGTGGATGGACCGATCAATTCCGCCAAAGCGTATAATGAATTGACCGTATCACAATCAGAGTATCGGTTCGTCTGCTGCGCTGGGACGTCAAAGCGTATGCCAGGGCGTATGGCAGAGAACGTTCTCTGAAAGAGTGCCCTCCGTGAAACACGGGTTGCCGTAAGGAAGCGTAATCACGGTTCCTTGCAAGAATATGTCTTGATTGGCATGCAGTGAATTCGGGGAACGAACACGTAACTCGCGTCATTCACTCCGAAATACACTTGTCGTGCGGGGAAACAATAGCCACGTTAGAAAGGTCTAAGCAGCTATCGCAACCGTGCACTGTTTATATTATCAAAGCCCGGGGGATGCCGTGGCTTGATCGTGTCACTATTGCCGGTACAACGCTGTTCGAATTTCCTGGAGCGAACTCGTAAGCGAGCTCAGCCCGGTTCGAAAGGTCGTACGGCAGTGAAAAATGTATAAAATACTTTTAATTATCGAAACTCGGAAAATCCAGAGTTCGATAAAACTCGCTAGGCTAATCAATTCTCTTTTAACGAGCGGAACGATCTCGTAAGCGAGGCCAGTTCGTTTCGAGCGGTCGTTGCAATGGCTCGCCGTCGAAGACTTGAAACAAGAATTCAACAGCGCGACCGAAGAGTTGAAAGATAGCCAGAAGAACTAGGGAGCAGGCGCCCGCTAGAACGTCTCGATAGCAAGTGACGAGGAACCGCCAGGCTTCGACAAGCGTCGCGCGAGAGTCAGCTGAGCCGCTACGCGGCGCTGTCTCTCTCTTGCCTGTCTGTCTCGGTTCCCTGTCTGTATATATGCATTGTTCTCTCTCTCACCGTACCATCGCGGACGAGTTTAATTTGAACATTGTTTGACCGGTGCACAACGGCTTACCGTGTTTATCGGCTGACTTTTACCGGTAACCAGAAAGTCACGCCGTTTTTGCTCGATTTATTGTGGGTTAACGAACTCCTCGGACGAGTAACCTCGGAGGGATCACCAACGAATACAGATCGCGATATTCGCGAAATTCGAACAACATATTCAAACTAACGCGATATTTAAACATACCGCCCCCCTTGCACGAATCGTGCAATGACCAGGAGGCGCGGTAGTTTGACAACATGCGAAATGACGAGAGAATGAAAGAGAGAACAATATGCGTGGAGGGTAAATTCAATTTACTTACTTCCTCGCAGGTGGGCTCGGACGCCTTTGCCCTTGCAGCACCCCCAGCGCCGACTGAATCGCTTGGTCGATGACCGAGCGAATCTGGAGGTCTGCGGGCCTTACTGGCGTGCCACTGTGTGGACCCCTTGGTGTAGCAGGTGGTTGCCGGGTGGACGGCAGCGGTCGCGCCTGCGGCTTCCTTCTGCTGGCCCTTTTTCTCCTCGGAGGGGCCTCAGGGACCGGGTTGGGCACGGGTGTGCCCGGGGCCACCCCTTGGCCGGTCCGCAGGATGCAGCTCTGCAGTCGCCCCTCGCGATTCCATCGCAGAACATACTTCCCGCCGGGCACGCCTACCCGGTATCTCCGGGTTGTATATGGCACATGCCCCGGTACCCGGAGGGTGTCCTGTCCGAGGGGGATGACGAGTTCCGGCCTCGCCTTCCGTCTCGCTGTTTCCCCAATATTTAAGATTTCTTCGAATTTTTCACGAAATTGGGGATCCCCGGTGATCAACGTGTCGGCGGTACTCGCGGACGACGGGGAAGATTGATGGGACACTACGTCTTCCATGGTTGCCTTGGAACTGACTCCTGGCGGTTATGGCTTGACGATCCAAATTTCAATTCAGGGGGTCCCGCGTAACGCGGGGGGGGCCTCCTTCCCTTGGAGCGAGCGAGATGGCAATATTTTCCCCGTCTTCGGCTCACCCATCGGGGACACGGGTTCGCGGAGTCAACCGTTTGTTATTTCAAACGGTAGCTCTCACCGATTAGTTTCCCGTGTTTACCGAAATTTGAACGTGTCATGGTTCATCCTCGGCTTCGGTAACCGTTGCCGAGGATGACCTCTCCACGGGTAATCTACACAGTCTCGTAATCGGACGTGTGTATGTGGACTTTGCCGTACGTACTTTTACCACCCGTACATGGCCGTCCTTACCCGGGAAGATTTCTTCGATTCTCCCCATTTCCCATTGGTTCGGGGGGAGAAGCGGATTCTGCACCAAGACCAGGTCATTTGGTCTAAACTGCAGTTCAGTGTTGCGCCACTTGTAGCGGTTCTGGAGGTATATGAGGTAATCACGTTTCCAATGCTTCCAGAGCTGCTCATGGAATTTCTGAATGGCTCTCCATCGCGTGAGACGCGAGAGGTTTTCATTTTCCACAGTTTGCAATGGAATTGCATTTAGAGGGCCTCCAGTCAGGAAATGACCAGGCGTGAGGGGCACGTAGTCCTCTGCGCTGTCACTGAGAGCGGCGATCGGTCGCGAGTTAAGACTCGCTTCGATCTTGCAGAGTAACGTCTGCATTTCCTCGCTCGTGGGAGTAAATTCTCCAATTATGCGCTTCAGGTGGTGTTTCACCGATTTCACGCCGGCTTCCTGTAGTCCGCCGAAATGTGGGGCACTAGGTGGGTTAAACCTCCACCTTATTCCCTTTTGACCGCATTGGGTTTGCATTTCTTGCGAGGTATACACCGCGTTGAAATGCTCCCGCAATTCTCTGTCTGCACCGACAAAGTTGGTGCCATTATCGCTGAACATACAGGACGGAATACCTCGTCGTGCAGTGAAGCGATCTAATGCGGCAAGGAACGCACTCGTCGTGTAATCATGGACGAGTTCGATATGTACAGCTCTCGTGGCGAAGCAGATAAAAACTGCTATGTACGCTTTATGCGCTGTTTTTCCCCGGCCAGCGGAGTCACGTACGCGGTATGGACCAGCGTAATCGACTCCGCAATTCGAGAAAGCTCTCGCTGGCTGACAGCGTTGAGGGGTCAAGTCCTGCATAATCTGCGAGGACACCCTGGCCTTCCACCTTACGCAACGTAAGCATTGGTGGATGACCGTACGTGCTGCGTTCCGGCAGCCGATGATCCAGAATTGCTGTCTTACCGTGTACATGGTCAACTGCAACCCTCCATGTAATGTATTTACATGGCACTGCCTAATAATTAGTGTAGACACGTAATGTTTAGGCAGGATAATCGGGTGCTTTGTTTCCCATGCGAGCGTCGCATTCTCCAATCGTCCACCGACTCGTATGACGTCATTATCGTCGAGAAACGGGTTTAGACTTTTTAATGGAGATTTCACGGGGATTCTTCGGTGATTCTTTAAGCACCGGTATTCCTCCGCGAAGTGCGTGCGCTGGATGTGACACGCAATTCTTTCTGTTGCACTACGCAACTCTGACGCACAGACAACCCTTTTTTCGAATGACCGTTCGGCACCTTGCATCGGTTTCCGTAATCGGAGACAGTATGCGGTGACGCGAAGTAGCTTGCTCCATGTCGAGAATCGGAATAAAAATTCCCATTCCTTTACGGGAGTAGTTACATGGGTATGCGCGATGCGCTTCCCGTCCTCGGTCTCGATCGAAGCTGGCGTAATCGGCCAGCTTTTTTCGGGTTGTCTTAACCACGTCGGACCAGATATCCATAGCTCCGACTGAAGGAGTTCCGCAGCTTCCACACCTCGCGAATTTAAATCCGCAGGGTTGGAGCGTGTGGGAACGTGACGCCATTCGGCGTTCGGAAGCATGGTCTGGATTTTTGACACTCGGTTGGCAATCACAACCTTCCATGTCGATGCATGTTTCCTCAGCCAAGCGAGTGCAATCGTGGAGTCTGTCCAACAAACTATCCGCTCTACTTGTATATCAAGTGAGGTTTTCACGTGCACTAACAGCTCGGAGAGGAGTACAGCCCCGTTCAGTTCAAGAACCGGGATGGACTGCGTTTTTATCGGAGCTACTCGTGTTTTAGCCATTAACAATGACGTAAAGACGTCATTGTTCTTCGACGTTACGCGTAGGTACGTAACGGCCGAATAAGCTGCGAGTGAAGCGTCACAGAATCCGTGTAATTCCACAGACATCGTGTTGGCTCCGTGTCGGATCCATCGGGGGATCTTTAAATCATTTAGATTGCTCCAATCCGTACAGAACGTGTTCCACGTTCTTAACGTATTCGTGGAGACCTGATCGTCCCACTGGAGTTTCTCCAGCCATTGGGACTGCATCAAAATCTTCGCACGAATCACGACTGGCGAAAGCCAGCCGAGCGGATCGTACAATTTTGCAATCTCCGAAAACAAAGTGCGCTTTGTGATCGGTTCTGCGGACGGTTTAAACCGTTGCAGATTGAAATAAAAATAATCGCCTGATGGTATCCATCGCAATCCAAGTACCTTTAGTTCTGAATCGTCGAACAAGGTAAGGTCGACGGCGTGGGAGTGAGAATTGTGGGGGATGTTTCGTAGCAATTCTGACGAATTTCCAGCCCATTTTCTCAGGTTAAACCCACCTCTTTGTAGGAGCCCGCACATTTGCGTGCGGATTTGCTCCAACAATTGTTTATTGGGTGCTCCCATAAACACGTCGTCTACGTAAATGTCCTTTTCGAGTATAGGCGCGGCGAGAGGGAACCTATCACCGTCCTGTTTCTTTAACTCGAGGATGGTTCGCATCGCTAAGTATGGGGCACAGGCCGTGCCGTACGTCACGGTATTCAATTCGAAAGCTTGAAGCTGTTCGGTTTCCGGCGTGCGCCACAGGATGCATTGATAGCGACGATCCTGAGGGGCGACGAGAATCTGTCGAAACATTTTCTCAATGTCAGCCACCAATACGTATTCGTACAGACGCCACCTCGTTAACACCGAGGTAATGTCGTTCTGTAGTTACGGACCTACGTGTAGGATGTCGTTCAGCGAGCGACCGCCCGCTGTTCGGCTGGTAGCGTTAAAAACGACTCGCAGCTTAGTGGTTGCACTCGCCTCGCGGATTACCGCTCGGTGAGGAATATAGAGTCGGGTTTTGTCTATGGGCGCCAAGCGCGTCATATGACCCATGGACTCATACTCCGCGAGAAATTCATTATATTCTTGCACGAGTGTCTTATCCGTGTCTAATTTCTTCCTTAACCTTGTCAAAGCGGAAAGCGATATTTGGAAAGAATCTCCGAGTACCGTATCCGGCTTTGTATGGTTGAAGGGAAGATTAACAACGAATCTTCCCGTCGCATCTCGTGCGACGGTTTTTATAAAATGCGCTTCGCACTCTTCCTCGGACTTGGTAAATACCGAAGTCGTGGGAATTTCCTCTATTTCCCAGAAACGTCGAATCGTCTGATCGAGCGACTCGAGAACGCTACAATGCAACGTTCTTATACTGTTTGGGTGAGGATTACCTGCGTTTATGGCCCCGGATAGTATCCAGCCGAAAGCGGTCTCCTGTGCTATCGGGCCGTGAGTATTTATTCGTCGGAATCCCGGCCGAATAATCCTCGCATACAAATCCGCGCCGATCAACACCTCAATGTTGTGACGCGACGCAGGGTCGGGATCGGCGAGCTGTACGTTGCGTAACGCTTCGTACGTAAGCGCGCTCACCGACGGCGATACGTAATTCGTGATTCTAGGAACCACGAATGCGCTCGCATTATAGGTCGGTGTTTCACCTGAGATAGCTCCTAGATGCATCTCGACGCTATGTTTTATGGTCTGGGTCCGACCGCCCCCCAAGCCAGTAACCGTGGCTGTGGTTTTTCTCCTAGCGAGGTTTAGGTCGTTCGCTAAACTCGCAGAGATAAAGGACGTCTCGGAACCCTGATCCAAAAGTGCGCGCGCGTCACGCGTCGTGCCGTTCTTCCCATACACTCGAACGATTGCCGTGGCAAGCAATACTTGCCGCGGTACACACGCACCGAGCTCGGTACAGTGTGACGTCGAGCATGACGGAGAATCAGCTGGAGCTCTGTTTACGTTAGCTTGCCGGTGCGGTGGGACGGTAGGCTGTTTCCCATTTCGATCACCGTTTGCAGGCTTTGTAAACTTCTTGCGAGTTTCCACCTGACCCATATGCAGCAGAGTGTGATGTCTGCCACTGCATTTGTTGCACATTGTCGCGCATTGGCATTGCTTGACCGTATGCGTGGACGACAGGCAAAGTATGCAATGCCTGCCGTTCTTCAAGACCTCGAAGCGTAATTGTGGGGTCAATCGTAGGAAATTACTGCAATGCAGTAACTCGTGAGATTGTCCACATAGCTCGCAGGTCTTCTGAGCAACGGGGCTGGGAGCCACCACCGTGTTCAATGATCGAACACGTGGTTTTTGCGGGGAATGATTCTCAGGTTTGCGTCGGTTCTCTTTTATTACGAGCATAGCGCGTGTATGCGTCTCGAGAAACTCCATTATCCCGTCAAACGAGGGATAGTTCGTCGAGAGCTTCTGAGATTTCTCCCATTCCCATTCCAACCGTTTGTCAAGCTTGCTTTTTATTAAATGCGCGAGCAGCCAGCTACGCTGTTCTGTCGCTGTTCCCAGATTGTCTAGGGCAGCGAGAGCGTGCTTGAATCCGATTGTGACCTGCTGTAAGCTAGCAAGGTCATCATTACGGATCGGTTCCAGCAGAGTGAGCTGGTCGAGCAGCTTGGCGGTGATTATGCGTGGGAGCCCGAATTCCTTCTTCAGGGTTGCCCAGGCTACCTCAAAATTTTTCTCTTCAATTTTGAGGTTTTTAATCTTTGCCAAAGCGCTTCCCTCTAAGCAAGCATTCAGCTGATGCAGCCGCTGCAAGTCAGAGAGTCCTGCGTTTTTTATTACCCCGGAGGTAAATAGATCCTCGAAGTGTTGCCACTCCGCTGGATCTCCTCCGTACATGGGCAGACGCATTTTTGGAAGCTCGATCGGTGCCTGAAATTGTACTCCGGGCACCGGTGTTTTCTTAGCCTCGGCTAACTTCGCTGTTTCAGCAGTGACGTAGTCCTCGAATTGCAAGAACTCGTCTAATGCTTTATCCATCAACCCCAACTTGAAGAAATCGTAACTATTACGTTTCTGGGGTGGGACTAGCTGTTTCAACGTTGTGCAACGTTGTAGGGCATCTATCCAACTTGTGGAAACATGCGCCAGTTTTTGGCTGAGGAGCGCCTCAGTAAACCGCGCGCGCCCTTGTTTCTTAAGGTTCGCGATCACCTTTTTCATTATCTGTAGCCGGTCCGTCAGATCTTCGATCGCGTTGTCAACAACGGTCGGTTCTGGCGGCGGTAGAGACATGGCGATCGTTTCGAGAGACAAAATCTACTCGACGAACCTTACGGATTAATTCCACTTGAGGAGACCTGTACAATTACTTTCCACTCCTATTAACCTCAAATATCCGGCTCGAAGGACCGTTTGTTAAAAGGGTGGACTGTATAATACAATTCGACGACTTTTTAACGGTGGCTCGAATATGAGGAAATAGGAATTTGTGGGAAAGTAAATTTTTGTACAGCGGTTTTATATTGATAGTGACCCACCTAATGGTGGGCCGTTTATTCAAATCAAAAACCCGAGGTGGGCACGCGGTCCGCGTGCCGGTCCCTCTCTCGCTCTCCCTGGAGGGTTGTCACTTGACGTCTAGCGACGTTGGCGTCTGAAAAAACAAAAGTACCGAACGAAGATGTTAAACACCTATAGGATACGTATCGTACCCGTTCGAGACGCTGTTTCCCATATTCTCCTGACTGCGGTAATCGCTATCGAAGGAGGGGGAGTACAGCCAAGCTGCTCAGAACGCAGAGTTAGTGGACTGTATAATTTTTGACGGATCTCGAGGATCGAGAATTCGTCCGCTCGCACTGGCGTGGTCACGGTTAAACCGATTCTACTGCGTGTGCGTGAGCGTAGGGGTGGCGGTCAATCTTACAAGGAGGTTGTAAGGCTCCAAGTTCGATAATCCAGCCGAATTGCCCCGTGCTCCGGCTACCTCGATTTCTAGCACGAGCGTGACTCAATACGTCACGCGGCTGTCAATCTCGGTGGAGGACGTGGTCCAACTCACCACTTACACGCACTAATTATTATCTGCGCACAATAATAACGGCGTATAGCGTAAGCGTTGTTCAACCAGTCGCGATCCCCACTCGGAATACTATCTCCGTCGTACAAGCGACGGTGTATATGGCAGGTGCAACTATATCGGTTGAACTGGTCGAGTCTGCCGAGCTCGTCGTCACGGTCTCAGTCTATGGAGGGTGACTAGTCTGGGCCTTACGATTCAGGACCTGTGGATGGACCGATCAATTCCGCCAAAGCGTATAATGAATTGACCGTATCACAATCAGAGTATCGGTTCGTCTGCTGCGCTGGGACGTCAAAGCGTATGCCAGGGCGTATGGCAGAGAACGTTCTCTGAAAGAGTGCCCTCCGTGAAACACGGGTTGCCGTAAGGAAGCGTAATCACGGTTCCTTGCAAGAATATGTCTTGATTGGCATGCAGTGAATTCGGGGAACGAACACGTAACTCGCGTCATTCACTCCGAAATACACTTGTCGTGCGGGGAAACAATAGCCACGTTAGAAAGGTCTAAGCAGCTATCGCAACCGTGCACTGTTTATATTATCAAAGCCCGGGGGATGCCGTGGCTTGATCGTGTCACTATTGCCGGTACAACGCTGTTCGAATTTCCTGGAGCGAACTCGTAAGCGAGCTCAGCCCGGTTCGAAAGGTCGTACGGCAGTGAAAAGTGTATAAAATACTTTTAATTATCGAAACTCGGAAAATCCAGAGTTCGATAAAACTCGCTAGGCTAATCAATTCTCTTTTAACGAGCGGAACGATCTCGTAAGCGAGGCCAGTTCGTTTCGAGCGGTCGTTGCAATGGCTCGCCGTCGAAGACTTGAAACAAGAATTCAACAGCGCGACCGAAGAGTTGAAAGATAGCCAGAAGAACTAGGGAGCAGGCGCCCGCTAGAACGTCTCGATAGCAAGTGACGAGGAACCGCCAGGCTTCGACAAGCGTCGCGCGAGAGTCAGCTGAGCCGCTACGCGGCGCTGTCTCTCTCTTGCCTGTCTGTCTCGGTTCCCTGTCTGTATATATGCATTGTTCTCTCTCTCACCGTACCATCGCGGACGAGTTTAATTTGAACATTGTTTGACCGGTGCACAACGGCTTACCGTGTTTATCGGCTGACTTTTACCGGTAACCAGAAAGTCACGCCGTTTTTGCTCGATTTATTGTGGGTTAACGAACTCCTCGGACGAGTAACCTCGGAGGGATCACCAACGAATACAGATCGCGATATTCGCGAAATTCGAACAACATATTCAAACTAACGCGATATTTAAACACTTGTATATATGTTTAATCGAATAAAACTGGGCGGTGATTCGCAAAAAGACGTAAATAGGAATAATAAATCACGTTAATAAAATTTTAGCAAGAATTAATGACGCATGTCATTAAAACAAAAATTTATATCTTTTCAGTAAAATATATATTGTTTTCTACATATTGTATAATAAAGCAATGTCTCCTTGGACACAGTAGAATTAAACTAATACAATAGATGAAAATTTGTATTGCTTTACATATAAATTATATAAAAATATTATAACGAAAATTTAATTTAATGAATTTAATAAATTTATGAAAATTTAATGAATTCTTATTTCTCTACAGATGAAAAGAATGCAAGTACTCATTTTAAAAATAGGGAAACACAAGAATAGTTAATATATGTGTAATGTGTACGCACTCAACAACTACATAGAATTTATATTAATTAAGTGTAAATAAGAAAGTAAACTACTGGTTTAAAGTGTATAACATTATTGTAATATACATTCATTAGTGACACGAGTAATAAAAATAATGTTACGTATAGAAACCAAATTTATTTTACTACAATTCGTATTTTTTTAATACTTTCTTCATAAATATTATTTTCACCGTTCAAATACACGCGTCGTATGCATTTGTAGCCTCCAAGTCATATTAAACGCCCGTAGTAAAAATACAGTATACGGAATATTCAGTTTTTGCTAATACGCGTAAATTCGTGAACTATCGGTAATATTGAGCGCCACACCGAAATGGTACGGGGGCCACTGTGGCCCTCCGAGGCCTAGACAGAAAAGCCCATAAGATGCAATGTCTGTAGTAGTCTTAAGGGTGCGGACTCCTGATCGAAGCGTTCCAAGCGGCCGCTAGGGGAAGCTCGAATGAGAATGTGTGGCACACACACTTCCGCTAGATTAGCCTATACGTATACGAGCAGAGAGGAACTCGTACGAGATTTCAAGCTATTTCAAGGTTCCGGGGGGCCGCTTTTGACGGCGAAAAAACGCAAAAGTAGGAGTTTTGAGTATACACGTCCACTAAATGAAAGATAAATCTAGTGCGCTTGACTATAGAGACAGCCTACTTTTGCGATATTGAGGCGTACTTTGGGATATTCGGCAGCATGTTGTCCATCAGAAATCGTTGTAGGTCGCGTGACGTCACGACATGTTGAATCTTTAAGTATCTGGAGATTTAGGGTTCTTATAGAGACACCTGGATGCACGCCCGGTAGCGAGGGCACATACAATGTTGGTGAAACGTCTATTATGTTATTTATTTACGTATTTTAGGCGTAAAAAGTAGACTTTGAGAAAGACATAGTTCCGGCATTTGTCGCTACGAGCGCTGATATCTGTATTCGATGAGTGCTGCCACCGACCAGTGATACTCTTGTCGATGCTGCTGCCGTCGTCGACACAACGACGCGACAGATCAACATAGCGACGCAGTCGATAACGCAGGTAACATACGTGTACCTACAAGGATCGCAAGGGTCTCGGAAATTAGATACCACACATCGACAACGCAAAGATGTGAATCTTTAGACAATACACGTGATGGATAAAACATCAATCTAGCGGACAGGATTCCTAAAACATCCTATTTTCTGTTTTCAAGAAACAGCAATATTCGCCAGCCTGTTGCCCGTCGAGAAGCTATGCAAGAAAGCGAGTCGCTGGCGTAGCTTCTCTCTCGGCCAGCCTAGCCGTGCCGTGGTACACTCACACCACTCGGCCGGCGTGTACGTGTGCCAACGGCGATTGCAAGGGTCCGCGAGGATCCTAACTACGCCTAAATAAAGCAAAAGAATGATCTGTTTGCAGTCAAACGCGCTGAATAAAGGGTAAATCTAGTGCGCTTGACCAAAGAGAAGTCATACTTTTGCGTTCTTTAGCCGCAGTTTCGGATATTCGAAAGCATGTTGCTCGCACTCAAACATCGCTCGGCCGGCGTGTACGTGTGCCAACGGCGATTGCAAGGGACCGCGAGGATCCTAACTACGCCTAAATAAAGCAAAAGAATGATCTGTTTGCTGTCAAACGCGCTGGATAAAGGGTAAATCTAGTGCGCTTGACTAGACAGAAGTCATACTTTTGCGTTCTTTAGCCGCAGTTTCGGATATCCGCCAGCCCGTTGCCCGTCGAGAAGCTATGCAAGAAAGCGAGTCGCTGGCGTAGCTTCTCTCTCGGCCAGCCTAGCCGTGCCGTGGTACACTCACACCACTCGGCCGGCGTGTACGTGTGCCAACGGCGATTGCAAGGGTCCGCGAGGATCCTAACTACGCCTAAATAAAGCAAAATAATGATCTGTTTGCTGTCAAACGCGCTGGATAAAGGGTAAATCTAGTGCGCTTGACCAAAGAGAAGTCATACTTTTGCGTTCTTTAGCCGCAGTTTCGGATATTCGCCAGCCCGTTGCCCGTCGAGAAGCTATACAAGAAAGCGAGTGGCAGGCGTAGCTTCTCTCTCGGCCAGCCTAGCCGTGCCGAGGTACACTCACACCACTCGGCCGGCGTGTACGTGTGCCAACGGCGATTGCAAGGGCCCACGAGGATCCTTACTACGCCTAAATGAAGCACAAGAATGATCTGATTGCAATCAAGCGCGCTAGGCAAAGGGTAAATCTAGTGCGCTTGACTAGAGAGAAATCATACTTTTGCGTTCTTTAGCCGCAGTTTCGGATATTCGCCAGCCTGTTGCCCGTCGAGAAGCTATGCAAGAAAGCGAGGCGCTTGCGTAGTTTCTTTCTCGGCCAGCCTAGCCGTGCCGCGATACACTCACACACCACTCGGCCGGCGTGTACATGTACTAACGGCGATTGAAATTATTTCGAATATTGAAAACCGCACCTCGATATGTTCAAGAAATAAACAAACTATATTATTTTTGCGCGGTCGTAATTTACGCCGCCGGAAATTATCATACTCTTTCTTCTATACCGGACAGACTTTACTGTCCACTCGAAATCTGCGTTGTGTTACAGCCACATATCATCTGTACTGCTTCGTCTTCGACAACGGATCGAGCATGAGCTGATAATGTAAGATACTTTATTTTTTATATTTTCAAGTACATAGCAGTTTTGTCATATTTCAATAATATATTTTGTGATGTTTCAGTTACAGTCACATATCATTTGAACTCCTAGGTCGTCGAGAGGATGATGCAGTTCACGTAGAACGAGACGGCGAATGAAGCAGTCTTAATTTATAGCAATCTCAATAAATGACATTTATTAACATAATTTATTTATACATATATGTTTGGTATATTAATAAATTATTTGTACATGTAGTTTAATTTTCATTTATCTGTATACACCCATCGCTCCGCGTTCCATGAGTGAAGCCTGTCCGGTATAGAAGAAAGAGTATGATAATTTCCGGCGGCGTAAATTACGACTTCGCAAAAATAATACCCTTTGTTTATTTCTTGAACATATCGAGGTGCGGTTTTCAATATTCGAAATAATTTCAATCGCCGTTAGTACATGTACACGCCGGCCGAGTGGTGTGTGAGTGTATCGCGGCACGGCTAGGCTGGCCGAGAACGCTTGATTGCAATCAGATCATTCTTGTGCTTCATTTAGGCGTAGTAAGGATCCTCGTGGGCCCTTGCAATCGCCGTTGGCACACGTACACGCCGGCCGAGTGGTGTGAGTGTACCCCGGCACGGCTAGGCTGGCCGAGAGAGAAGCTACGCCAGCCACTCGCTTTCTTGCATAGCTTCTCGACGGGCAACGGGCTGGCGAATATCCGAAACTGCGGCTAAAGAACGCAAAAGTATGACTTCTGTCTAGTCAAGCGCACTAGATTTACCCTTTATCCAGCGCGTTTGACAGCAAACAGATCATTCTTTTGCTTTATTTAGGCGTAGTTAGGATCCTCGCGGTCCCTTGCAATCGCCGCTGGCACACGTACACGCCGGCCGAGCGATGTTTGAGTGCGAGCAACATGCTTTCGAATATCCGAAACTGCGGCTAAAGAACGCAAAAGTATGACTTCTCTTTGGTCAAGCGCACTAGATTTACCCTTTATTCAGCGCGTTTGACTGCAAACAGATCATTCTTTTGCTTTATTTAGGCGTAGTTAGGATCCTCGCGGACCCTTGCAATCGCCGTTGGCACACGTACACGCCGGCCGAGTGGTGTGAGTGTACCACGGCACGGCTAGGCTGGCCGAGAGAGAAGCTGCGCCAGCGACTCGCTTTCTTGCATAGCTTCTCGACGGGCAACAGGCTGGCGAATATTGCTGTTTCTTGAAAACAGAAAATAGGATGTTTTAGGAATCCTGTCCGCTAGATTGATGTTTTATCCATCACGTGTATTGTCTAAAGATTCACATCTTTGCGTTGTCGATGTGTGGTATCTAATTTCCGAGACCCTTGCGATCCTTGTAGGTACACGTATGTTACCTGCGTTATCGACTGCGTCGCTATGTTGATCTGTCTCGTCGTTGTGTCGACGACGGCAGCAGCATCGACAAGAGTATCACTGGTCGGTGGCAGCACTCATCGAATACAGATATCAGCGCTCGTAGCGACAAATGCCGGAACTATGTCTTTCTCAAAGTCTACTTTTTACGCCTAAAATACGTAAATAAATAACATAATAGACGTTTCACCAACATTGTATGTGCCCTCGCTACCGGGCGTGCATCCAGGTGTCTCTATAAGAACCCTAAATCTCCAGATACTTAAAGATTCAACATGTCGTGACGTCACGCGACCTACAACGATTTCTGATGGACAACATGCTGCCGAATATCCCAAAGTACGCCTCAATATCGCAAAAGTAGGCTGTCTCTATAGTCAAGCGCACTAGATTTATCTTTCATTTAGTGGACGTGTATACTCAAAACTCCTACTTTTGCGTTTTTTCGCCGTCAAAAGCGGCCCCCCGGAACCTTGAAATAGCTTGAAATCTCGTACGAGTTCCTCTCTGCTCGTATACGTATAGGCTAATCTAGCGGAAGTGTGTGTGCCACACATTCTCATTCGAGTTTCCCCTAGCGGCCGCTTGGAACGCTTCGATCAGGAGTCCGCACCCTTAAGTCTGTGCTTAAGACTACTACAGACATTGCATCTTATGGGCTTTTCTGTCTAGGCCATAGGGGGCCACAGTGGCCCCCGTACCATTTCGGTGTCGCGCTCAATATTACCGATAGTTCACGAATTTAGCCATATTAGCAAGAACTGAATATTCCGTATACTTTAATTTTACTACGGGTGTTTTGGAGGCTACAAATCCATACGGCGCGTGTATTTGAACGGTGAAAATAATATTTATGAAGAATGTATTACAAAAATACGAATTGTAGTATAATTAATTTAGTTTCTATACGTAATATTATTTTTATTACTCGTGTCACTAATGGATGTATATTATAATAGTTTTATACACTTTAAACCAAAAGTTTACTTTATTTACACTTAAAATCAATACAAATTCTATGCAGTTGATGAGTGCATACACATTACACATATATTAACTATGCTTGTGTTTTCTTGTTTTTAAAATAAGTACTTGCATTCTATTCATCTGCAGAAAAATAAGAATTCATTAAATTTTCATAAATTCATTAAATTCATTAAATTAAATTTCCGTTATAATATTTTTAATCAATATATGTATAAATCAATACAAATTTTCTATTGTATTAGTTTCATTCTAAAATGTCCAAAGAGACATTACTTTATTATACAATATGTAGAAAAACAATATATTTGACTGAAAAGATATAAATTTTTGTTTTAATGACGTGCGTCATTAACGTAAGAAAATTTTATCAACTTGATTTATTATTTCTATATCTTGGGTAGCGTATTTACATTCACAAGTGGAATGTTCTATTATCTTAAGTCTGGCTAGGGATTCATGTGTTAATATGACTGGTTCTTATTCTTCCAAATCTTACAGTGAGCTCCCTGGAAAGATCGTGTTCTCTGTACCACGGTTTCTTTTGTGAGTTGAAAAATTCTTGGAAGTATTTGACTTCTTTATTGTGAGACCTGGCTCTGAGGAGGGATTGGAACTCATTCCACATTTCATCTTTGAAGGACTCTTTAATGTCTTTATAAGGTACTTTGTATTCAGCGGATGGAGCTTTTTTAGTGACTTCTTTTGCAAGACCATCTGCTAGTTCATTTCCTTTTATGCCGCAATGGACAGGAATCCATATAAATGAAACTTGTTTTAGATTGTTGGATTTGGTTGCTAGGTTGGAGATTTTCTGTTTGATGTCAATAATGTGAAAGTTGGTTCTAGTGTTTATGGAGGAACTATTTAGTGATGTGAGAGCGCTGAGAGAGTCAGAGCAAATTAGCAGGGGTTTGTCGGAGTTATTGAAGTAATCTAGCGCTATTGACAGGGCAGCACATTCTGCTGTAAACACTGATGCTGTGGGATTTATGTGGATGGGAGCTGACAGTTTTCTTTCGGGGCAAACAATAGCTGCACCAGTTGAGAGTCCCTTTTGAACCTTAGAGCCGTCAGTGAAAATGCAAAGGTAATTTGGATAGCGGGATTTATTGTGGTCTGTAAATTCTACGTTGGGATGAGGGAATGATTGCAATTGGAATCCTGTTTCGAGATCTCAGGAGACTTGAGAGTTGAGAACATTGTAGGGGGCAGCTGTACAGGGGAAGTTGTAATCTTGATGACATATATCTGAAATCTTTTTGATATTGCAGATACAGTGCAGGAGGTTGTTGGAGGTTTTTTTGAGTATAATACTAGGGTTCTTGGATATTATTTGGAAAAGTTCATTTATGCATGTGTTAGATATGTGGTTTACGTTGGAGATGATTTTGATGAGATGGGATTTGCCTAGGAAGGATGCTCTGTTTTGGAGATAGGGAATTCCTGCTTCAGCCAGAACTACATTAGTGGGGGAAGAGGTTCTGAGTCCAAGAGCCAGTTTAGGTATAAGAATGAGTTTGGATATAAGAACCTGTTGATTGGGAAGGTATATGTGGCTGGCATAATCTAGTCTGGATCTAATTAGTGCCTTGTATAAGAGAATTAGTGTGTCAGGATGGGCTCCCCACCAGACGCCTCTTAGGAATTTAATTATGTTCATGATAAGTGAACACCGGATGTGAAGAAACGGGATGTGACCTTTGAAATTTAGTCTGTTGTCAAAGAGGATTCCCAGAAATTTTTCTGATTCTACGTCTGTTTTTACAGTTGGGCCTAACTGAAATTGTGTGAATCCGGCTGTTAGTCTATGATTGTTGAAAATTACTATATTGGTCTTTTCTGAGGAAAGGTCAAGGCCTATTGTGTCAAGATTAGATCGTACCTGTGTGAAAGTCTTTTCTATGGTTACTTTGGCTTTTTCCAGGAGATAGCATCTTGTATATATAGCGATGTCATCAGCATACTGGGAGATTTGTACATTCTTGGGTATACCTTGAAGGATGTTGGCAACATATAAGTTGTATAGAAGAGGGCTGAGAACTCCTCCTTGCGGCAGTCCCTTGTATATTGCCCTTATACCCTTGTTTTCGCACAAACTTTATTCACACCCGTGGCACAATATTTCGCTAAACGTCTATTCGCTTTGGCGGCGGAAAGGAAACGAACGCCCGCAAGGTTCGCTCCCCGACATTTATGTTTATCCTCCTACTTTTATCAACTACCTGAGATCCGTGGAAAATGGCTAGAGCCGCTTCTTAATATTGTTTACTTTAACCGCCGTCCCAGGTATTCGAATCTCTAGGCTCGCCCTTGCATGCCATCCACATGCCTAATGACTTTCGCTAGACGGTTATTGTACTTCAAGTGGTCAATCAAGCTAATTTTAATTAATTGTCTTTCCTGTTCTCGAATCTCGCGACTCTTTGTAGCCTGGCGGCCCCGGATCCACCTTACGGTTTCTCCGTGCTCGCTAGCAACCTTCATGAGAAATTCTCCAAATCGAGGTATTTTGCGGCCTAAGGTAGACACATCGTATCTACCTTTACACGCTATTGGCATGAATGCAACAAACGCTGTCGCGTAGTCGCCAGTGTCTAACGAGATTCGAGTACACTACTTTGAACTATACACGATTTCGTATCAATAAACTAGCCATCGCCATCTTCCACTAATCCCTTACAGTATCTCATTCTTCCTGTTACGCTTTAAACTTCACATACATGAATCTACCGCTCGAGAAAAACAGAACGCATTTCTATCCATAACATTCTCCCCCTTAAAATTAAACGATACTTAATTTTACCTTAGATTAACATAAAGTCGTTCGTTTTTTTTTTGCAAACGTGAATGATACAACTTATTTATTTTACAAACGTAAATGATATAACTACGTTTTACGAGACGTTACATTCGCCGACCGTGTGCGTCGTCGGCGTCGCTCGATAATTTAATTAATTTTCTGGTTGGCCGTAACAATTCACCCTTCCCTGTACGCACTTTTACGATTCTACTTACTCGATCCGAGCCAGGATATATCTCATCGACGGTTCCCGTATTCCATGAATTTCGCGGCATTTGGAAGTCGACTATCAGTACGAGGTCTCCTTTCTGTAAGGACGTATCCGATTTATACCACTTCGGACGCGCAAGCAAGGTGGGTAAATATTCGCGCAACCAACGTCGCCAGAACGATTCCGCAAAGGATTGTGCGATTTTCCACTGTCTTTTAGGACACGTGGCTTGAGCGTCATATTTTCCTAATTGTACTTCACCTGATGACGTACCCACCAGAAAGTGGTTCGGTGTTAGCGCTTCGTTATCGCACGGGTCAACAGATATATGCGTCAAAAGTCGTGAGTTAATGGAATGTTCTATCTCTACTAATAACGTATGTAGAACTTCAGAGCTAGGTGATTGGTCTCGTAGAATAGCGTGTAGCGCAGTTTTAACGGACCGGATGAGTCTTTCCTACACTCCCCCCATGTGAGGAGCGTCAGGTGGATTGAAGATCCATTTTATTCGTTTTTCTAACGCGTAGTTTCGCATCTTTTCTCCATCAATCGTTGCAACAACGTCGCGTAATTCTTTACTAGCCCCTTTAAAATTCGTGCCGTTATCGCTGTACACGACTAAAGGAGAGCCTCTCCGTGCCGCTAGCCTCTGTAACGCCATTATGGCCGAACTCGCGGTCAAGCTATCCGCCAACTCTAAATGAACAGCACGTGTTGTAAGACACGTGAAAAGCACGCCCCAACGTTTTTCCCTACGTCTTCCTATCTTGATTTGCATTGGCCCGAAGTAGTTCTTAGTTCACCGATTTCTCCTAAGCGATTCGCAACAAATATTTGGCGGGTTCGCTGCTCCGACTTTATCCATTGAATCACCGCGGTGGAATCCGACCACAGAACGCGCCGATCTATCTCGCATGCCAAATTTTTCACGACCATCGTCGCTAATCTCGCTCCTATTACCGCGACCTGCAATTCCAGTCGGGGTACTGACAACGGTTTCAGAGGTACTACTCTAGTTCTAGCCATTACAAGGGATACCCAGATTTGTTCATCTTTACCGCTACATCTCAAATACGCAGCCGCTGCACAGCCCTTTAAACTCGCGTCGCAAAATACGTGTAATTGTATTTTCGAATGTTGGATTCCAACCAGTGTGTAACATCGCGGAATGCAAAAGATTTTCATTTCGCGAAGTCCATCGAGCCAATATAACCAACCCTGTTGTTCCTCATCCCTAATTTCCTGGTCCCATCCTACGTCACTGCGCCATATTTCTTGCATTAGTATTTTCGATTTTAGTGTGAACGGGGAAAGAAAGCCCAACGGATCAAATATGGACATAATTATACGCAAAAATTCGCGTTTCGTTGGTTTTACTTCGCCTTTCAAAATCGTTTCCGAAATTTTTTCCATACCTAAATTAAAACGAAGCTCATCTGTTTCGGTGTCCCAGATAGGTCCTAACACTCTCTCTCACCCTTGGTCGCATAAACGCATTTCATTTTTACCCTTCTGTCTCCGTCCTTCCGCTACCGTATCTAGAATCCTTTCAGAGTTACTAGCCCAACCGTGCATTTCAAACCCTCCATTTGAATTTATTTGAATGACATCGCGAATCAGCTCTGTCGCTTCCCTAATGGTTTTCTGGCTGGCCAAATAATCATCCATATAGCTGTCGTCAATAATACTTTTTACCGCGTCCGGTTTCGATTCACTGTATTCTTCAGCATTTTTGTTTTTTACGTATATAGCGCAACACGGCGACGATTTTGAGCCGAAAATCAAACGTGTCATCGCGTACGTCTCAAGAGATTTTACTCGGTCACGTCCACGCCATATAAATTTTTGAGCAACCTGATCTTCCTTCTTAATTCTTATTTGTAAGAACATATCCTTCATGTCTGCTTTAAACGGGAACCTATATAAACGAAAACGAAAAAGAATTCCCGGTAACGATTGTAGCAGATCTGGCCCCGGGTCAAGTTGGTCGTTTAAACTAATACCCTCTGACTTCGCCGCGGCATCAAAAACTAATCTAATTTTACCCGGTTTGTTTATATTTTGCACTCCGAAATGGGGCAAATACCACGACTTCTCCCGATTATCATCGTCACGAATTTTCACAGCGTAGCCCTTTTCGATGAATCGATCTACTTCCGCATAATAAAGGGCTGCGTACTGAGCGTCGCGATCAAGTTTCTTTTCTAATGAAATGAGTCTTTTCAATGCGGTCGCTTTACTGTTCACGCGCCGCGCACTATTTTCTTTCCACAACAGTCCTATTTCCCAGAAATTTCCCTCGCGGTGACAAGTTCCTTGTAAAGCTTTCATTGCCCGATCTTGTTTGTTTCCATTTTTATTCAAATAGTCGACACTGAAGGTGCCAATACAGAAATATTTTCGCACAAGTGCGTCGAGACTTTCCTGGTCATCTAACACGTTTCCGGGCGATCCCTGCTGCGTCACATATGAACTTACGCGTTCCTTTCTTCTCGAGTGCCATTTAGTATTCCCGTGTATGGTCCAACCTAGCCCTGTTCCCGAGTTATTATAAAAGGCCAATTATCCTGTCCTATAAGGATCCTAGGACGTGCATTTAGATAGGACTTTAATTTTATTCTTGTCGCTACTTCAAAGTGATTGGCGATTTCTTTGGAGATAGACTGGGCAGGGAGATTCAAATCTCGAATCGTGATAGCCTGCTTGATTTCATAGCGATCCCCTTCTCCTTGAATACCGAAATGGATTCTCTCGCAATTTGATATTAATTTTTCGTGGGTTTGAATACCCTTCAAAGTCATATTTAAACGCGTTCCTCGCGCTCCTAATTCGCGCGCCAACGTTTGATCGATTAACGTAATCGTCGACCCTTCATCTAATAGCGCGTATGTCCCCACATGTTTTCGCGGTCCCCAGATTCGGACTGGCAATATCTTTAACAGCAAACACTCTACTTCCAGTCAAGACCGGCTAACGCGGTTTTCTGATCCTGTAGTCTCCTCGGGAGAGTTTCGCTCGCGATTACCCGTGCTCCTTTTCCCATTCCCACCTTTATTGTCGTATTTGGAGTTGTGGAGAAGACTATTGTGCCTACCTTTACACGTGGAACAATTTACCCCCCTGCATTCGTCACGCGGGTGTCCCTAGCGTAGGCATTTAAAACACAATTTATGTCTTTTTACCAGATGCCATCGACGGGATATAGACTCTCGTGCAAATTCACGACAATTCTTCGAACTGTGATTTGATCTGTCGCAAAATACGCATTTCTCTACGCTTCGACCGCGGCCCTCAACCGTGTTTAACGTGAACACTCTTTTTTCGCAAATTTCGGCCTTTCGGGTCTTGTTCGCTGTTGCGGGGTAGATGCCAACCGCGACGAAGACGCGTGACTCGTACCCATATCGAACACCCCCGCTTCCGCTGCGAACTCCGCTTCTTTATACAGGAAATCCGAAAGCTTTTCCAATTGCGATTTGTCTGAGGTCGATTCGGCAGAATATCTGTTATATGCATATTTAAGAGCGGACGGCAATTTATTTCCTACGTTTTGAATTAAGTCGACACTGTGTAAATATCCGGTTAGCTTCAAAGATTGGAACGCAACGACAGCATTGCGTAATTTCGTCGCAAATTGTGCTATATTCACATTGCCCGCGTCAAGGTGAGGCAAACCTTTAATGTCGTTTGTAATTTTCCGCGCCACCACATTTTTATTACCGAAATTTAGTTCCAACGCACACATCACCGCGTTCGCGTCCTGACTCGTGGCTAACAGAGTGTGTACCGCGTCACGCGCTTCTCCTTCTAACGCAGTGAATAGTCTAGCCATGTTTTCGCGATGACTGTACGCGCCGAGCTCCGTTGTTAGACGGTACGATTCCTTAAAATGTATCCATTCCAACGGATTCCCTGAGAACGTAGGTAGTTTCCCTGCCGAAGTTAGTCGGCTTACCAAGTGCACGTTCCCCTCTCCTATCGACGCCTCCCGCACCGATCTTAGGGTGTTCTCAATAGCTTGAGCGAGACGTGCGGCCGAGTCTACGATTTGCGGGGTTTGAATTATACCTTCCTGTATATCTTGCTGCGGAGTGCTGTGTGCCCTGGATTGCAGTTCGACTTCTTCGACCGGAGTACCGCCGCCCTCTTCCATGACGGTTTCCGTCCTGGACGGTGGGGTTTCAGAAGCGCCCATCGCTCCGGATGGTCCTGGTTGGTCGTCGTTAGGAAGCTCCCGTTCACGCCTCGGCTTTTCCATCGCTGCTGCTCGCGTCTGCTTCAACCTTTGTGTCTCGGTCCTCGGTTCTTCAGAAGATAATTTTCTTTTTCTTCCAGCCATGGTCGTATCCTCTGTTACACGGGTGAAAATCTCTACCGGTCAGTGGTTCCCGGGTTTCGGCACCAAAAATATTTCGCACAAACTTTATTCACACCCGTGGCACAATATTTCGCTAAACGTCTATTCGCTTTGGCGGCGGAAAGGAAACGAACGCCCGCAAGGTTCGCTCCCCGACATTTATGTTTATCCTCCTACTTTTATCAACTACCTGAGATCCGTGGAAAATGGCTAGAGCCGCTTCTTAATATTGTTTACTTTAACCGCCGTCCCAGGTATTCGAATCTCTAGGCTCGCCCTTGCATGCCATCCACATGCCTAATGACTTTCGCTAGACGGTTATTGTACTTCAAGTGGTCAATCAAGCTAATTTTAATTAATTGTCTTTCCTGTTCTCGAATCTCGCGACTCTTTGTAGCCTGGCGGCCCCGGATCCACCTTACGGTTTCTCCGTGCTCGCTAGCAACCTTCATGAGAAATTCTCCAAATCGAGGTATTTTGCGGCCTAAGGTAGACACATCGTATCTACCTTACACGCTATTGGCATGAATGCAACAAACGCTGTCGCGTAGTCGCCAGTGTCTAACGAGATTCGAGTACACTACTTTGAACTATACACGATTTCGTATCAATAAACTAGCCATCACCATCTTCCACTAATCCCTTACAGTATCTCATTCTTCCTGTTACGCTTTAAACTTCACATACATGAATCTACCGCTCGAGAAACACAGAACGCATTTCTATCCACAACAATCCTGGAAGCTGGGAGAACAGACAAAACGGCAGTATGACCAAAAGCTAAACTTTTTATAAGAATATGGCATTGAACATTGTCGAATGCAGCACTGACGTCAAGAAAAGCTGCTATTGTATACTGATTGAGAGCAAAGCCTGAGCGTATGTATGTTGCAAGGTTAAGAATATTGTCAGTGGAGGATCGACCCTTCCTGAATCCTGCCTGGGATGGGGGTATGAGATTTAAAGACTCACACCACCAGAGAAGTCTATTATTAATGAGTCTTTCCATAATTTTACTCATGCAAGACGTGAGTGAGATGGGTCTAAAATTCTGGTTATCGGACTTTTTGATAAATAAGACCTGGGTTTTATTCCAGTCTTCTGGTATGTGATGTTTTGTAAATAATTCTTTATAAATTTCAAGCAGCTCGAGTCTGGATTTGGTTGATAGGTTTTTTAACATTTTGTAATCTATTCCGTCAAATCCGGGGGAGGAGTTGGGATTGGATCCGTTAATGGCATGGTTGAATTCTATGAGGTCAAACGGGGAGTCTAGGAATGGATTTTGAGTAATTCGTAGGTTCATGGTAGGGTTTGTTGGTACCCATGGAGGGGAGAGTTTGTCTGACGCTATTTGAAGATTTTTCTTGAGAATATTGGAATTTATGTTTTCTTTTTCCTTCGTAGATGTCCACTTGTTCTTGAGTATCCTGATATGCTTCCAGATGTAGGTGAGTGAAGTATTGTGGGAGAGGTTGGCAGCGAAATTAAGAAAGTTTTCTCTTTTTTCCTTTTTTAAAAGTTTTTTGGTCAGAGCTACTTATCTTTGGTAGAGAAACCAGTTGCTGGTGATAGACTGATATTGCCATGTCTTAAATTGTGCTTTTCTAATTCGGACCGCTCTGTCGCACTCCTAATACCAACATGGGACTGGATTTCTATGGACGTGTGGATGTACAGACTTTTTCTTCGGTGTACTCTCAAGGACTGCTATTATCATACCCTGTACAAAGTGGTTATACTTTTCTGTCGTGGGAATATCCAAAGACAGATTGGTAGTTTCTGTGAAGATAGTCTATTGTTTTTTGGTTTATAGATATTTTTCTGTATGTTGATTGTGATGTATAGTGGGAAATGGTCTGAACCAAATGGATCTTCTTCCTGGGATACCGTGGTTTCTTCTCCTATGTTTCCATGTGTTAGGACGAGATCGAGATTGTTCGAAGAGCCATTCCTGGCGTCAAAGTGAGATGAAGAGTTATGGTTAATTATGTCTAACGAATTCTTATCAATAATTTGAAGAAGAGTTCTTCCCGGGGCGTCTATATTGGGGCAGTTCCATTCTGTATGATGGGCAATGAAATCACCCATAATGATGAATGGTCCAGATTCTTTGAGTGATTGGAGAAAGGCGTCCTAGTGTGATTCAGTAATTCTGTTAGATGGAGGTCTGTAACACGCTGCAATTGTGGTTTTTTCCGACAGGTTTGTTATTTGAATGCAACATATTTCTGTGTGTCCGTCTGCTATTTCTATATTATTGAGAAGAGTGTATTTTAAATATTTGGCGATGAAGATTGCTATCCCACTACCATGTCGCTGTTGACAATCTTTTCTAATTGTGTGAAATCCTGATAATTGGAATTCTATTTCTGGTCTTAGCCAGGTTTCGACACAGATTACTATGTCTGCTCCCTTTGCCAGATGGAGTATTTCCATTTTTTTTGTATATATGCTCCTGCAGTTCCAGAATAGGATGCGCAGAGAGTTGTCCATTATTTGAAAGAGAGTCGTATTCTTTTTAGTTGAAGAATTAGTTTTTTTGGTGTTGTGGAAAGGTCTGGTTTATATTGCTTGATAGGAGGAAGGAGCTTTGTGGAAGATGGAGATTGAATGAGGGTTATAGTATTGGAGTTGTGAGATGATATTTTACTTAATGTAGTATAATTAGAGGACGAGGTAGGTTTCTGTTTGGGTTTTGGGTTATTTACTGCAGTATTTAAATCTGTTTTGGAATGTTGTTTAGGAACGGTGTCAGATGTTCTGAAGGTAAGAATATTTCGTGGAGATGAATGGGACCAAGCATTGGGAGAGGATGAGGATGAGGCAGGTGCCTCTTGACCTCCAAAGGTTTTTAATTGGAGTATGCGCTCTTGATTTTGGGGACGTAGGGGAGGAAAGTTCTCCTTATTGTCCTGGATTCTTTTAGGTATACCATTTTTGGTGTGTCCAATGATTATTTGTTTGTATAAGTATAAGTGATTCTAATGACATGAGATTTGATATACGACAAGAATTGTTTAATTGGGTAAGATAAAAGAAATAATTGAAAGAGAGAACACATTATGGAATTATTAACTAATTTATTTAACTAAAATATTTCGAACATTATTTTAACTCTATTTTGACAGAAAAAGATAATGCATACGATGCAATGGAAGCTATACACTTAATTAGGATTTGTAGGATTTTTAAGATTATTAAATTACTTTCTCAATTTGGAAGAGAAAAAAATATGGGATACAATATTAAACTAAAATCAAAACAGTCACATTCGAGAATCAAAAAATCATTTATTAGACGTTATTAGAAGTTACAAAAAATACATTTTATAATAAATTAATAAATAATTTTGTACAATAAGAATTTCTCTCTCTCTCTCTCTCTCTCTCTCTCTCCTTATCCGGTTTCGAGCGTCTCCTTGCTCGCGTTTCAGCTACTCGGTCCACCTCAACGAGAGTTTATAACTTTATTGCTCGAAGGCTAGGAGACCGGAGATGCACGTAGGTGCCAACTAGAAGCCGTAAAGCAATATTCGGGGTCCTAGTCCGAGGTACATCTGTTTTGGTTTAACAAGCCGAGTTAATCTAAAAATTCTCCGTCGCCAGATCGTAAATCGAACTGTTTTCTAAGCCTTAAAACCTTTCTGCCTCTGTACGTCCTGACGAGCCCCTAAATATTATATGTAATCCAATTCAGCGAATTGCATTCCGCTACACTTCCTCGTGACAATACTTACAGACGTTGAAGGTAATTGTGCATAAAACCTCACCGATTACGATGATTTTTTAATATGTTGTCAGGGTGAAAATTTTGAGCGTAGAAACGCGGAGTGAGCGCATGTATTATAAGTAAAGTCTTTCACATATCAAAAAAGAGTACAGAAGGTGTTTGTGTTTAATTAACTGGTAAATTTTACGTGAAGGGATGTCACCTCGGATGACCTTGACCTTGATATTTATCGAAGTATACTATGCAGTAATTTAATTTTTCAATTTTCAGCCATGTTTCAACCATGACAAATGATATTGTAGGCACTATTGATATTGGGTCATTCCATGGTCTTCAGTGATCTGCCAACGAATACAAAAGGATTTTTCGATTTCTTAAAAATTATTGATTTTATAAATCGATATTTTCAACGAGACGGTGCGACTTGCAGTGTCCCTTTCTTTACTATTTACACTCTTCGTCTGTCACCAAAACTTACTCCATCGTCAATTAAAAAAATAGATATGTATGTATAATCAGAAAAATTTTGATCAGAGAAATATTACAAATATGATGGTAAAAGTCTCCTAAAAGATTAATTAAAAATGAAAAAGTGTCGTCATTGCATTACTGTTGCCTCACCGATGTTATGTACCTGACCTATACATAATGACCATACACCTGTATATGATCCGAATTATATCGTGTTTGGTATCATTTTAATCAGAACGATGTCACAAATCTATTAGAAAAAGTCTCATAAAAAAATAAGTAATAATAAAAAAATTATTCCCTGGTAATACATTGTGAGGACGCGCGAGCCTTTGAACTGTGCCGCCGACTGCGACTCTCCGCGTCTCTTTCTTTCCCATATGCTATCCTTCCTCACGCCCGAAACTTTAATTGTCTATTACACAAGTATATACCATCGGAATTATGTCATATTTGGTATGATTCTACATTAGAAAAATGCCACGAAGATGTTGGTGAAAGTTCCATAAAAAAATAATTAATAATAAAGAAGTTGGAAATTCGAATTAGTGTAGTCTCACCGATATACCCGAGCCGCATGGTGTCATATTTCTCGGCGACCGAGGCCTCTCGAGATTCACGGCCCCTCAAGGGGGTACACCCCGCAGTAGTGGGGATATCTCCGGGACATTTGCGAGCTAGTCATTTGGGTCAATTTTTTTCACAATATTCCCAAAAAGCCGGGACTCTTCGTCAAAACATTTAGCATTTTATTGACCCATTATCCACATTTGACAACCAGAAGTCGAGCCATCGTCGAGTCCTTTCTTTCCGCTTTCTTCGCTCGAGTCAAAGCGCTTTTCTGATTTTTAATGTTTTTATTACCTGCTACGGTACTGGGGTTAGATACAGGATACTGCCTTGTGACACGCGGATTCCCCGCGTGTAGTAAAGTATTACTTGAATTATCATTCCGATAGTTCACTGTTAAAATAATTGTGTAAATAAATAAAATTTTATAATTTCTTTCTATATTCATTATTTGAATTGTTATTTCAATTATTTATTGTTAAAATAATGGTTTAAATGAATAAATTTCCATATTTTGTGTCTATATACATTATGTGAATTATTTCAATATTCCATTGTTAAAATAATTATTTAAAGAATGTACAAGTATTTACACAATGAATATATTAACACATTTCTAAAGAGTATAAAAATGTGTTCCTATATTAATTATGTAAATACACGTACATTGTCTAAACAATTTTTGAACAATCAATTATTGAAATAATTCAAATAATGAATATAGAAACAAATTGTAATAATTTATTTATTTAATCAATTATTTTAACAATCAATAATTGAAATAACAATTCAAATAATGAATATAGGAACAAATTATAAAATTTATTTATTTAAGCAATTATTTTAACAATGTGCTATAGAAAGGATAATTCAAATTATAAATATATTATCTTAACAATAAATTATTGAAATAATTCAGATAGTGAATATAGAAACAAATTATGAAAATTTATTTCTTTTATCCGGTAACTGGAAACGAATCGAAGGTTCGAAGTTTCGAATGTTCGAAGTTTCGAAATCTTCGACCTTCGAAGGAAAGTAACAGCCCTAGTACGGAGGACTTGAGAGAAAGTGGCCAGGAAACTGCAGATGGGCCTTTCGGAGTGGCGAAGAAGAAATCGGAATGCGGGGGGCAATAAAACATTTGGCCGCCAGATTTCCCGTTTTGCCTGCGAAAGACATGCACTTTGCATCGCAAGTATCGGTTAGTTTTTCGCCGTAATTGATGTAACATTTGATGCAAATAATAATAATGCATTATAATTAATTTTTCATGAATTTTTATTCAATTGTAACGGATACAGACGTCGTTGAATCCATCTCAAAAGATGATACAACGATACGACATAAATAAAAAGATACAGTGTCCATTACAAAATTGTCTTGATATTAAAATTTGTTCCATACTGAATATTAAATTAATTTATATTATTATTTTAATTTTTGTAATCATGACTGAAAGTATAAATTAATTTTCGGTAAAATTTACTTATACGCACCAATAAATTCAAATTTTACTAATCTATAACATATTTAAGAGATCCAGAGTCGGTTGGATCCCTTATATTGCAGAAGAGGGTTCAATTTAAGAGTAAAAAAAACGTGGTTATAAGCGTTCAACGCTCGGCAGTTTTTCTCCCAGCCATAACAGAGTTAAAAGCACATTTTCTTTCTTTCTCTGAAGTATACAATACAATTAGTTCCCGTTCTTAAACAAATTTAATTTCATTATTAGACGTTTGAGCAGTCAGGGCAGTGAATTCTAATTCATGCTAGTGTTAGAGCTACTTTTTATTCATTCTAAAAAATAAACTCTGTAACATGCTAAACGTGGACCTCGGGTTCTAGTCCGAGCTAAACGTTGTAACCGTTCTTTTTCTTATCTCCTTCTTTTCGGCTTACTCTTTCCCTTTGTTCTACCTATTACTTTGCGACGTTTATTCTTTTGCTTTCGCTTAAACTTGCCTATCGGTTAATCACAAAACGGTTGTTTTATGATTCGCTGTCTGTATCACGTGGCGGAGATGCCACAAGTATCTCGTCAGTTCTTTCGCAAAGACAAACAGGAAACAACCGCAAGATCCGGCAGGTACGAGAGCTGAGCGTCACTTCGGTTGCCTGAGTGAATCTACGAAGAGTGACTCATTACCTGAAAGCCGAAATTATCTCGCGAGCTCGCGCCTGAATCCACTCCTCACAAGGGCAAACAGGAAACAACCGCAAGATCCGGCAGGTACGAGAGCTGAGCGTCACTTCGGTTGCCTGAATGAGCCTGCAAGATGAGTCTCAGGAACGCGAATCTCGATCAAATCTCAGTCACCTACGCACGAGAGCGTAAACTCGCCACGTGAGATCCTAATACTGGAATTATTTATTTTACGCACCACACGACGGATATGCCACAGGTATCTCGTCAACTCCTTCGCAATGACAAACAGGAAACAACCGCAAGATCCGGCAGGTACGAGAGCTGAGCGTCACTTCGGTTGCCTGAATGAATCTATGAAGGGTGCCTTGATACTTGGAAGCAGAAATTATCTCGCGAATACGCGTCTGAATCCACCTCTTACAAGGGCAAACAGGAAACAACCGCAAGATCCGGCAGGTACGAGAGCTGAGCGTCACTTCGGTTGCATGAATGAGCCTGCAAGATGAGTCCCAGGAACGCGAACCGCGATCAAATCTCAGTCACCGACGCCCGAGATCGTAAACTCGCCACGTGAGATTCCAATACCGGAATTATGGATTTTATGCACCGATCGGCGGAGAGGCCACTCGTATCTCGTCAGCTCTTTCGCAAAGACACGCAGGAAACAACCGCAAGATCCGGCAGGTACGAGAGCTGAGCGTCACCTCGGTTGCCTGAGTGAATCTACGAAGAGTGACTCGGTACTTGAAAGCAGAAATTATCTCGCGAATACGCGCCTGAATCTACTCCCTACAAGGGCAAACAGGAAACAACCGCAAGATCCGGCAGGTACGAGAGCTGAGCGTCACTTCGGTTGCCTGAATGAACCTGCAGGATGAGTCCCAGGAACGCGAATCGCAATCAAACTTCAATGTGACGCTCTTGGTAGAACGAGTTCTCCCTAAGGAATATGCGATGTTCCCGACGGTAGCACACTAACGGATACTACTTAGATATTCGCTAGATTACCTTGTGTAATCGACGGAGGGACGGTTACAACCCTACATTAATATATTTATACGATCATTGGTTCGTGCCTCCAGGCACTGGAAAGCGGAAAGGCTTGACTAGGAATTGAAAGTTCTAGACACGATGTCGGAGGTAGAACTGAAATATATCCTTAACTATAAGATGTACATAGTTTGTACATGCGAAACCGTACTACGTGGTCCCCGTGTATATAGTTGATATATTCGTTTGAAACAATAATCGCGGTGTAGGAATGCGACCAGTTCACGTTCTTCGCTATTGTCTTACGACAACAAACCAATTCTACGTGCTTATTGTCGACCCCGAGGTCACGATTCACAATAGAGCGCGAATTTTACGCGTCGTTACCCGTGTAACGCGAACACGAGAATTTCTGCCGATTCTCGTCGTTTGAATCTACGTCTGGGCTCAGAGCGAATTTTATCAAACGAACCTTGCAAATATCTCGTGCCTAGGACATTGATACGCTTTATGCAACGCCTCTATTCCACGCTTCGCGACACGATCAACGCAGATTCTACTGTGTCGATTCCGCTGGTCGTTCTGCTTAACGTAGCGGAGGTGCCACCAGTATTTCGCGCAAACGCTCGCAAAGACAAACAGGAAACAACCGCAAGATCCGGCAGGTACGAGAGCTGAGCGTCACTTCGGTTGCCTGAATGAATCTACGAGGAGTGTCTAGATACTGGACAGCAGAATCTATATCACAATATCGTCCCTGAATCCACCTCTTACAGGGGCAAACAGGAAACAACCGCAAGATCCGGCAGGTACGAGAGCTGAGCGTCACTTCGGTTGCCTGAATGAGCCTGCAAGATGAGTCCCAGGAATACGAATCGCGATATGATTCATGTTACCGTTTACGTTACGACCAGGCCGCGATGCGAGATTCTAATTTATCCGATGGCAAACGGAATTGCGACTCGTACTCAGATAATTTCCGTCACGACGAAACCGATACACCGGACTCCCGATATCTCGAAGAGACATGAAATCTCCAGTGTATTTAATATATATAATTAACAATAGAAATTGTGTCAATTTAAATGACTCTACGCAGGTACGTTCGGCTTTTGAAACCTCGATGGTTGTTGGCCGTGCCACAATGCGGTTTGCATATGCGACTCCTCGGTTTGAGGCGCGTACGCGTCAAGAGTAAATTAGACGGTTTGCTAAATTTACTGAGTCGGTTTGACTCCTTGTTCGCGTACCGGTTTTCGCCGTGAACCTTCTAAATTCCGTCCTAACTGAACCGCGCCCAGACGTAGAGTGATCTCCTTTCGACGCGCATCGAGCTCCTTCGATCCAGATCTAGTGGGGATCGATGCGCGCGCAAACCAATTAGTGGGGAGTCCTGCGATCCTTCATTAAGAAAAGGATCGCAAATCTCTTCGCGAGCCTCGTAGAGAGGGAGAATATCCGCGACAAGTCGTTCCACGCTATTTACATATATCGATCAATACATATATATATATATATATATATATATATATATATATATATATATATATATATATATATAGGTATATGGAACCGTGTGGTGACCGTGTGTAAGCCACACGGTTACAACGTGGACCTCGGGTTCTAGTCCGAGCTAAACGTGGACCTCGGGTTCTAGTCCGAGCTAAACGTGGACACAGACTTAAGACTACTACCACAGACTTAAGATACCTACAGACATTGCATGCAATGCTTCTTTCTGTCTACGGTTCTGAATTACTGGTGAACTACATGACGCTGCAACACATAAATTGTATGTCTGAGGAGGCTCGATTTTACAGCGTTGTCAGCTTCAAAAGTGCGATGTTGCCGTATTACGATCGTCCAAGAAACTATCGATGCGAGCATCGAAAGCGTTTGAACGGTTTCTATCACAGGCGATGAGGTATATGTTTTGTTCTGCTTTTCGGAGCTGTCGAAAATCAGAGGCACTTTTTTTTTAATCTAAAGCACAAAAATTTCAATCTTTGAAAATTTTATTAAATGATCATTTGAATATCCGATGATTTCTTCAAAAATTTTTATCATTTGTTAAAATTTTTTACGCGAATATAAAATTGTTAAAAATTTTGCAGTTTTTAATTCTTGGGTTTTTAATACATGTATGTATACCTGATTGTATAAATAAAATACACGTTCACCCAAGCAATAGTTTTCATATTATTTTCGTCACTTGTATATTATTAACAAATGTTAACTTATCCACATAATTAATTTGAATTTTAATACGAAAGGTATTATTTTCCAATACGAAAATATTAAGAAAGGTATAAAAGACCGCGGCATGATAATTATTGCAGTGTACACGTGTGTGTGTAAACTAATATTCGTATATTAAAAATGATGCAGATTAGAATATGTCGTCGAAAGTGAAAGCCTCAAATAAAATTCATTCGTCAACTTCGAAGGAAACGTTTCCGTACTAACACAGTTTAACTTATCCGATTAGTGGTATGTTTAGACTTGTTTTCATCAGAAAACGATTTACAATCGATTGATAATGTTTTCATGGCAGAATTATGAATTATAACAAACATTTTAGTATTATTAATACGCGTTAGTGAAACGTTTACTTACATTGTTGTCTTCCGGAGGTACACGGCACACGACATTCGATGCGGTCGTGATTCTGCGTGTGAGGCAACATTGTAACGGATAACGCAAAGCATATGGGCATTTACTAACTAAATCCAATTATATTTATTATTGGCTTTATCATAATGCTATCATCACCTGTCGATTGATAATGTTTTCCTGATCAAAACAAGCCCAAATACAATATAAATCGAATAATAATATAACATACGTTGTACTGAAATGTTTCAAGCTCGAGGAATGTACGTAGTAGTTCGTACGTGTTAACTGTTGTTTATGAAAATTGTTTTCGAACACAAGAATCAACGCAGCTAAATACATGATATTTAAAAACACTAAAAACTAAATTGGGGGGTGTGTTAGGACAAATGCTGGTGAGATGTGGAATCAGGAATTAACGGAGATAATGATAGTGAAATGATGGAAAGCGACAGAGGAAGATAGGAATCGATGAAGTGATCAGAAAATGGGATTGAGAAAAGGCGAATGAAGAATATATAGCCTTCCAAAATTGGAAACGCGTTGATTGTGTGTATGGGAGTAGGTGCCGGTGTGTGTCGCCGGTGAGCGCGGTCTTTTGTTTTCGATCCCGAGCACGACACCAAGGCGCGATAGTGTGGTTGTGTCGGTGTTTGTGAGTATGTTGGTGTGTCGCGAAATGCTGAGAGCGTTGCTCTTGTCGCGCCTAATTTCAAAAACCATTCGTTGGTCGGAACTGGGAGGTATAAACAAAATAGTAAATTACAAGCAGACGACAACAAAATTTTAATAGAAATGAATCAATCATTAATAAAAACGGTGAACCGTTCTTACCCTAAGTTTTATATTTAATATCTAAAAATTATAAAATTAAGAGAAATGTGGAATATAATAACGAACACCTTTTTAAAGCGAAATAATGACTAAATAACAACTTTTTAAATTGGTAAATACATTTTTGTAGCACCATGGACTGTGATTAAAAAATGGTCAACGCTGCTTACTCTGCTCGGATATGAATAGTTCGTTGTTGCATTTGCCTCGTTACCTGTAAATAAATTAAATAATATTGTTATAAGTTTTCAAATGAAAAAACATCTAAATCATATTTACGCAATATTAAAAAATTTGCCTCATTTCATTTGGTTACACTGCTTTTTCTGTTTATTTCAATTGCTTTGCTACTTTTATCAAAAGACAATTCGATATTTCACATTGTTTAAATATCGCGTTAGTTTGAAACGTGCTTGAATTTCGAAATTGTCGCGATCTAAATTCGTTGGCGATTCCTACGAGGTTATCTGTTCGAGAGGCCAATAACCCATAATAATTCAAGTAAAAACGGCGTGACTTTCTGGCCATTAGCAAAGTCAGCTGACAAACACGGCGATCGGTTGATCACCGTGCAAAACATTCAAATCAAACTCGCGTCACGAAGGTAAAGAGAGACAAAGAGAGCAGCATACAAATACGTTGAACAGAGACAGGCGGTTAAGAGAGACAGCGCCGCGTAGCGGTTCAGCTGGGAATGCCTCGCGACGCCTGTCCGTTCGCCTTCACTTGCTATTGAGGCGCGCTAGCGATCACTTGTCCTACGAGTCTTCGCAGCGGTAAAAGTTCTCCAGTCGAGCTGTTGGATACTTGTTACAAGTATTTGACGGCGAGCTTTGGCACGACTGTGCGACCAGAACGGAGTTCATTACGAGATCGTTCTTCTCGCTATCAAGAGAATCAAGCCCTCCCAAGAGTTTTAACACTCTGGATTAACTGAGTTTTTGTAACAATTAATTCGTAATCCACTCTCCAGTCGAGCTGTCGGATACTTGTATCGAGTATTTGACGGCGAGCTTTGGCACGACTGTGCGAACGGAACCGGTCTCGATTACGAGATCGTTCCACACGTCGTAAGAGAGCCTTAGAAGAATAGCGATATGAAATAAATCGATCTCTGGAATTTCCAAGATTCGTACAGACATAATCGTGCACGGTTGCGATAGCTGCTTAGGTATATCTAACGTGGCTACTGCTCCAACGCACCACAAGTGTATTTCGGTGTGATTGACGCGAGTTTCGTGTTCGTTCCCCGAATTCACCGTTCGCCGGGAATCGTGTTTTCCGATTCCGTACGGCCACCCGTGTAACACGGAGGACACTCTTTCCGAGCTCCGTTCTAGCAATTTGCCCTGGCATACGCTTTGACGTCCCAGCGCAGCAGATACCGAGACTCGGATTGTGAAGGTCAATTTCCCTTACGCCCTTGCCTTTCCTACGGGATTCGCATATAATTCGGTGTCGGAATTGGCTGGTCCAACCACAGGTCTCGCAGGTAAGACCTGGTCTGTCCCCCCCTCCTCTGGGTGAGCGAGCGCGGCACAGCTAGGCAGGCTTGACCCGGTTCAACCAATATAGTCGCACCTGCCATATACGCCGTCGTCATTACGACGGAGATAGTATTGAGAGTGGGGATAGTGACTGGTCTGAACACGCTTACAATACGCCCCCTCTATATATCTCTATATATAGTCGCTTTTGTGCAAGTAAGTGGTGAGTTGGACCACGTTTTCCACCGAGATTTCTATAGCCGCGTGACGTATTGAGTCACTCGCGAGCTTTGAATCAAGGTTGTTGATGCACGGGTTAATTCGGCTGGATTATCGAACTCGGAGCCTTACAACCTCCTTGTAAGATTAACCGCCACCCTTACGCTGACGCCCACGCAGTAGAATCGGTTTAACCGTGACTACGCCAGTGCGAGCGGACGGATTCTCGATTATCGAGGTTCGTCGAAACATACAGTCCACTAACTCTGCGTTCTGAGCAGTTTGGCTGTATTCCCCCTCCTTCGATAGCGATTATCGCAGTCAGGAGCGTACGGGAAACAGCGTCCCGAACGGATACGTATCGTATCGCATAGGTGTTTTTCACATCTTCGTTCGTATTTATTAATTTTCAGACGCCAACGTCGTTAGACGTCCCAAGGACAACCCGGAGGAGACCGGAGGGCCTGCAGACCGCCGACCTCCACGGGGATATTTTGATTTAAAATAAACGGCCCACCATTAGGTGGGTCACTATCAATATACCCTCGCTGTACGACAATTTACTTTCCCTCAAAAACTCCTACCTCCTCATATTCGAGCCACCGTTGAAAAGTCGTTGGAGTGTATTATACAGTCCACCTTTTTAACACACATTGTTAGTGACTATATTGAACTTCTTAATGAATTTTCGAATCAGCAGTGCTAACAGGGTGGGCCACGTAAAGGCATGAAAAAGGACTTGTCCACCCCGGAGTTTATTCAATATAAACCCGTACCCTAGAAGTAAATATTGAATAAACTCAAGCAAGCGTGACGCAGAAGCTGTAAAGCAGCATGTAGACTAGAGTAAGCAGGAAACGAAGCAAAGAAAGATGATAAAGCGTTGGTAGAAATGTAATTATTGTATATTGTGAGTAAAGCGGAAGCAATGCATAAAACTATTATATATACTGTGACGTTGCAGATTCTGCGACGTCACTTCTCCGTTAAATTTCGCGGCCAGAAAGGCAGTTCGTAGGGACCGGACCGCCACCTAGCGTACCGAACCAACACTCACGAATCTCGAGAGCGTTCCCCAAGGAAATTCCGCGTAAAACAAAAGAGCAGCGGGTAATTTGAATTGCGCGTGCCGAGTACGGCCAAGTTACAGGACGTGCCCCGTGCACCACCAGCCCCTTTAGAGGTTCCAACGGCGGCTCGCTCCGTGGGATTCTATCGTCGCGACCTGCTGGCTCACCAAAACGTCCCGTCGACGGGTTAATAAAAGGGCTGCCGACGCACACGGGTTGAAAGACCCGGAGACGACACAGGCCTCGAACTCCCACAACATCGGACTTTCTTCACAGAAGGATTCCACCATGGAGGACCTGCCGCCGTCTCACCCCGCGGGAAGGGGTTCCAAATGCGAGGGTGGTGTGGACGCGCCCTGGGATCGTCTTGGACGCCCCGTTTGCCGCGAGGCAATCGTTAACGGAAATTCGGATGTCGTCCAGAGCCAGGGAACATCCGTGGGAGCCCACCAATTACCGATTTCGCGTGCGAGATCCGCCAATTAGGGAAACCCCATAATAAGTAGGGTGGGGATTGCCGGGTAGATCGCCGTTAGGATCACCGCGAAGGATCACTGTCGTGTCGAATTCCGTACCGAAAACCCGAGGCTACTAAACAAAGAGTGTCGAGTGCCGGATCGGTAAAAATAACGTTACCAGGGAACGCCGCCTCCGAAAACGGTAAGTCGCTTCAGTGATCCTTCCCTTCAGTGATCTCGTGCAATTGTTCGTATTGTTTTTTGTACGCGCCGAAGCGGTTCTCGCCTCGTGTTCGCGTCTCACGCCAATTGCCGGCGTTTTGAGGGAAGATAGCATTTCGTATTTTCGTAAACAAGGAGTTTTCCTCGGAGGAATCGCGTCGAGAGGAGTGAGTGCGGTTCTCTGCGTCGTCTCGTGTTCGTTTTGTAGATCGTGAGCGTGTACCTCGCGTCACCGGGTATAGCGTGCGCGTAAGAGCGAGCGAGCTCGAACATCGCGTGCCGTCGCATGCTCGTCGCGTTCCGTTCCGGGATTCCACGACAGTCGTACCGAAATTACGCCGAACATCTGCGTTACGAATTATTAGAAAAGTCCGTGCGTATCGAATACCGTCCACCTGTATTTTCCGGACTTGCAAGAAACAACTAAACCCGCGTAACGAACTTCCACCTGTTCCGATTAATCTGTATGAAGAGCGCGGGCTCTCGGGTCGCGGCCACGTGGCCGCTCATTTGTAAAACTGCTAACATCTAGTCAATTAAATCTCGAGAACTATAAACTGTCGTTTCTGATCCTACGAGATCCGTCCTGCCGTAAGGGCCGTCCCCGTCCTTCCTGCACCCGGACCTCTGACCCTTCGCGAGTCGCGTGACGTCGCATGAAGCTCGGTAACGTAAATTCCCGTTTCGATTCTACGCGTAAATTAATCGTTTCGCGTGGTATCCTCACGATACCTGGCGCCCGAACTTCGTCCGTAGTTATTGTTATCGAGTCTTCGAGTCGCGTTTTTGTGCCGGGTGGACCTTGTCCGTACGGCCGGCTGAGGCCCGGTCTACGCGCCTATAAAAGCCCGGAGTTGACCCTTTTCTCGTCCGCGAAAAAGGGCCAACGTCACAATACATAAAATATGTACATAAAATATGTAAATAAAAAATATAAATAAAAAACATAAATAAAATATATAACTAAACCTAAATAAAAATATAAATAAAATATATTACTAGAATATAGATAAAATATTTTTAATATAATTTAATATAATAAATTATAAAATATTTACACGAGTAAATAGCGAGGAAGAAAAAGAAAAGCGACCATACGAAGAAGAAAAAGCTAAAAATTATAATCCTTTCAAAATCTGCAGTCGAGCCACACATCTTTGATTGGACTGAAAACGTAAATTTTGTCCCAGCCACAGCGTATCTTTATGAATTTTTCCTTGCATAAAGAAATACACCATCGACTTGCGATGCTCGGCACAATCATTATCGACAAACCAATTGGGATAATTGGGCTCGACTGTTTTAACAATGATCCTAAATAATTTGTCTAGAATCTGTGTTTCGCATCGCATGCAAGGGTAGTATTTATCAAATGTTGTTTTAATTAACGAAAATAATTTCGAAAAATCACTTGTAGGAACTACTAAGTTCCCAAAGTGAATATTTTCGTCCAACAAATATGAACGAAAGGAGATTAATAATTGTTCATCGCGAGTTAAATGATTACTAGAATCTACAAAGAAAACTAAACACGCGGGACATTTACTTTTCTCTGTACATGTCTTCGCAACGTATCCGGCGAAATACTCTACTTCTGCGGCATCCAAATCTACAGAGGCTTGCTCATGTTCGGCTAAGATAACTGCCTCCTGCAAAAGCATTACGCCATCGTCGCATTCATTATTTGCATACGGTGAACTATAATTTAAATTCATGAATGCACTTTTTCGAATAGCTTGACGTACTGCTTTTGCAGAAGCGTTTCGATTGTAGGTGCCACCATGCATTCTCAAAATAGAAAAAAATGTCTCTATTACGTCAGAATTTAAACGGGACGTTAACAAAAACGGGACGCCCTCGTTTTGTAAATCGCGCCACAATTGCACGGTAGCACCTACAGATTGACGTAACCCCACAAAACAAGGTGGCACTTTGTGTCCATTTGGAGTAATTACTTTCCAATTTTCTATATCATATAACTGCTTCTCCAGATTATTTGCAATATAATCTCTAGAAGCAGATAAAGCACGCTTGTTTGGATTAGGGTCACGTACAACTTTACTATTTAAATTGTCAAACAAATCATTTAAGATTTCGAAATAGATTGCCGTGCCTTGCACGGTACTCGAATTAACGACTCCAATTGTACATGCTGTGAGCATAGCTGAAGAAACGCGTTTACTAAAAACTTGGAGAGCTAGCTTACATTTCATTCGGTCGAAAATACTTGGCCTTACATTTTTTTTCTGATAAACAGTAAGCAGCTCTGGTTAATTTAGAATTTGCAAGGTTCCATAACGAAACAACATCGCACCAGGAAACGCGAGATCCATTAATTAAAAAATCATGTTTTAATAGATTATTCCTGATGCTCTTAAATAAATGTAAATAATCAAAGAGGTAAAAAATTTTGTGGCCATGTCTAAGAAAATAGGGTACTCGCGCCGATACTCTTTCTTCAGATATGCTTTGGAAATTTGTTCCTTGATCAGAAACAATTGCTCGAACTCTTAGTCCGATTAAAAATAAAACATCTAAAACATTATCTAATATTGGCGACAGTTGCGCCTTTTTCGTTACACCCCCCCGAAATGAAATACGCGAACGGTTGTTTCCAATTACGGAACAATCCCCTAACCATGAATACCAGTACATGCGTACCCACAGTTGGCGACCTACCGCAACTACCTAAATCTTTCGAAACCTTCAATAAGTTGTTTTGTGGCGTGGAAATTGAAACATTTTTTTATTGACATTTCGTCAACTGAAAGAACACAATTTCTATCTCTAAGTTTCATATTATTGACTTTAAAAGCTAAGTTATTACATAAATCCTGGCTTATACCAGGCTAAATGTCTATATGAGAAAACCACCTAAAAGTGGTGCTCGGATTAGGAAGGTGAAAGACAAGATTCAATCTCATTTTTCTGTACAATGCTGGCGAAGTGTAATGCATTGATAGAACAAGCTCCTTCTCCTTAGGTGCATAACTACGCTTCGTTCGAAAAATTTGTATTAAAATAAAAGACAAAACCTTCTTTGGAACGCGTTTCCCTATAGCTTTCTTCAAGCTTAAATCATTGAGATTCCCTGAAGATAGCTTTTCCTCTACTCGCATTAATGCCTTACACTTCGCTCGATATCGCAAGAGAAGATTTTTATAACGAATTTTCTCTTGCTCTGTCGTCTTCTCGGCTTCCAACAACCGTTCTTTCAAACAATTATGTTCTTTCAACAACGTTTCATTGTCAATTGTATTATTACGCGAAACGATGCTTTCCGAAGCATCGTGACAAATATCGTATAAATTCGGAATAGCGGTCATCATAAGCCGACCGGAAACATACATATAATTTTTATCAAAATGCTTACTGCATATATACTTGTTTTTAAAAAATGAATCATTTTCCTCTACCCAGTCATCTAAGCCGCAATTAACAAGCCACGTGATACATCGTTCGTGGTCCTTTACAGGAAATCCAAGAACGATGTACCATCTATGGTATTTCTATTTGTACCGCCACAGTTTCTGTAATAACATTTTCCAAGATGTGTTTTACTTACGTGTCGGTCCATTTTCCAAAATACTGCCACACTAGCACTGTCACTATTTAAAATATACTGCACTGCTATACACTTCGCGCCGTTCAGGATACCTTTAAATTCGCGAGACCGTTGCACTGTGAAAAACAAAACATTGTCGCGAGAAACGTAAGGGAGTTGCGAGAAAGACAGAACTATTGAGAAGAGGATGTATAATCATTGCGGGAAAGACAAATATACGATTAAAGAAAAAAATTTAAACAGTTATGACATCAATTTCGACATTTCAAACAGATACGAAATACTTTTATTCCAAATAGCTATTACGTGAAACTAACATTTTTAAGTATTGTAATTGCTGTTATGATTTCTAAATTGGTTCTTACACCAATTCTGTATAGATTTCAAAATAATTCTGGAATTCGTAATACAATTATACATCTTCAAGTATAGTTTTAGCTTTTTCATCATTATCAGTAAAGAAATACTGAAACAGTTTCATAAAATGTATTTTGCAATAAAAGCAAAACCAAAAACGATAAAAGAACTTTATTATGATAAAATAAAAGAACAGTATACACATACGTATCATTTTATAACGTATTTGCTATGATCATCATATCTTAAATACAGTTTCAGTAGCTTCATAAGTTTTAATTACAAAAATATCAATTAGTAACTGGTTAAATATCAATAGTAACTGGTATTTTAACTTACAATTGAAAACCGTACATCGTAATTTAATGTAGTGTTTAAAAATGTAGTCTATGTAAGTAAAAGATCTCAATTATGTACCAACACTTATAAAAGTATTACGATTCAAATAAAATTTGTATGAACGTGTGCAGAAACAATCAAAGTAAACACCATAAAGCTGTAGGGGATTTGCTAAAAAAAATAACAATGCAAGTAATAAATTACGTACACGTCGAATAACTGCATAGAAATAACATCATAATATTATTTACATCAAAATAAAAAACTATACAAATGAAATGTTTTCAAATAAATCTTTTGTAATTTTGTAATTAATAAAAATAGTCAAATACATAAAAATAAAATGAGTATGCGAAAAATATTTATGACCATCACTTTATTAATCTGCGTAATACACTGTAGTACTATATTTCATAAGTATCATACTAAATACTTCATCTCCACTGTTCAAATATACGCGCCATATATATTTGTAGCCTCCAAATAATATTAAGAACCTGTAGTAAAAATCAAGTATATAGAATATACAGTTCTTGCTCATACGCTTAAATTGGTTAACTATCGGTAACATTGAGCGCGACACCGAAATGGTACGGGGGCCACTGTGGCCCCCCGAGGCCTAGACAGAAAAGCCCATAAGATGCAATGTCTGCAGTGAGGTAGTCACGTGACTTTACAAGTCGCGGAGGTCGGTATCTGCCGTACAGTTTCCTTTGAGAAATGGTATTATCTACAAACGTGTAGCTGATTGATGAATACGAGATGGAGCTACCGTCGCATTCTATTTAGAATCAGAAAGATAACTCGATTGTCGTTGCAACACAAGAAGTATGTGACGAGGAAGCTAGATTTTACTGCGTTGTCAGCGTTTAAAAGAGCAATGTTGCCGCATCGCATTCGTATAAACACCGTTGACACTTGCATCGAAAGCGTTCGAACTGGTTCGAGCGGTTTCTTCTCTTCCTTTCGGATCTGTCGAAATTGGAAGACTTACTACTTCGTAATTTAAAATATGGAATTTTCAATTGTAAATAAGTGTATTAAACGATCATTTGAATATTCGTTGACTTGTTTAAAAATCTTCTGAAATTTTTAAACTTTTTTACGCATATAACATTACTAAATATTAAATTTTAGTACGTTCACGTGAACCTGGTTATGTGTACGTCCTATGTAAATGTACTGAAGAAAAGTAGAGATTTACAAATTATGTTTCGTATATAATGTTAACATATGTTAACATATCAGTATAATTGATTTGAATTTTAATACGAAGAGTATTATTTTCCGACGTGGAAATGAAAGGTATAAACAATCACGGCATGACAATTGTTTCATTTTAGACAACAAACATAAAAAAAACCTGACCGCAAAGATTTAAAAAATAATCATTATTATAAAAAAACAAAAGCCCGACTGCGAAAAGAACTAAAAAGATAAGAAACAAAAATCTAATTTATTGAATAAAATATTGATAATAAATATAAATATAGAGTATAAATTATTAATAATTCTTTTTGCAGTCAGATTTTTTGTTTTATTAATAATATTTTTTATTTCTATTTCTTTAGCATATGTCGTGTTCAGATTTTTTTATTTGTTTCGTTTGCAACGAGCGTAAATTGCTTCATCTGGACACAGAGTTGGACATTATTTACATAAAAAATTATTTAAATAACGATTTGAATAAAAGATACTTTATCTTTATTCGTTATTCGAAAGTTCGAATAAAAAAATATCATTATTAGACGAGTATCGAATAAATAACTTTATTCGACGAGAATTTATCCGACGAATAAAGATAATTTTTAATTCAAAGCCGTTTTATTCGATATTCGAATAATTTTTTCGTCTATTATCTGTATCTTTTATTTGAAGATCGAATAAATTTTCGAATAACTTTTGTCTGACGAGCGCAGAACTTCAAAGCCCCCAGCGACTGACAAACGGTCTTCTTCTATGAAGAAAAGTCGAGCATTATTGTTAATTTATGCTTTTACATTTTTAATAAAAAAAATATTAATACGAACAAGTTTTTGTGCTTATCCCGATGAAAATGAGTCCAAACACGACATCATTTGGACTATCTTCAATAAGATTTTAATTTTTATCGTAATATTACGTAACAATGAAACTTGTTCGATTACACTCGATTTTGAACTCATTTTGATCAGGAAAATCCGCTCCATTCGCTCGTCGCAATTTTATGATGATATATTGAAGAATCTAAAAATGTAAACTTTCATCCGTGCGGGATTCTCCATCTGCATACATTGTATGCCGTTTGTCAGTCGCTGGGTCTTTGAAGTTCGACGCTCGTTCGGCGTCCTCGCTGTTTATTCAAAACATGTTGTTATTTTTAAATAATTAGTAGTTTTTTAAAATAAACAAACATGAAAATACGTCCTATATCATTACTATATCCTCCATGTTATGCCTTCGAATAAAAGATACGGATAAAAGATGAAAAAATTATTCGCTTCGAATAAAAGAAATTATCTTTATTTATTGGATAAATTCTCGATGAATAAAATTCGTAAGAACAACGAATGAAAAATTTTGTATCTTTTATTCGTTATTTTAAATTTTTATTTAGGTAAATATTTTGCCCAACTCTGTCTGAACAAGCTCTAAAGGTTCGACAAGGAAAGCGATAAGGTATAACGAGAGTGAACACGATAGACATACAATGACCAGAGACCGCGATCGAACTCCAGCACTTGAATAACAAAAATATCAATTTCCATAATTTTGTCAGATTTTGATAGAATATGTTGTAATCTTTAGCGATATATGAACATATCTCTAAGGATTTTTCAAGGTGAATTACACAGGTCTGTTAAATAAAGTGTCAACCAGTTATTTATTAAATTATAACTGTTGAACTACTAAACTCTGATAAAAATAGATGGTGACAAAATATTTGTTTTTCAACTAAAATTATTTTTATCATATACTTTCATGTATCTACTGTATGTATTTAAACGATTATTTTCATAGACTTGGTAATTCAATTGTTATAATTTAGTGAAAATGGTTAACACTTTATTTTCTAGACCTGTAAAATTAACAATTTTGAAAATTTTGAAAAATCCTTTGCAATATATATTCATATCAATTTATTCAAATTTCATCAAAATCTGAAACAATATGTAATACAAAAAGTGTCCGACTTCGTATGGAAAATTTTACATAAACTATAATAAAAATTTAGTGCGAAACTTTCGTTTGAAAATTTAGTATAAAAATAATATATAGTACATAGTAAATTATCCAAATATAATGAGTTATATTTATCATATTTATAAGCCAATTCCTCTTTCTTTTTTGTATAATATGGTACTGTATGAAATTTCATCGGTATAAAAATTTCAACGCAATTTCATATGATACACATTGCTTGCATGAGTCCGAAACATCAAACTGGCAGAGTATTTGCATGCATAAGAAAGTTATATACATATACAGACATACACAGAAACACGTTGCTGATGAGCGAATAGGCGTCAAACATAACCACAATCTAATCTTGCAGTTTGCTTCAATTCCACGTCGACAGTCTTTCTACTTAGACGCCACCTGAAGAACTTCAGCTCAACTAAACTTGTCACATTTTTTGCTCTATATTATCGATATCCTCAGATATCATGCATTTCTGACACGCCCATTGCGCGCCTCAAGTTTTCGTTGTCGAACTGAGCAAAGGTCAGTGGCGTTCGAGGGTCTCGGTCGCCGAGGAGTGTAATTATGTGGGTCAGGTATATGGGTGTGAGACCACTACTAATCCAATAACAAAACTTCTTTATATTTAATTACTTTCTTATGGTACTTTCACTGTCGTATTTGTGGCATTTGTCTGATGAAAATGATACCAAGTATGGTATAATTCCGACGATATTTACTTGTAAAATGAGTGACGAATGTTTCAGACGCAAAAAATAAGGACAGCACATTTTTTAACTATGTAATATTATACTTTTCATCCTTTATTTCGGCATTCTGTTAAGACCTAATTCTTTAAAGACCATGTTGAATAGATCGTTGGATTCATTCTGGTGTCAGCTGAAACGCTATTGAATAAAAAGTATGCAGTAATAAATAAATAATCAAGATGACTTCGATTTTTCAATAAAAATGAAAATTTTCCAAATTTTCTTGTATTGTGATTTGTAGAAGACTGAGTACTGATCACTTTTTGTAGGGAATATTTTTTCTGACAGCGGTTCAATGATCACAATAACAATAATTTATTTAACATAAAAAAATTGTTATTAAATATTTTTCTATGATTTTTTGTCGCTTTTTGGCCACTGTACATTATTTCGTACTTGCCAGGGACGTGGGACTTAGATTATTTCGTACGTTTTCGGATGCTATATATAGTGTTTCTATTATTATACTCAAAATATAGATTTGTCACGCAAGAACTTGTAGCATCAAAGCCGCGAGGCGCCCCACAGTGGCCAAAAAGCGACAAAAAAACATAGAAAAATATTTAATAACAATTTTTTTATGTTAATTAAATTATTGTTATTGCGCTCATTGAACCGCTGTCAGAAAAATGCCTGCTGCATTTTTTGCGACAATAATCTAGTGAACCAAAACTTTATTTAATTAATATAAAAAAATTATTATTAAATACTTTTTTATGATTTTTTCGCTTTTTGGCCACTGTGCGGCGCCTCGCGGCTTCGCTGCTCGAAGTTTTTGCGTGAAAAACTTATATTTTTAGTATAATAGTAGAAACACAATATATAGCATCCGAAAACATACGAAATAATCTAAGTCCCACGTCCCTGGCAAGTACGAAATAATCTAAGTTCCACGTCCCTGGCAAGTACGAAATAATCTAAGTCCCACGTCCCTGGGACGTCCGCACTTTTGATCCAAGGGATGTCCCACGGACGTGCACGACGGACATTGGATGTATCGGACGCAAAACGGAGGTCCCATGGACGTACGGTGCTATCTGGGAACCGTATTTTATTTTATTTTAACTTTTACATTTTATTTTAATTTTTTTATTTCTTAATTTTTGTTAAAAAGGTGGACTGTATAATAAAATTCAACAGCTTTTCAACGGTGGCTCGAATATGAGGAGATAGGCGTTTTGAGGGAAAGTAAATTATCGTACAACGAGGTTATGTTGATAGTGACCCACCCAATGGTGGGCCGTTTATTTTATCAAAATATCCTCGTGAAGGTCGGCGGTCCGCGGTTCCTCCGGGTCGTCCCTAGGATGTCTAGCGACGTTGGCGTCTGTAAAAGAAAGGGTCGAACGAAGATGTGAAAACACCTATTCGATACGATACGTATCCGTTCGAGACGCTGTTTACCGTGCGCTCCTGACTGCGCGAACCGCTATCGAAGGAGGGGGGAATACAGCCAATCTGCTCAGAACGCAGAGTTAGTGGACTGTATATGTGTGTAACGTATCTCGAGAAGCGAGAATCCGTCCGCTCGCACTGGCGTAGTCACGGTTAAACCGATTCTACTGCGTGGGCGCCAGCGTAAAGGTGGCGGTTAATCTTACAGGGAGGTTGTAAGGCTCCAAGTTCGATAATCCAGCCGAATTAACCCGTGCTTCAACAACCTTGATTCAAAGCTCGCGAGTGACTCAATACGTCACGCGGCTATAGAAATCTCGGTGGAAGACGTGGTCCAACTCACCACTTACTTGCACAAAAGCGACTATACAGGGTGTCCCAAAACTGTCTGAGTTCCTTTAAAGGGGAGGTTCTGAGGCCATTTGAAGTGACATTTTCCTTTGCAAAAATGGCCGTTTCGGCTTTGTTAAGGAGTTATTAACGAAAAACACGGACCAATCAGAGCGCGACCTAGAGGCGTGTTGGCTGAGACGGCCGCGCGCGACAGAAGTCGAGCGATGGTGATACACCGCGGTCGAAAGCAAGGAACAAACAAAGAGAAGGAATCTCGAAGGATTTTTCGAAATCTTAAAAAATGTTGGTTTTACAGACGTGTAAAGAATTATTTTTCATTAAATTATAACACTAGAACTAACGTACCAAGGAAAATGAGATTTTAGGAGCTTGTAGTGAACACAGAAGAATATCTATTGAAAATATTTCGATTTGGAAAAAATGATTTTTTCACCATTTACTTTGAAAAAGTTTTAAACAAATGCAATTTTCCTATAGCCGGGACTGTTTTAAAAATTCGAAAGAAAACGAGGTAACAGGTCCAAATCTCCTCTTTACGGACCTATTTTTTAAAAGGCAGTCGCTTTAAAATTGACGGAATTAGTATTATTTTAAAACCTTGCTTACCTTGGTTCTCCTGTAAAGCCCCAACGAGGTGAAAATGATTCCTGCATTCACAAATTATTCTGCGTGAAACACTGAACCTGCCTACTCGTTAAATTCACAAGAGCATTTTAATTATTCGCTCTATGAAATTATCGAGCAGAAGGGGTCAATGTCCTTTCACTGCACCATCCGGCCCACATTGTTAATTTATTCACGATCACAATAAAACTATTCACATATATCCATTGGGTCCACAAACGTTGAAAGAAATCCACACAAATGATTCACAGAAATCCACATATCACGCACAACTAGTTCACATTTGATGCACGTAAATCGATCGTTTTGACTGGCCGGTCCGCGAAAAACTGTCCGTGAAAATCCGTCCGTCTATGCTGGCGATCGTAGGAGGACTAGTTCAAAACAGCTGACGAGGTTAACGGCCTTTCAACAGCACACTGCCGATTTTCATTTCAGCAACTGTTCGATGGAACCGTGTTTTCAAATGGAAAACACAAAAAATTTCCGGTTGGTTAGACAGTATTTGTGAACCGTAAGCAAGGCGATTGGGCTCATTCGATGCCCCACGTGCTCTGCACGTTTTCCAAAATATGTCATCGTTTATGGCCATCGATGGAATTTTCATGGAATCGTCCCAGGTACGGTGGCAGGTACGCTTGTATCCCCGAGTGACGCACGCGGGGGATCCGCGTGTCCCAGAGAGGTGTTGTCGTAGCAGGTAGTAAACGAAGAAAGCGCCTTGACTTCTTCGTGAAAACGTTTAGCATTTTATTGACCTACTGCACACATTTGGTAAACATAAGTCGAGCCATCGTCGAGTTCTTTATTTCCGCATCGTTCGTTCAAGTCAAGGGGATACAAGCGTACCTGCCACCGTACCTGGGACGGTTCCATGAAAATTCCATCGATGGCTATAAACGATGGCATATTTTGGAAAACGTGCAGAGCACGTGGGGCATTACGGTTCACAAATACTGTCTAACCAACCGGAAATTTTTTTATATGCAGCTAATTGTAATTTCTTCTCGAGAGACAACTCTTTTTCGATATTAACATCAACATCATCTCAACGAATTCTTCTGGATAGGTCTGTGTTTGCTTTTCATAAATGCTTTTGTGGTAATTGACGACGAACTTAATTAAATTTGATCTTGTTAGCTTCTGTTCTTCCTTTTCGTTTTCTTTTTTAAAGTCGTTATAATTATGTAAATACTTTAAAATATTTTCTAGTTCGCTATGCCTTTCCTGTATACGAATTTTCAATGCACTGTTACAGTTCCTCGGACAGTGGCGTGTCCTGATCTTTAAGTGATTGCAGCATAAAATTTATTGTTTCATTCGCTGTTAATAAGTTGGAATCCTTCCGACATAATGCTTCCACAGACAGCTTTATTGGAAGCAGAGCTGATACAGTTTTTGATATTAAATCGAATTCGTTATCACAAAAATTAATTTGTAAATTTCAAATAATAGTAGATGCCCTAAAAAATATTTATTATTTATAGCTAATACCGAAAATACCAGTATTTTACCTTAGCATATACCGGTTTCACGAAATTGCAAATTAGCATAAAATACCGGTATAGCAATATTCCCAAAAAGCCGTTACTCTTCGTTAAAACTTTTAGCATTTTATTGACCCATTGTACACATTTGGTAACCAGAAGTCGAGCCATCGTCAAGGTTGAGCTTCGACACAAGGCGCTGGTTTATGGCCACGCTCGGGGGTAGAAGCGTACCTGAATGACCCCCGATTTGAAGAGGGGCGGTCATTTACTCTTCCCATTCCATTTGAAAACACGGTTCCATCGAACAGTTGCTGCAGTGTGCTGTTGAAAGGCCGTTAACCTCGTCAGCTGTTTTGAACTAGTCTTCCTACGATCGCCAGCACAGACGGACGGATTTTCACGGACAGTTTTTCGCGGACCGGCCAGTCGAAACGATCGATTTACGTGCATCAAATGTGAACTAGTTGTGCGTGATATGTGGATTTCTGTGAATCATTTGTGTGGATTTCTTTCAACGTTTGTGGACCCAATGGATATATGTGAATAGTTTTATTGTGATCGTGAATAAATTAACAATGTGGGCCGGATGGTGCAGTGAAAGGACATTGACCCCTTCTGCTCGATAATTTCATAGAGCGAATAATTAAAATGCTCTTGTGAATTTAACGAGTAGGCAGGTTCAGTGTTTCACGCAGAATAATTTGTGAATACAGGAATCATTTTCACCTCGCTGGGGCTCTACAGGAGAACCAAGGTAAGCAAGGTTTTAAAATAATACTAATTCCGTCAATTTTAAAGCGACTGCCTTTTAAAAAATAGGTCCGTAAAGAGGAGATTTGGACCTGTTACCTCGTTTTCTTTCGAATTTTTAAAACAGTCCCGGCTATAGGAAAATTGCATTTGTTTAAAACTTTTTCAAAGTAAATGGTGAAAAAATCATTTTTTCCAAATCGAAATATTTTCAATAGATATTCTTCTGTGTTCACTACAAGCTCCTAAAATCTCATTTTCCTTGGTACGTTAGTTCTAGTGTTATAATGTATTGAATAAAAGTTGCCACTTTTCTTTACACGTCTGCAAATCCAACATTTTTTAAGATTTCGAAAAATCCTTCGAGATTCCTTCATAGGCTACTAAAGACTACAACATATTCAAATTTGAACTATCCGACATAGGACTCGAAAAATTTTCTTCTCTTGTTTGTTCCTTGCTTTCGACTGCGTTGTATCACCATCGCTCGACTTCTGTCGCGCGCGACCGTCTCAGCAAACACGCCTCTAGGTCGCGCTCTGATTGATCCGTGTTTTTCGTTAATAACTCCTTAACAAAGCCGAAACGGCCATTTTTGCAAAGGAAAATGTCGCTTCAAATGGCCTCAGGAACCTTCCCTTTAAAGGAACTCAGACATTTTTGGGACACCCTGTATATAGAGATATAGAGGGGACGTATTGTAAGCGTGTTCAAGCTAGTCACTATCCCCACTCGAAATACTATCTCCGTCGTATTGACGACGGCGTATATGGCAGGTGCGACTATATTGGTTGAACCGGGTCAAGCCTGCTTAGCTGAGCCACGCTCGCTCACTCAGCGGCGGGGGGGGGGGGGCAGACTAGGCCTTACCTGCGAGACCTGTGGCTGGACCAGCCAATTCCGACACCGAATAATATGCGAATCCCGTAGGAAAGCCAAGGGCGTAAGGGAAATTGACCTTCACAATCCGAGTCTCGGTATTGCAAGAACGGAGCTCGGAAAGAGTGTCCTCCGTGTTACACGGGTGGCCGTACGGAATCGGAAAACACGATTCCCGGCGAAACAGTGAATTCGGGGAACGAACACGAATCACGCGTAGACTACACCGAAATACATTTGTTGTGCGGTGAAGCAATAGCCACGTTAGAAATGTCTAAGCGGCTATCGCAACTGTGCACTATTATTTGTACGAAGCTCGGAAAATCCAGAGCTCGATTTATGTATTTATTGCCTGTCGGCTCTCGTACTGCGTGTGAAGCGATCTCGTACGCGAGATCAGTTCCAATCGCACAGTCGTGCCAAAGCTCGCTGGCAGATACTTGGTACAAGTATCTGATAGCTCGACTGGAGAGGGATCGACAGGTTAATTATTCAAAACTCGTAAAATTCGAAGTTTGATTACTCTTGCTTAGGCTTGTCAGCTCTCTTAAAGCGGGAGGAACGATCTCGTAAACGATCTCGATTCCGATCGCACAGTCGTGCAAAAGCTCGCTGGCGGATACTTGTTACAAATATCCGATAGCTCGACTGGAGATTTTGACAGCAGCGAAGACTCAGAAGAAGTGTTCGCATGCGCGCCTCGATAGCAAGTGATTGCGAACCGGCAAGCGTCGCGAGAGTGTCAGCTGACCCGCTACGCGGCGCTGTCTCTCTCCTGTTCGCTTGTCTCTGTTCAGCGTATGTTTGTATGTTGTTCCCTTCGTCTCTCTATACCTTCGCGACACGAGTTTGATTTGAACGTTTTGTACGTTGATCTACCGATCGCCGTGTTTATCGGCTGACATTAGCTGGTAGCCAGAAAGTCACGCCGTTTTTACTCGAACTATTGCTGGTTATTTGGCTCCTCGGAAGAATAACATCGAGGAGGTCACCAACGAATATAGATCGCGAGAATCGCGAAATTCAAGCACGTTTCAAACTAACGCGATATTTAAACAATTTTAATACTTTAATTTTAATGTTTAACTGTATTTTATTTTATTTTTTATAATTTAATTGTACTTTTAACTGTAATATCCTATTTTAATTTTAATATTGTAATTTTAGTTTCAACTTCAACATTTCATTTTAATTTTAATGTTTTAATTTACTTTTATTATTTTAATTTTAATATGAAATGTATTAATTATATATATATATATATATATATATATATATATATATATATATATATATATATATGTCGGAGGTTGACCGAGAGTACCTTCAAGCGGCTCGCTCATTGATCTGCACACACGATCGGTTCACAATTATACAACAGACAAATTCCGCCGCGCAAGCACAACTCGATCACACCCTGCACAATACAAAATCTCACAAAGGACTGAGAGACACGTTAACGAGTCCACGGGTCACTCAGAATAGCTACGTATCCGCGTTTATGCTTCTTCGATGCGTATCTGACTCCAAAAATGCGATGCGACTCCGTACGAGAAGAATGTCACGAGCATAAAAAAACGCAAAGTCGATCGCCTCTTGATATTGCTCTGGAAACAGAGCATGGCCTGTTACGACTGAAATTCACTCAGGCTATCAGGAGCGTGTACAGAGATGTACACGACAACAAAATACAGAAACTATTTTCAAAAATACAAAGACGCTATTTCGCCACCCGTGGTCACGTTCAACAGGGCTCCAGGCCATATTTCCACGGAACCCTATCTCGCATCTCTCTTTCCGCAACCCGCAAAGAAATAAAACAAATGTTACAAAAGAATATTACAACGAGCATTACACGTCGTTGCCATCGGGCTGCGTCGCTGCGCCTCGCCCCGACATATATAACTATTTGTTCGTCTACTTTAAACTTTTCGAATAAAAATTTTTACACATATTTCATTTTATTTTGGGACGCCTCTAAGACCTCTCACAGACCCCTAAAAGACGCTTAAAAGACGCCTGACAGACCCCCAAAAGACGCCTCTGGGACGCCTCAAAGACGTATAAGAGGCGTCTCAAAGGCGTCTGTAAGGCATCTAACAGGCGCCCCAAAGGCGTCTGTAAGAGGTACTGTTTCTTAACCCACGACGCTCCAGCGACCGTCGGGCGACCGTTGAGACGTCTTTAAGCCGCCTGAGCGTCTTGCGGCAGACGTCTCAAAGACGGCTTTGAGACGTCTGTGTGCTGTCTGGGATATGTTCCCTTGTTAAGTATTTTCATTTAAATGGTCCACCTCGTGTAGTGTTCCATATATTTTTGCATGTATCTCAGAAAGCAAGGTCGAGTGACAGTAACATATTCAGGATGATAAGCAGGACAACATATTTCAAGGTCATCCAAATCGATAAGGACCCCCTATTGTATACTAGAAAAATCAACGGCTGGCTTATTTCTGAAGATATGCCACTATTTTAGACTATATGCTAAAGTTAAGGACATATTTAATATTAGCAACAACACTTGATCTTGAAGGATTTTCGGGATCATAACATATTCGTGCACCCCTTTGGGACGGTTACCCGTGTACAATGTACAGAGAACTTCTCGCACAAGCCTGGTGTACATACTATCTTTCTAAGTTTTCTATGTTTCAAGATATATGTATTCACTGTCACAGAGGACAAAAGAACTAACTATTGTACTAGAATATTACCAAATATTTACTAAGCTACAATTAATTTTTTAGTAAATATACGTTTATTTATTTTTGTTATGAACTATACATATATAGCATTTTTCAATTAGATTTTGTAAGTGAGCCTTTAATGTGATGAATGTAGTATAGATAGGTAATGTAATATTTAATTTATTAATTTAATTCTACAGACAAAAATCATATATATCAAAATAAGACAGATACAAATATCAATATGACCTATTGAAAGCAGTTAAATACTTTTAAAACAGAAATTATATGAATTATGGAGACGATTATTTTCAGGACCTACAGTGTCGTACAAAAGTATCTGGATATCCTTTAAAAACGAATCATTTTTTTAAAATTGGTTCAAATGGTTTGAGCTTTTTTGAGACGTTAGAAGGATTAGTTTACTAGGTAATTTATAAAAAAAAATAATTAAAAACTACCATTTGTCGAAATAGCGAAGAAAAAGTACTTAACAGTTATGATTTTAACTTTTTTATCTGCGTCTATAATGGAAATTTAAAATATTTCTTTCATAGATCTACGTAAATCATATGCATGCACAAAGTTTCATCAAAATTGATTAAGGTTACTACATGTACGAGCTATAATCGTACGCCCGAAATTCAAAGATTCTTACGTCTTCCAATGTCAACGGCTTTTTCATCCGTCAACAGATTTCGATGGAACTTTGTGCATGTACATAACTTATTAAGATCTACAAAAGCATATTTCAAATTTTCATTATAGGCGCAGATAAAAAAGTTAAAATTCATGACCATTACTTCGCAATTTTGACCAATGGTAATTTTTAATTAATCTTTTTACGAATTACCTAATAAACTAATCCTAACATCTCGAAAAAATTAAAACCATTTCAACCAACTTTAAAAAAGTTATTTGTTTTCAAATGGTTTCGGATACTCTTTTGCACTTCTCTGTAAATTACTTTTATGGAAAAGCAATTTTTTAAAATATTACTAAAAAGGTCAGTAAATTTAAATATTATAAATACGATATAAGTATATCATTTTAGTGTAACTATGTGTACAAAATTAATTTAGTATGTAATTATTCTTGAATCTTACATGCATTAGTTAAATTTATTTTTCTGTTTATAAAGTAAATTAATAAAAACGTAAACAGGTTCTCCGCAAAAATATAATCACTCCTAATATGGAGTGATATTCAGTTTTCACTTGCTTTTTTAATTTTTTTTTAATTACATTATGCATATGTTTCTTTCGCCGTTATCTTATTACTAGACTGCAGATGTTCATGCACTTACTGTATCTATCAACCGGTAAAACACAGTAATAATCATTTTAACAAAATCTAACATTCTGTATATTATGAACACACTGCAACTTTTCATACAAAACATAAAATGCTGCCTAATTTTTACTGTTATAAATTAATCACCAAAATGGGGCGTTTACATAAACATCCACAGTTTATTACATACAACAAATATAAAACTATTTGTGACACTTTGTTTATCGTTCTTAATTGTTTTCTTTTAGGGATGTACCTAACTTTATTTTGTATTAAATAGATCAGGGACCCATATTTGTTCCATTTGCAAAATGGAATTTTAAAATTCGATATACATAAATCTATGATTATACAATAAATAAGACAGCATTGTACGAGATAAAATTAATATCGCTATGTCATATTGTGTGTGTATGTTATATGTGTGTATGTATTTACATTATTATGGGTATACCGTAATTTAAGAAATACAATTTTTTTCTACTTATATAAATCAGCGTCAGATATACACAATTTTATTCATTCATTAAATTAGAATAATCTTATTGTATTTTTCAGATATACCATCCTGACCAAAATACATTTCGAACAATCATAGAACACGTTGACTGAAACATGCACATTTGGTGGTTATTTATAAATGTCTAAATAATTCGTTGAGTATGAGGGTGAATAAAAATATTACACTCAAATACATTTATTATTATACAAAATAGAAAAAAGTGTTAGAGAAAAAATTTGCAGTGATCTCGGACCACATAGCCATGTAGAAGAAATCGACGTACAGATGAATTCAATGATCTATGGTACCGTGACTACTGTGTGACATTAATAATACTTCATAATATCCTGATTTAACTCATCAATATCTTAAATGAAGGTCATACTTAGAACATTGTAATTTCAGGTTGTTGAATTCGTTTCGATGAAGTCGAAATTTATAACTTTTAAAATAATAACTGAATATCCCAAACTACACGTGAGCTAGAAATCTATCACATTATCTTCTTCCATAATACAAGAATATTGATTGTTACTGTAATATATATTTCAAAATATAAAATTTCATGTCACCCTTGAATTAAAGAATTATAATTGGGATGCATCTTTTGCATAATAATATTATTCGATACTGTCTACAAATATTCATTTATATTATGTGTTTCATTCAATGCAGCATTGTTTTTATCATTATTAGCAATAAGTAGTGATTGAAAGGAAAAATGACAACAAACATACAACTGGCGATAGTATATGTGGTATACAATAAGAACCTTTTCATAAACGCTAGTAGTTGTACTAAAAGTTATAAAAAAGTTTCGTTTGGCAGTCAACGTGTTAATTCATATATGCATGATAATTAAAGTTAACAGGTGACTTATTTCCAATACGGAATATCTAAAAGATCAACGTTCTACATTAATTACATGCATATATTCCATTACAATGTTCGCTTAAGTTATGTATATCACAAATAAACATAAAATTAATTTTACACAATCGTTTAATTATGATCTGCTAATCAAAGAAAATTTTTTAAAATATTAATATGCAATATTTAATTTTATTTCTATTAGCATATGTTTATTCGTATTTTAAAATAATTTTGTGATCTCAAATTCTCTGATCTGTCATATTTCTGAGTAATCACTTAAAACTTTTTGAATGCAGCTTATGTCTACTTACTAAAATAATTTAACAATAGAATTTTCTAAATGTTCTAGTTGATCTTTATTATAATTAAGAAATAAAAATCCATTATATTTATTACATGCATAATTGCATGCCTCATTAATACACTCCAACTTTATGTAGGTCTGTGATACTCAATATCATGAATGATTTACATTCATTATTTCCTGCCTATAGTATGTTTATTCTTTAATGCTCACTTTCTTATATTTCTCAATAAAAAATATTTACAATTGTAATGTGATGAAATTAACGAAACACAGCAATACATGAGGCATAGGTAGCATACACGTAACTTTAAATTATGTATGAATAGATACTTTTTATGTTGATGGATATTAATGAACAAAATAAACTGGAGCACAGTGAACATGTTAATTTTATAGTCTGCCGTAATTTAATTATTTTCTTTATTTGAGCATTCGTATCATTAAATTACGATGGCTTCTTTTAATAGATTATAAAGTAATAGTTTGCATCTTTTAAAAAATTCTTCAAACTATTGTGTAAATTAAAAGATTTAGAGAATGAAAATATTATAACATATTTTCTAAAAATTGAGTTACTATTACAACCAAAGGTTGTATGAGGAATTCTTTTATAATACCTTCACTTTGTTCTATCACAGGATTACAAAATTTCGAAACAATCAAAAGTATATGTTACAAAGTGACTTTAAACTCAATTTATTCAAAACATCACATCTCTAACAAATACGTTCATCCTCCAGATCCTTTAATTATCAAAAAACTTTGGCTTCTATTCCTGTACAATCAATGAACCTGATATAATAGATTTAAAATCACTGCACAGTAATTTTCATATACATATACTGTTATTGCATGATCAGATTGGTAAACTCTTGAAATGCCTAATATAATAAGTGTATTCTCTAACATGCTTTTGTTTTGGATACACTTTTTTGTTAATCGATGAAATAATCAAGAATACAAACAGATATGACTGATGTTATTATAATACATTTATATAAACGCAAAATGCATTATAAAGTGATGCATAATTTAATTAAGTAATTAACTTTTAATAAAATTGTATGAACTACCGCTTATAACGTCCTTTTATTAATTGTAGAGCTTTCGCCATCAGAGGTGCTTTTGTTTTCTTCATAGTACTGGACGCTGATGAAACAAATAAAAATATTTAGTAGAAATATACTTCCTATTGAACAAATTTCACAACATTGTCATCATGAATTTTTTATCCACATTTATTGTTTAAATGTGTACAATTACGAGATATGTATTGAAATGTTGTACAAAGACCACCTACCAACCCCCCATTAAGAAGGAGACAGACATAATAGTCCAGATTAAAACTCTAAGTCTCTCAAATGGAACATTGTATCTTTTACTGTAGATTTAGATTTGAAACCAGAAAATGCCAATTTTTGTTTGAAATATTTTCTCTGAAAATGTTCCTTTCAATCTTAAAAAGACTAATATTAATCATTCAGGGAATATTAAAAATCATAGATGTAACTAAACAGGGTCAGTGATATTATAGGAGTAATGAGATGTCAGTGTAATTCAGAACGTCATATACAAGGCGAGTCTCGTAACACAACTACAAATAACTCGCAAGTTATTTGATATACGAGATAATTTTTCAAATAAACGTTGCATCGTTTTCAGGGAGACATACAGTGCTGTAATATGTTTTTTATTTTGCTCTTTTATTGAGATACAGTAAAGGCTTGATTTAAGTCCGATTCTCGGGTCTGTGCTCGGATATATGTAGATCGCGTACCGCTACCATTTTTTTATCTCAACGACCGCACCGAACGTAGAAAAGGACAGCATGTAAACACGGACCGCTATCCTCTTCTACGTCCAAAAGTCACTGTATACAGTATACACCGTCAATTAAACCACTAAATACAGTTCAAATTATATCGTATTTAGTGTCATTTTAATCAGAAAAATTCCACAAATAAATTGGCGACAGTCTCATAAAAATAATGAAAAATAATGAAGTTTTGTAATTGAATTAGTAGTGGTTTACACCGGAGGTAATGCCCCCCCAGTGGAGGAGGTAGGCAAACTGACAAAGATCGCATGCACCTCCGTGCGACTTAGATGAAGACTTTACTGTATACTGTATAAGGTCACCTTCCGTTTTTTAAATGGAATGCCCAGTATTTTTTCTCGAATTCGGATAAAGCACCAATTTCTACGTAAAAAAGTTTTATACCAAATAGTTCATGAAATTAATAATTACCGAGATATTCTCAAACTTTCCCATTTTTTAAACATTAAAACGAATACCGTTTGAAATAAAATTTGTTTCACAAATATTTGAAGAATTATTAATTTTAAGCCCTATTTGGTATAATACATTTTTAAGTAGAATTTGGTACTTCATCCGAATTCGAGAAAAATATAAGGCATTTTATTTAAAAAAACTGATAGTGACCGTCGTATTTCGGTAGAAAAACAAAATAAAAAACATATTATAGCACATTATATATCCCTGGAAACCATGCAACATTAGTTTGAAAATTTGTTTCGTATAACAAATAACTTACGAGTTATTTGAAGTCATCCTCTTACAAGACTGCCCCTGTATATTGTATATTTATTATAAATGGGAAACTAAAAATAACCCAATGTTTTGATATTATTTGTCCTGATCCATAATCTCAGAATATGCATATTAAAAGAAAAATTTTCAAAAATATATTGATGTATTTACCAGTATCTGTATTAAAAATTGTTTTTTAGATAGCCTATCTATGCAAAAAAATTATCATCGAAGGATGCATGAACTCCATTCTGAAATTTTCTGTTACGTTTAATAGTTTCTAAGATTCTATAGAATAGATTTTTCAACCCCAACTTTGAAGGCTTTTTCATCACTTTAATATGGATATTGTTCGATATAGAAAAATTCATGTTACATATTTTTGCACATTCTGTGCCATGCTAGTAGTGCATAAGAAATGACATGTGTCAATTAAATAATGCCCCTGTAGAACTAACGATTTCAACTGAACATCTAAGATACTGGATATACCTGGAGATACCTCGATAATTCATGAGACACCCGAACGCATAGAATAGTTAAGAGTTCCCTATTGTTGATTAGAAATATACAACAAATGACCTATCAAATTTAAAGCACCATCACCATTGTCAAGGTAATATATAACATAAATATTATTTTCTATTGCATTATTATATTATGTTATCGATCTGCTATCGCTTGAATAGCTCGCTATTCAATTTTTACAAATAAAAATATTAATTAAGTATCAGTTTTACATGAAGTTTTCATTTTCATTGTAAAATAATACTAATTATTCACAATAAAAACCTAGATAAAATCAAATAAAATTCATCTGAATAAATCGTGATTACTATGTTCGAATTTCATTGTTAATTTTATTGTCATTTGAGCTCTTTCATCGAGATTTTCAACTATCTCAAATATTCAAGTATTTAATAAGATATTCAGCTTATCATGCAATTTTTGTCCATATGGGTATCAGGCATGTATACGAGTACTTACCCAAGTCCCTCATAAATTAATAGCTCTAGCCCTTTGTGAATTTATTTAGTGTGCCTTTTTAATACTAGAACCTTTTAATACTACCTTTAATACTAAAAGAAACTTTGAAAATACAAAAGTGAACGAGGAAATGCGAACAGTAACGCACAAGTTAAAGAGACGAGCGTAATATACGACTTTGAGGTTTGAAGCTTTCTTTGATCGTTTTAATACCAATAGAAGTAATTTTTGGAAATTATGATTGTCACAAACGATTTTTATTTTCTGACCTACGATCTAAATCTGCACTAAAAGATATAATGGTTTTCCGACATGTGGAAAACTATTGGTAAATGGACATTTCCGACCAATACAGAATATTAAAAATTCTTGGAAGTTATTACATAAAAAAATACTTACATGTTTTAATACGAGCCATGGGTGGTGGTGGAACAGAAATATTTGTTGCAGCTGTAGGACCACCGCCGCTAATTAATTTGTTTTTTAAACTAGATGTAGAGCTAGGTAGAGAATTTGCTGTTCCATATTTAGCTTGTTTTTTCAGAACATTCCTAGGCGGTTTAACAATATTATCCACGTATGCAAGCTTTGTAGACCTTACAGGGACAGATTTATCGATTGATTGTTTTATATTAGCTGTAAGCGTCTTCAGCTTTGCTTCTCTTTCGTCTAAACAGCGCTAATATATAAAAAAAATTAAAGGTATCATAATTACCATCAAACATTCATATTAAGATTCAAACAATTACGTAAACCATTAAAGACTATATTGAAAAATCTATACCATGTACATCTCACGCCACGTTTCCATTTCTTCTCTTTGTTTGTTTCTAAATTGACGATTACAATGAAACTCCCACAAACGATCAGTATCTTCAATTAAGTAAGGATTATAATGTTCTAACATAAATAACTGGTCTGCTGTAGCACGTTCTAAGACAGGTTTTATGATGTCAAAAGGCACTCCACCAGTAAACTCAAGAGCTACAAGTAACAACAACAAAAAATATTAACCATACTTATTATATGATACAATTTCCAGAATACTGTGTACTATTTGAAGTTGAAGAGTAATTTCATATTTTCGAAAATACAAACAAACGCTTGTGAACATGTATAAAGTGCATTTCAATCACATCATGTTCGGTATGTTAAAAAGAAATTAAACTTTCTCAGCTAAAAAATTGTATCCTCAAAAAATCATGCACTCAAGTTACTAAGTGAAGAAGAAAGCATGAAAGAAAAATAAAAAAACATTGTAAAAATTAATGGAAACTGTAAGCAATCGCATAATAAACTATAAAATGTAATTTATGTCACAATCCTATACATCGATATAGCAAGAACTTTTTGGACAACAGCAGCACATTAAAATTAGTGAAAAAATTCATATAATAATATACCATATGTGAGCTTGTTATCAACGTACAATTTATTTCGTGTTGTAACAACCATCTATGTATATAAGCAGACACAACAAAGTCATATAATGATTAACTGTTTTTCTGCAAGACTTGAAAGCCATGAAATCGCAAAATATCGAGATTGACAATCTATAATCTATGATGAAACGTATTTATGCCTATAGTGAAGCTGAAGTTGGATACTCCGAGAAATTGTTTTAAAGCTAGGTAAGCAACCATTATAACATAACACAAGCTGTAATTCGACAACAAGGTCACATAGCAGATGTTTTTATAAACATTATTTTTTATTTTCGTGTTCTGAATGCGCTCTACTGCACTTTTCATATGAAACACAACATCCTAAATATTTGTATTTTATATATAAGCTGAAAAATAAACAAATTTTGTATCTTTACATTTGTACGATACTTACCATCGATGTTTTCTATTAGTATTTGTGTGCATATCTCAAATAGAGTTGGTACAGACGCATAACCGGATTTATTTCCTGAATACACTTTTGTCCTACAATTTTATATTAACATGTTATGTCATATGCACATTTTTGAGATTGTTAAAACATTACCTTTGATTTTTAACATATATCACATCTGTAAGCGATTTATCTTCCTCTTTACGATTAACAGGATTAACATATGGCAGTGGTTTATAATTTGGACTAATTTCAGGTAATGTAGATGCCAAATCTACACTCAATGGTTCTAGTTTCACATTTGATAATAAAAGAGAGGGTGGCTGTAATAGAAGATATTTTTAAATTAAATGAAATTATGAATTGTTTCTAATTTTGTTACAACAAAATAATGTAATAGATTTATAGTTGTATTACTTGTAGAGGATCATTGTTTGGTGATTCATTTTGTGGTATTGGTACTGGTACTGGTACTGATACTGATACTGGCTTCTTAGAAGGTGTAATTGGTGGTTCTACTTTTGTAGTCTTCGTAGAACTTGTGCTTGCAGAATTGTTAATTCGCTTCTTAGATGGCTGAGTCATTGTACACATACCAAGTGCCTCAGCAAAACTAGCACCTAAATGTAGAAACAGAAAGTGTAAGATATGCAAATGTGTAAGCACACCTAAATTTTCTAAATGCATATAAGGGATTATTGTATTGAGACATCACTTTTGTACAAAAATAAACTATTACTTTATTTGAAAAGAGTTATTGTAATCATGTAATCATACAATAAATGAAATGTTTAACATTTTTTTAAATAGGAAAAACAAATAATTACATATATTGATCATTATCATAAAAATAAGATTTAGTATTTATAAACGTATTTATAAACTAACCCGAATTACAATCTATTCCTTCATCCCCATTAATTTCTTGCTTAATTTTAACTAATTCTTTAGGTTCCTTTGACGCATGCTTGGCATGCTTCAACTCCTTATTTTTGCTGTCATGTTTACTTTTTTCTTCTTTGTGATCCTTTCTTCTACTTCTATCTTTACTTTTATCACAATGTTTATCACTAGAGGAACTATTACGATGCTTTGACTCTAAAAAGTCTTTATTGGAATGATGACCATCAACTTTTTTGGACTCATCTTTATTATAACTTGATTGATTTTCACTTTTATATTTACTTTTTTCTCCGTTATCTTTTAACTTGGTATTTGTTGAATCGTTTCTATGTTTACTGGAGGTTCCCTTTAATTTTTCTTGTGAATCCTTTTTCTCATATTTACTCTCATTTTTATTTATACCATCTTTATCCTTAGGCTCTTCTTTTACTTTAATTGTACTAGATGTGCTAGTACTATTATGCTTTTCTGAAGTAGACGATACATAAAGTTTACCTTCATCGTTTTCACTTTCTGAATTTTTTCTTCGTTTGCTTTCTTTCTTTAAATTGTTGGAACTTTCACTTTTCCGTTTCCTATAATTTTCTTCATTACCTTTATTCAAGTTATTACCGTCAGCAGTTTTACTAGAATATTTTTCTGTGTTTTTCTTAGAGGCACTTTTATAATCTTTTAGAGGTTCCTTTACAATTCGAGACTGATGTTTATGACTGTGTTTATCTTTGTCATACTTTTTTTGTTTTTCTGATTCACTACTAGAACTTTTAATAGCATCACTGTTACGTTTCGAGTTAATCCTGTCTGATTTCGATTTTGATTCTTGTTTACATATATATTTGTTATGAGATGTATTTAATGTTTCATTCTTTTCTATTTTATGGGTATGCAAATGCTTTCCACTTTCTTCGCTTCTGTGTCTGAAAAATCATCATATACATGGAATTTTAACTATTCTGAAAGTAATTGTTATTTTAACATTGATATTATCTTTTTAGTAGTAAAACACTTCTAATTGTATTATTCATAACATAATTCAAAATAAAAATTATTTATAATGACAATAAAATATATATAATATACAATAAGAAATGATAATTCCTTTGTACTTTATGCAATTTTCTTCGGACCGTGGAGATTCGCGACTGTCACTGTAACTTTCAGGGGCATCTGGAACACATGCTTCATCCTCATCCTCTCCTTCACTAGTTTCTTCGCTAGCTACCATTGCCTTCCACTTTGCAACAAGTGCTTTAGCAGCATCTCCTACTCCATTCTCATATTTCCTCAATGCATTTACTGTTCGTCCAACACCAGTTTCCTGAAGATGTTGCACAGTCACTGGCAAATTAGATAATTTTGAAATACAATGTAACATCTGTAACAATAAAAAAAGCAATACATTTACATCGCTATATTCATTCAATAGTAGTGTGCATTGAACTGACATTAATATTAAGCATTAAGACAAAAATATAATAATACAATATATATAACAAATTTAATTAAAGCATGAACAATTATTTGTCTCAATCTTATATTGACATATACAGTCAAATAAAATTAAAAAGTATTTATAACAACTTGAATGCATTTATCTTTATTCGAAAAGAAATATATTTAATAATGTCTTAAAACTGTATACGCATTAGGTTTCTGTCAATACTATATCTGATTTAAATACAATTGCGATTACATGCGAGCATCGTGAGGTTATCTTCAAACGACGAAAGTATAATTGTATTATTTTAAACATTGCTAGAAATTTGAAAGTCATGGAAATTAGTGAGACAATACATACTCTATCCCCATTGTCATCGCATTTTTCAATATTTCGCTGATAATGCTTAATTTTGTCTATAACAGACATTATTGCGGTTACCAGCTGCTAACTGCTGTTGTCCCGTATTTATGAACAGATACGAAACGAATTAAAAAAAGTAGTTTCAATTGTAACAAAAATTTACTTTTATTAACCACACGATAAATATTATCAATTGGTTTACACCCATAATCAGATCAAAAAGTGTTTTTATATTATTTTGTATGATATAAATTAAAAATATATAAAAACATTTTTAATAATTGAATACTATACATGAAACACTATCTTCAAATTATATATATTTTTTATATTTTAGCAATACTGGCAATAGTATTAACGTAAAAGCGTTATAAAACTCTAGAGTGAGAGCAACAATTTACACTCTCCAAGAGTAAATACTATTATCAACTAAAGTTAAAATATGGTCGATGTACTGTCAAGAAGGAAACTATCTAGATATTCCTAGTAATATTCAATTTTAACTAGATATATATCAGCAGAGAGGAAGAGGATATGAGAGTGCTCACGCCATAGGGTTTGGCTGTGCCCGGTACAGTGCTGCTCCCTAGTCTAAATTTAGCCTGGATCAGCTCCTACACAGACTTACGACACAGACTTAAGGGTGTGGACTCCTGATCGAAGCGTTCCAAGCGGCCGCTAGGGGAAGCTCGAATGAGCATGTATAACACACACACTCTGCTAGGTTAGCATATACGTATATGAGCAGAGAGGAATCTGATGAGAATTTTACGGTTTCTGCGCCGCGGCAAATAACACCGAAAAAACGCAAGAGTAGGATGTCTCTATGACCAAGCCCACTAGATGAAAGAAAACAGCTAGTGGGCTTGGTCATAGAGACATCCAACTTTTCCGTTATTTCAACGTAATTTGTAGTATTCGGCAGAATTATTTGTTCACGTAAACGTGAAGTCTTCACAGGAAGTGCGCTTTATAGTTCCAGCAGTTGTCACTGCGAGCGCTGATGTTTACGAGCAATCATCGGGTACAGACATCGGCAAACAGGGATTTTATGAAGACAATTATATGCAAGCGTGCTAGCGAGGGCATATACAATGTCGATGAAATGTCTATTAAGTTACTTATTTGCGTATTTTAGGCGTAAACAAAGATCTTCGAGAAAAACATAGTTCCAGCATTTTCCGCTACGAGCGCTGAAATCTGTACCCTGTAGGGGCCACACGAGTTTCCCCGTGCTGCCGTGGCGCTGTCATCGCCCGACAGCAGCAACATAAGTGAGTCGCCTCTCTAGCTACCGGGATAGTCTAGAGCCGAAGGCGAACCGCTCTCACTTCCGCTAGAACGAGTATCCGATACGCACGTATCGCGCAACGTCTCGTACCGTCTTCCGACACCACGTGTCGTGTACAAGACCGAATAAAGTAGTATTCACAAGTACGCGGTGTATAATCATTTGGCGGATTTCCGTAGCGGAGTAGGCCGCTGTATTCCTCCGACGATACAACATATAACCCCTACATAGTGGTGACCCCGACGTGATCAGTCGCGCTGGAAATCAAGAAGCCAAACCTACACCACGTCTCTGCACTAGCCCGGAGGCTCGTGCACGTCCGGAAGTAGCTGCAACCGTACGAGAAGAAGTTTACGGGCGTCGAGCATTCCGCCCACCGCACCCCGCTGCATCTTGCTGCCGCCATTGCTGCCGCCCGTGCGTGAAGCCAACGGCCACCGGCGTTTTGGGCGCCACGTGGGACACGCCGCCGACGCCATGGCTGCCGCCGCACGATTTCTACGGCCGTTGGACCGACATGCAGCGGTGATATATATGTATAAATACTTTTAAGTAATCGTCTTCCGTATCCGTGCCGTCACACGCGATAATCATGTCCGTACCCACGCCGGAAGACCGTATCGCGCGCTTAGAGGCGGACCTCAATGCCGCGCGCGAACTCATCGAAACGCGCCTTCGTGACGACGAAGCTAACCGTTCGCGAAGCGATCCTCGTGTAGATAGCTATCGAGTGCCCAAACTACCGACCTTTTTCAAAAATGACCCGACCTTGTGGTTCGGGCAGGTCGAAGCCTCCTTCCGTAATGCCCGAGTCACGAGCCAGACTACCATGGCCGACACGGTGATCGCCGGTCTCGACGCGGAAACGGCGGCCGTCATAGCCGACCTCATAGTAACGCCGGACCCCGTCGCGCCTTATACGCGTATTAAGGAGCGGATTATCTCGACCTTCTCGACGTCGGCAGAGTCCAAGCTCCGGCAGCTCCTCAAGGGTCGAATAGCATCACACGGCAAACCCTCGCATATTTTGTCCCAAATGCGTAATTTAAACAACGGCGCGTGTACGGACGCCGTACTCAAGTCCATTTTCCTCGACGCGCTGCCTGAGCAGTGCCGCGCAATTCTCGTAGCGACAAAGCACGACGACCTACAGGAAATGGCGCTTCTCGCCGACAAAATCGTCGAAACGATTCAACCGGCCGACGCATCCGTCCTCGCCGTAGCTGCCGGTGCCGCGAATCCCGGCTCCATGCAACGCCAAATTGACAGGCTGAGCCGCGAAGTAGCCCGTCTGACCGCGCTAGTCGACCGCAGTCCTCGCGCGCGCAGACGCAGCATAGGGAACAACGACTCAGCGCGTACGCGTAACCGTTCGCCCAGTCGCAACCCCTCCGGTTTATGCCGTATCCATGCGAAGTACGGCGAGCGCGCGATTAGATGCATCAAGCCGTGCTCATGGGCCGTCTCTCCGCGAGCGACGGAAAACTGAGGACACCCTCCTCCTCGGAGACTGCAGGAGTGTGTCACGCGTCCTCGAAACGTCTCCACGTGCGCGACCGTAAGTCTGGCCGCACCTTCCTGGTGGACACAGGCTCTGACTTGTCCCTGTTGCCGGTCCCAGAAAACTCGCGCACCCCTTCCAGCTCGTTTAAGCTGTTTGCCGCGAACGACACCCGTATAAACACGTACGGCGAACATCGCGTGACCCTCGATCTCGGTCTGCGCCGCCCGATCGAGTGGAATTTCTGTGTAGCAGCAGTCCCGTATCCCATAATAGGAGCCGACCTGCTGACCCACTATGGTCTCATCGTTGACCTAAAAAATCGTCGCGTGACCGATTCCGTCACCGGCCTGTCGCTAGCTGCCGGTATCGCGAAATCTCCAGCCCAGTCTGTGAACGTCCTTGGACCGTCGTCCAAGTACTCAAAAATTCTAGCTCGTTTCCCTCGAGTCATCGGACTCGAGCAGCCTACACCTCTCGAGTCGCGCGGTGTGTATCATCACATTTCCACCACCGGCCCCCCCGTTGCCGAACGCGCTCGACGTCTTTCTCCTGACAAACTCAGAGCCGCCAAGGCCGAGTTTAAGTACCTTTGCGAAGCCGGAATTTGCAGGCCTTCTAGCAGCCCTTGGGCCAGCCCGATCCATATGGTAAGAAAGAAGTCCGGTGAGTGGCGCGTCTGCGGAGATTACCGCCGCCTAAACAGCGTAACTGTACCCGATCGGTACCCTGTTCCTCACCTGCACGACTTCCCAGCCAATCTACACGGCAAAACCATTTTCACGGCGCTAGACCTACACAAGGCGTATCACCAGATACCCGTGGCCCCGGAAGATATCCAAAAAACAGCCGTTATCACACCTTTCGGCCTTTTTGAATATCGCGCAATGACTTTCGGACTTCGAAATGCCGGCCAGACCTTCCAAAGGTACATCAATCGCGCCCTAGGTGATTTAGATTTCGTGTTTACATTTCTCGACGATATCCTCATCGCCTCTCCCTCGGAGGAAGAGCACGAGACTCACCTAGCTGCCGTTTTGCAGCGTCTCCGCGATTTTCACCTGCGCGTGAACCTCGACAAGTGCCAATTCGGCGTCTCCGAATTGATCTTCCTTGGGCATCTCGTCAACTCAAAAGGGTTTAAACCCACCCCTGGCAAAGTTCAGGCGATCGTTAACTTTCCCAAGCCGCGCACGATTGACGACCTACGTCGTTTCCTGGGGATGGTAAACTTCTACAGGCGTTGCATTCCGCATGCTGCCGCCACTCAAGCTCCGCTGAACGCATTTATGCACGACGCGCGTAAAAAAGATAAACGGCCCATCGTATGGTCGCCCGAGGCCGAAGCGGCATTCGCGAAATGCAAGGACGACCTTGCAAACGCCGCGCTCATCACGCACCCCAGCGAAAAGGCCACCGTGCGTCTTATTGCCGATGCATCCGACGTGGCCATGGGCGCAGTTCTCGAACAACATTGTGGCGCGACCTGGAGACCTCTCGCATTTTTCTCGCGAAAATTCTCCCCGGCCCAGTGCAAATACAGCACATATGATCGCGAACTTACCGCGATATATGAGGCCGTGCGCCATTTCCGCCACTTTTTAGAAGGTCGCGAATTTAATATATACACCGACCACAAACCGCTCATCTACGCCTTCGCGCAGAAATCTGAGCGCGCTTCTCCACGCCAGACGAGACAACTGTGCTACATAGCACAATTCACGTCTAGCATTTTCTACCTGCCGGGCAGCGATAACATAGTAGCCGATTCTCTCTCGCGTTCCGAGGCGATACGGCTGCCGACACAGTTCGACCTAGACGAACTATCTCGCGAACAGGAAAACGACCCAGAGCTCAGGGAAATTCTTGCTTCGCCAGACCACCCTCTCGCCCTTAAGAGGCTTACGTGGGGTCCGAACCATTCTCCTGTGTATTGCAGCGTCTCCGAAGAATGTATTCGTCCGTATATACCCACCTCCATGCGCGAGCGAGTGTTTACACTCTTCCATTCTGCCGCTCACCCGAGCGCGAAAGTCACCGATCGACTTATCCGACAGCGATATGTCTGGCCCGACATGCACCGCGACATCGCTCGCCAGTGTAAGTCGTGTGTAGATTGCCAGCAATCGAAAGTCTCCCGTCATGTAAAGATGACACCGTCGCAGTTCGTCGCGCCCGACGGACGTTTCATGCACGTGCACATCGACCTCGTCGGCCCGCTGCCGGCGAGCGAAGGCTTTCAGTATTGCCTTACCATGATCGACAGATTTTCTCGCTGGGCCGAAGCCGTTCCGCTTCGCGAAACTTCTGCGCAGACCGTCTGTCGCGCTTTCTTTGAAAACTGGGTGTCACGTTTTGGCGCGCCAGCTTTCCTAACGAGCGATCAGGGTACCCAATTCGAGTCGCAGCTCTTCACAGCCCTCCTCGCACTCGTTGGCTGCCGGAGACAACGCACTACCGCGTACCACCCCGCGTCTAACGGTATGGTTGAACGTTGGCACCGCGTCTTGAAGGCAGCGATCATGTGCCACGCCAATCAGCAATGGCCGCGCGTTTTACCCGTGGTATTGTTAGGTCTGCGTACGCACGTCCGTCTGGACACTAACGCGTCTCCTGCCGACTACGTATACGGAACATCGCTGCGTTTGCCCGGCGAATTCTTCCTGCTGGACGAATTCAAACCCGACCCGCAGCCGTTCCTGGAAGAGTTTCGACAATACATGCGTGCCGTCAAGCCCGTGCCCGTGGCACACAAGCGTAGCATCAAGACTTTTGTATACAAGGATCTGGAATCGTGCTCGCATGTGTTCATGCTGATCAAATCCGTGCGTAGACCGTTGGAACGGCCTTACACGGGACCGCACCGAGTACTCCAGCGTGTATCCGAGCGCGTATACACGATCGAAGTCAACGGCTCACCGCGCAACGTTTCCGTCGAACTCTTAAAACCCGCGCATATTGTTAGCGAAAGACTCGAAGCTCCCCCACCGAGCGCCGCGCTGCCGAGTCCGAACGATCCGCCGCCGATCCCTAACGATTTGCCGCCGAATCCAAGTGCGCCGTTACGCACCTACTCGCGCCGCAGAGTCACCTTCGCAGACTCCGTACCATAAGTTAAGCTTCCGTAAGCGCCGCGTGTAGTATGTAAGCACCTTCTGTAAAGCGAACCTTTTTCTGTAAAAAGCGAAAGCATTGTATGCTTCCACTCCTCCTGGGGGGGAGTGTGTAGGGGCCACACGAGTTTCCCCGTGCTGCCGTGGCGCTGTCATCGCCCGACAGCAGCAACATAAGTGAGTCGCCTCTCTAGCTACCGGGATAGTCTAGAGCCGAAGGCGAACCGCTCTCACTTCCGCTAGAACGAGTATCCGATACGCACGTATCGCGCAACGTCTCGTACCGTCTTCCGACACCACGTGTCGTGTACAAGACCGAATAAAGTAGTATTCACAAGTACGCGGTGTATAATCATTTGGCGGATTTCCGTAGCGGAGTAGGCCGCTGTATTCCTCCGACGATACAACATATAACCCCTACAACCCGATGACTGCTGCCGCCGTCGAAACGACGCCGCGATATGTCGAAGTAGCGACGCAGTCGGTAATGCAGGTACGCAGTTCATGTGGAACTTGCTCGAGAGAAAGGCGAAAGGGCCCATTCACATAGCATTCGTCCGGCTCGAACGTGTAATAACGAAGGTCCGCGGTGCACGGTCCTACGCCTCAAAAAAGCAACAGTACTCTTTCTCTCTGGGCAAGCCCACTAGAGGAAAGATAAATCTAGTGGGCTTGCCTATAAAGAAGTTAAACTTTTGCGTTGTTTAGTCAAAGTTTCGGATATTTAGCAGCATCTTGCACAAGCAACTAGTGGTCACGTACAAGCACTACCACATTTATCGAGCTCGAGACTTTTCAAATTCCATCGGCTTCTGTAGACAGATTTTGTCGTCGGAAATGTTTCGCATGCAGTTTTCAGTGCAATGTACGCTGCATGATAATCCGATTTATGTCGTGTTTGGGCTTATTTTGATCAGAAAAACATTTTAAATCGATAGGTGATTTTTCCATTATGATAATGTTAATAATAAATAAAATTGGATTTATTTATAATACATGTGTGTTACAATGTTGCCTCTGATGCTGAATCACGTCCATATCGTACGTCGCCGCTACGTGTGCCTCCTGAAGACAACAATGTAAAGGTTTCACTAACGCGTATTAATAACAATAAAATGTTTATTATGGTCCACAATTCTGCCATGGAAACATTATGAGTCGATTGCAAATGCTTTTTTGATGAAAATAAGTCTAAACATGCCACAAATCGGATAAGTTAAACTGTATTTGTATGGAAAAGTTTTCTTCGAAGTTCAGGAAAGAGTTTTATTTGAGGCTTCCGACGACGTATTCTAATCTGCATAATTTTTAATATATGAATATTAGTTTATACATGCTCGTGCACACTGCAACAATTATCATGCCGCGAATGTTTATACATTTCTTAATATTTTCATATCGGAAAACAATACCTTTCGTGTTAAAATTCAAATTAGTTATGTAGATAAGTTAAAATTTGCTAATAATATAACATTGATGAAAATAATATTAAAACTACACGTGTGTTCTGCGAATTGCTTTGGTCAATATGGTTTTTATCCATATAATCAGGCGTACATATATGTATTAAAAAAACCAAGAATTGAAAATTGCAAACGTTTTAACAATTTTATATTCGCATAAAAAATTTTAAAAAATGATAATGATTTTTGAAGAAGTCATCGAATATTCAAATGATCGTTCAATAAAATCTTCAACGATTGGAATTTCTATGGTATAGATCAGCGATGGACTTTATTTGCTCGCGAGGACCGTTTTCCGAGGGCTACGCCTCCTCGACCCGGCCGCGCGTCTCGCTCCCCGTGGTCGCCTACGTGCTCGGACGGGCTCAGGCGCGATCATAACAGACAGATGAACGTGGCGCATAAGGGGCGACACTCGTTTCAATAGGTTTCCACATTACCATCGAGGTACTATTGTCAATGCGTTTTTTTTATTAGTGGTATCCCCTGTAGGCCTATTCCACTATGTCACACGATAATTTCGGACAATAGCTGTAGAAAATTAATTAAAAAAATAAATTCATAAGATAAATTTTAAAAATAGTTTATAATTCTATTGTTTAAATTTTAATACGGTCCGGAACAACTTGATCTTCGTGCACGTTTAGATTAAAGGTGGAAATAAATTTTTATCACACAGAAAATTTGTAAATTTTCTGGAAACGCGTAACGCTTCTTACACGGATGTGTCGTTGCACTGTGAGGTGCGTTGGCTCAGTGCAGCGAAATGTTTAACGCAGTTTTTTATTGTAAGAAAAGAGATCTCCCTTTTTCTACAAGAAAATCCAAAAATCAGCTTAGAAGAATATTCCTCCTTCTTAAAAGATGTAAGTTTCCTTTGCGAACTTTCATTTGTAGTCGATTTAACGAATCATTTAAATTCTTTAAATTTAAAATTGCAAGGCCGCAAGCAAAGTATTTCGGAATTATGCAGCCAAGTCGATTCTTTCCGTGAGCAGCTTGCACTTTTTAAAACACATTTGCACTCTGAACCAAAAATTTGGATCTTCTTTCCCTCGTGTCAACTAATTTTCGAAGAATTCGGCAGTAACTGCGATTTTGATAATCACTTATATATTCTTCAATCGATAATAGATCAATTCGATACGCGTTTCAGCGACTTCGACTAGTTTAGAAATGATCTAATTCTCTTCGAGAATCCCCCCACTGTCAAAATTGCAGATCAAGCCCTCGAGTTTCAACGAGAACTGTGCGATCTTCAGCACGACATCTCTCTGAAAACGAGGGAAGAAAAACGAGCCGAATTCTTCAAAACGCTGGAAGAATCAAAGTACCCTATTCTTCGAAATTTTGCGACCCGAATATTCTCAATGTTTGGATCAACTTATTTGTGCGAAAGCTCATTTTCAACAATGCGCTATATTAAATCGGATCACCGTACACGTTTAAATGATTCTTCGCTTGCGTCGGCGATGCGAATATCCACGTCCAAACTTTCCATAGACCTTAACAATTTGCCAAGCACGTCTAAACGTGCACGAAGATCAAGTTGTTCCGGACCGTATTAAAATTTAAACAATAGAATTAAAAACTATTTTTAAAATTTATCTTATGAATTTATTTTTTTAATTAATTTTCTACAGCTATTGTCCGAAATTATCGTGTGACATAGTGGAATAGGCCTACAGGGGATAGCACTAATAAAAAAAATGCATTGACAAAAGTACCTCGATGGTAATGTGGAAACCTATTGAAACGAGTGTCGCCCCTTATGCGCCACGTTCATTTGTCTGTTATGACCGCGCCTGAGCCTGTTCGAGCACGTTGACGACCACGGGGAGCGAGACGCGCGGCCGGGTCGAGGAGGCGTAGCCCTCGGGAAACGGTCCTCGCGAGCAAATAAAGTCCATCGCTGGTATAGATTAAAAAGCTTCTACAGAGTCGGTAATTCAGAACCGTAGACAGAAACCACAGACTTAAGACTACTACAGACATTGCATCTTATGGGCTTTTCTGTCTAGGCCTCGGGGGGCCACAGTGGCCCCCGTACCATTTCGGTGTCGCGCTCAATGTTACCGATAGTTAACGAATTTAAGCGTATTAGCAAGAACTGTATATTCTATATACTTGATTTTTACTACAGGTTCTTAATATTATTTGGAGGCTACAAATATATATGGCGCGTATATTTGAACAGTGGAGATGAAGTATTTAGTATGATACTTATGAAATATAGTACTACAGTGTATAACGCAGATTAATAAAGTGATGGTCATAACTATTTTTCGCATACTCATTTTATTTTTATGTATTTGACTATTTTTATTAATTACAAAATTACAAAAGATTTATTTGAAAAAATTTCATTTGTATAGTTTTTCATTTTGATGTAAATAATATTATGATGTTATTTCTATACAGTTATTCGACGTGTACGTAATTTATTACTTGCATTGTTATTTTTTTTAGCAAATCCCCTACAGCTTTATGGTGTTTACTTTGATTGTTTCTGCACACGTTCATACAAATTTTATTTGAATCGTAATACTTTTATAAATGTTGGTAAATAATTGAGGTCTTTTAATTACATAGACTACATTTTTAAGCACTATATTAAATTACGATGTACGGTTTTCAATTGTAAGTTAAAATACCAGTTACTAAATTGATATTTTTTGTAATTAAAACTTATGAAGCTACTGAAACTGTATTTAAGATATGATGATATATTACTATAACATAGCAAATACGATATATAGCATATATTTATCGATATATACTATACGATACATAGCAAATACGTTATAAAATGATACGTATGTGTATACTGTTCTTTTATTTTATCATAATAAAGTTCTTTTATCGTTTTTGGTTTTGCTTTTATTGCAAAATACATTTTATGAAACTGTTTCAGTATTTCTTTACTGATAATGATGAAAAAGCTAAAACTATACTTAAAGATGTATAATTGTCTTACGAATTCCAGAATTATTTTGAAATCTATATAGAATTGGTGTAAGAACCAATGTAGAAATCATAACAGCAATTAGAATACTTAAAAATGTTAGTTCCACAAATTGATGTCATAACTGTTTAAATTTTTTTCTTTAATCGTATATTTGTCTTTCCCGCAATGATTGTACATCCTCTTCTCAATAGTTCTGTCCTTTTCGCAACTCCCTTACGTTTCTCGCGACAATGTTTTGTTTCTCACAGTGCAACGGTCTCGCGGATTTAAAGGTATCGTGAACGACGCGAAGTGTATAGCAGTGCAGTATATTTTAAATAGTGACAGTATTTTGGAAAATGGACCGACATGTAAGTAAAACACATCTTAGAAAATGTTATTACAGAAACTGTGGCGTTACAAATAGAAATACCATTAGATAATGTTTTAGATGTTTTATTTTTAATCGGACTAAGAGTTCGAGCGATTGTTTCTGATCAAGGAACAAATTTCCAAAGCATATCTGAAGAAAGAGTATCGGCGCGAGTACCCTATTTTCTTAGACATGGCCACAAAATTTTTTACCTCTTTGATTATTTACATTTATTTAAGAGCGTCAGGAATAATCTATTAAAACATGATTTTTTAATTAATGGCTCTCGCGTTTCCTGGTGCGATGTTGTTTCGTTATGGAACCTTGAAAATTCTAAATTAACCAGAGCTGCTTACTGTTTATCAGAAAAACATTTAAGGCCAAGTATTTTCGACCGAATGAAATGTAAGCTAGCTCTCCAAGTTTTTAGTAAACGCGTTTCTTCAGCTATGCTCACAGCATGTACAATTGGAGCCGTTAATTCGAGTACCATGCAAGACACGGCAATCTATTTCGAAATCTTAAATGATTTGTTTGACAATTTAAATAGTAAAGTTGTACGTGACCCTAATCCAAACAAGCGTGCTTTATCTGCTTCTACAGATTATATTGTAAATAATCTGGAGAAGCAGTTATATGATATAGAAAATTGGAAAGTAATTACTCCAAATGGACACAAAGTGTCCCGTTTTTGTTAATGTCCCGTTTAAATTCTGACGTAATAGAGACATTTTTTTCTATTTTGAGAATGCATAGTGGCACCTACAATCGAAACCCTTCTGCAAAAGCAGTACGTCAAGCTTTTCGAAAAAGTGCATTCATGAATTTAAATTATAGTTCACCGTATGCATATAATGAATGCGACGATGGCGTAATGCTTTTGCAGGAGGCAGTTATCTTAGCCGAACATGATCAAGCCTCTGTAGATTTGGATGCCGCAGAAGTAGTATTAGAAGATGTGGGAGATGAAGAACATACAGATATCACAATCAGTGCATCTGTATGTTCTCCATCCACATGTACTTTAGAAGCGTGTGCAATAGAGTATTTCGCCGGATACGTTGCGAAGAAATGTACAGAGAAAAGTAAATGTCCCGCGTGTTTAGTTTTCTTTGTAGATTCTAGTAATCATTTAACTCGCGATGAACAATTATTAATCTCCTTTCGTTCATATTTGTTGGACGAAAATATTCACTTTGGGAACTTAGTAGTTCCTACAAGTGATTTTTCGAAATTATTTTCGCTAATTAATACAACATTTGATAAATACTACCCTTGCATGCGATGCGAAACACAGATTCTAGACAAATTATTTAGGTTCATTGTTAAAACAGTCGAGCCCAATTATCCCAATTGGTTTGTCGATAATGATTGTGCCGAGCATCGCAAGTCGATGGTGTATTTCTTTATGCAAGGAAAAATTCATAAAGATACGCTGTGGCTGGGACAAAATTTACGTTTTCAGTCCAATCAAAGATCTGTGGCTCGACTGCAGATTTTGAAAGGATTATAATTTTTAGCTTTTTCTTCTTCGTATGGTATATCGGCTATTTACTCGTGTAAATATTTTATAATTTATTATATTAAATTATATTAAAAATATTTTATCTATATTCTAGTAATATATTTTATTTATATTTTTATTTAGGTTTAGTTATATATTTTATTTATGTTTTTTATCTATATATTTTATTTATGTTTTTTATTTATATTTTTTATTTACATATTTTATGTACATATTTTATGTATATATAATAGTTTTATGCATTGGTTCCGCTTTACTCACAATATAGAATAATTACATTTCTACCAACGCTTTATCATCTTTCTTTGCTTCGTTTCCTGCTTACTCTAGTCTACATGCTGCTTTACAGCTTCTGCGTCACGCTTGCTTGAGTTTATTCAATATTTACTTCTAGGGTACGGATTTATATTGAATAAACTCCGGGGTGGACAAGTCCTTTTTCATGCCTTTACGTGGCCCACCCTGTTAGCACTGCTGATTCGAAATTTCATTACCAAGTTCAATATAGTCACTAACAATGTGAAATATCGAATTGTCTTTTGATAAAAGTAGCAAAGCAATTGAAATAAACAGAAAAAGCAGTGTAACCAAATGAAATGAGGCAAATTTTTTAATATTGCGTATATATGATTTAGATGTTTTTTCATTTGAAAACTTATAACAATATTATTTAATTTATTTACAGGTAACGAGGCAAATGCAACAACGAACTATTCATATCCGAGCAGAGTAAGGGGCGTTGACCATTTTTTAATCTCAGTCCATGGTGTTACAAAAATGTATTTACCAATTTAAAAAGTTGTTATTTAGTCATTATTTCGCTTTAAAAAGGTGTTCGTTATTATATTCCACATTTCTCTTAATTTTATAATTTTTAGATATTAAATATAAAACTTAGGGTAAGAACGGTTCACCGTTTTTATTAATGATTGATTCATTTCTATTAAAATTTCTTTGTCGTCTGCTTGTAATTTACTATTTTGTTTATACCTCCCAGTTCCGACCAACGAACGATTTTTGAAATTAGGCGCGACAAGAGCCACGCTCTCGGCATTTCGCGACACACCAACATACTCACAAACACCGACACAACCACACTATCGCACCTTGGTGTCGCGCTCACACGACACACACCGGCACCTACTCCCATACACACAATCAACGCGTTTCGAATGCCTTGTAATCGGGCTCAAACAATATATGTAAAATCAGTTGGCATCAGCTGATTGACGAACGACACGAACAAATCAAATATAGAAAGTGAAAAGTTATCAATTTTGGAAGGATATATATTCTTCATTCGCCTTTTCTCAATCCGATTTTCTGATCACCTTATCGATTCCTATCTTGCTCTGTCGCTTTCCATCATTTCACTATCATTATCTCCGTTAATTCCTGATTCCACATCTCACCAGCATTTGTCCTAACACGCCCCTCAATTTAGTTTTTAGTGTTTTTAAATATTATACATTTAGCTGCGTTGATTCTTGTGTTCGAAAACAATTTTCATAAACGACAGTTAACACGTACGAACTACGACGTACATTCCTCGAGCTTGAGACATTTCAGTACAACGTATGCTATATTATTATTCGATTTATATTGTATTTGGGCTTATTTTGATCAGGAAAACATTATCAATCGACAGGTGATAGCATTATGATAGCATTATGATAAAGCCAATAATAAATATAATCGGATTTAGTTAGTAAATGCCAATATGCTTTGCGTTATCCGTTACAATGTTGCCTCACACGCAGAATCACGACCGCATCGAATGTCGTGTGCCGTGTACCTCCGGAAGACAACAATGTAAGTAAGCGTTTCACTAACGCGTATTAATAATACTAAAATGTTTGTTATAATTCATAATTCTGCCATGAAAACATTATGAATCGATTGTAAATCGTTTTCTGATGAAAACAAGTCTAAATATACCACTAATCGGATAAGTTAAACTGTGTTAGTACGGAAACGTTTCCTTCGAAGTTGGCAAATGAATTTTATTTGAGGCTTTCACTTTCGACGACATATTCTAATCTGCATCATTTTTAATATACGAATATTAGTTTACACACACACGTGTACACTGCAATAATTATCATGCCGCGGCCTTTTATACCTTTCTTAATATTTTCGTATCGGAAAATAATACCTTTCGTATTAAAATTCAAATTAATTATGTTGATAAGTTAACATTTGTTAATAATATACAAGTGACGAAAATAATATGAAAACTATTGCTTGGGTGAACGTGTATTTTATTTATTCAATCAGGTATACATACATGTATTAAAAACCCAAGAATTAAAAACTGCAAAATTTTTAACAATTTTATATTCGCGTAAAAAATTTTAACAAATGATAAAATTTTTTGAAGTAATCATCGGATATTCAAATGATCATTTAATAAAATTTTCAAAGATTGAAATTTTTGTGCTTTAGATTAAAAAGAAACGTGCCTCTGAATTTCGATAGCTCCGAAAAGCAGAACAAAACATATACCTCATCGCCTGTGATAGAAACCGTTCAAACGCTTTCGATGCTCGCGTCGATAGTTTCTTGGACGATCGTAATACGGCAACATTGCACTTTTGAAGCTGACAACGCTGTAAAATCGAGCCTCCTCAGGAATACAATTTATGTGTTGCAGCGTCATGTAGTTCACCAGCTGACCGTTCCATTTCGATAGAGTCCGCTATCTTACCAGGGCATTTTCTACAGAGTCGGTGATTCAGAACCGTAGACAGAAAAAAGCATTGCATGCAATGTCTGTAGGTATCTTAAGGGTGCGGACTCCTGATCGAAGCGTTCCAAGCGGCCGCTAGGGGAAGCTCGAATGAGAATGTGTGGCACACACACATTCCGCTAGATTAGCCTATACGTATACGAGCAGAGAGGAACTCGTACGAGATTTCAAGCTATTTCAAGGTTCCGGGGGGCCGCTTTTGACGGCGAAAAAACGCAAAAGTAGGAGTTTTGAATATACACGTCCACTAAATGAAAGATAAATCTAGTGCGCTTGACTATAGAGACAGCCTACTTTTGCGATATTGAGGCGTACTTTGGGATATTCGGCAGCATGTTGTCCATCAGAAATCGTTGTAGGTCGCGTGACGTCACGACATGTTGAATCTTTAAGTATCTGGAGATTTAGGGTTCTTATAGAGACACCTGGATGCACGCCCGGTAGCGAGGGCACATACAATGTTGGTGAAACGTCTATTATGTTATTTATTTACGTATTTTAGGCGTAAAAAGTAGACTTTGAGAAAGACATAGTTCCGGCATTTGTCGCTACGAGCGCTGATATCTGTATTCGATGAGTGCTGCCACCGACCAGTGATACTCTTGTCGATGCTGCTGCCGTCGTCGACACAACGACGCGACAGATCAACATAGCGACGCAGTCGATAACGCAGGTAACATACGTGTACCTACAAGGATCGCAAGGGTCTCGGAAATTAGATACCACACATCGACAACGCAAAGATGTGAATCTTTAGACAATACACGTGATGGATAAAACATCAATCTAGCGGACAGGATTCCTAATACATCCTATTTTCCGTTTTCAAGAAACAGCAATATTCGCCAGCCTGTTGCCCGTCGAGAAGCTATGCAAGAAAGCGAGTCGCTGGCGTAGCTTCTCTCTCGGCCAGCCTAGCCGTGCCGTGGTACACTCACACCACTCGGCCGGCGTGCTTGAATTTCGCGATCATCGCGATCTATATTCGTTGGTGATCTCCTCGATGTTATTCTTCCGCGGAGCCAAATAACCAACAATATTTCAAGTAAAAACGGCGTGACTTTCTGGCTACCAGCTAATGTCAGCCGATAAACACGGCGATCGGTGGATCAACGTACAAAACGTTCAAATCAAACTCGTGTCGCGAAGGTATAGAGAGACAAAGAGAACAACATACAGACGTACGTTGCACAGAGACAGGCGAGTCAGAGAGAGACAGCGCCGCGTAGCGGGTCAGCTCACACTCTCGCGACGCTAGCAGTTCGCGTCGACACTTGCTCACGAGACGTGCGAGGAGTAACTCGCTCACGAATCGTGCTAGCGAGCACTTGCAATCGAGGCGCGCACGCGAACACTTCTTCTGAGTCTTCGCTGCTGTCAGAACTCTCCAGTCGAGCTATCGGATACTTATACCAAGTATCCGCCAGCGAGCTTTTGCACGACTGTGCGAACGGAACTGATCTCGTGTCCGAGATCGTTCCACACGCTGTAAGAGAGCCGACAGGCAGTACAAATACGTAAATCGAGCTCTGGATTTTCCGAGTTTCGTACGTAAATAGTGCATGGTTGTTGTTTCACCGCGCACAAGTGTATTTCGGTGTGATTGACGCGAGATTCGTGTTCGTTCCCCGAATTCACTGTCCGCCGTTCAAGAGAAACTCTTGGAAGGAATCGTATTTTCCGATTCCGTACGGCCACCCGCGTAACACGGAGGACACTCTTTCCGAGTACATTTCCTCTGCCTCAAGCTCTGGCATACGCTTTGACGTCCCAGTGCTGCAGAAGAACGGATACTCGGATTTTGACAAGGTCGATTCATTATACGCTTTGCGGGAATTGATCGGTCCAGCCACAGGTCTTGATTGGTAAGTCCTAGCCTTGTCACCCTCCTTTGAGAGAGAGCGTGACGACGATCTCGGCAGACTTGACCCGATCAACCACCATAGTCGCACCCACATATGCTGTCGCTAGTGCTATATAGCTACTACCAGAGCGGGGATTGTGACTGGTTGAACAACACTTACAATATACGCCCCCTCTATATATCTCTATATATAGTGGCTTTTGTGCGTGTAAGTGGTGAGTTGGACCACGTCTTCCACCTAGATTTCTGTAGCCGCGTGACGTATTGAGTCACTCGCGAGCTTTGAATCAAGGTTGTTGAACCACGGGTTAATTCGGCTGGATTATCGAACTTGGAGCCTTACAACCTCCCTGTAAGATGAACCGCCACCTTTACGCTGACGCCCACGCAGTAGAATCGGTTTAAGCGTGACTACGCCAGTGCGAGCGGACGGATTCTCGATTATCGAGATACGTCAAAAATATACAGTCCACTAACTCTGCGTTCTGAGCAATTTGGCTGTATTCCCCCTCCTTCGATAGCGATTATCACAGTCAGGAGCGGACGGGAAACAGCGTCACGAACGGATACGTATCGTATCGAATAGGTGGTGTCACACCTTCGTTCGTTATTATTAACTTCAGACGCCAACGTCGCGAGACGCCCAAGGGACCACCGGAGGAGACGGAGGAGTCGCGAACCGCCATCTTCCACGGGGATTATTTTGATTCAATAAACGGCCCACCATTAGGTGGGTCACTATCAATATAACCTCGCTGTACAACAATTTACTTTCCCTCAAAAACTCCTATCTCCTCATATTCGAGCCACCGTTGAAAAGTCGTTGAATTGTATTATACAGTCCACCTTTTTAACATATGTTATCCTTATTAATTATTAGATATATAACACGTCTTCATTTTATAAAAATAATGATTTTAAAATATAAATAACAAACTATTTAAAATTAGTATGTTCTTTAATTCGTGTTACACGTTTTAATTTCTCTTCTATATCCTCTAATTTTAGTTTTCTTTACTACCTCGCCCTACAATTTTTTTTAGTCTACAGATTTATGAATTATTTGAAATTGTACATTAGAACATGAAATAAGTAACTACTAATTGCATAAAATAAAAAATGTAGAAGATTTGCCGTTATTTCTTCACTTTTAATTATTTAACAACGTTCATTACAATATTTGGGACATAATTCGTATCAGGAGTGTCATACGTTATTACAGAACAAAGGGTTAACTATCACTTTTCTAGTTTCAACTTGTCAAATATATGTAAGCAATCTGTAAACATTTTTCATACTTGGCGGTACAGAGAACGCGCAGAAATGCCACCAATCAAATTTAGGCGTAAATGTGCCCCTGCCTCCTCCGCAATCCTGAACACCCCCCTTGCCCAAGATGCTAGCTCATGCTCCATCCCTGTATTCCTATATCTATGGTTGCATCCTCATATAGTTCACCAGTTGACCGTTCCATTTCGATAGAGTTCGCTATCGTACCACAGACGAGATATAAGAATAGACTGGACATCTTACGGGACTTGGTGGGCATAGGAATCTGTAGTACCGTCACCTTAAAATGCCAGTAATTGTAGCGTCCTCTACGCTTTGAGAACGGTGAATTCGTGATTGAGATCCAATGCGACTCGAGTTTGACTCGTCAAACTTCTACAGCATTGTCAAGTCTAACATACGCAACGTTTTCAGATTATGAGTTTTCAACATATCCGAAAATCATCGGAGAGCGCGATCACGAAGAGGCTCTCTTCTGCCCGTTCGCCGTAAAGAGAGCATATTAGAAAGAAATCTGCTTACGTTAACAACCTTACGCTAGCTTATATTGAACTTAATTTATTTCCATTTAATATTGTACGATATTTTTAATGTTTCTATATATAAACAAATAATAGTAAAAGCATCGGCGTGATGAACATTTACAACACAATTTCTATACTCCATCAAATTTTCGATTGAAACCCAAGACGTTGAATGTATTCAAACTAGAGCCCTTACTTTTCCGAAGCTTCGAAGGATTCTACTGTCCCGTACTCTATTCTCTTCTACTTTTCTACTGTGCCGTAGAAAGGAAAAAATTATAAAAAGGTAAAATTTTTGCACCGATCGCCGCCAGATGTAGTTCAATGGTACCATTGTCTTTAGAAAATACAATTTCAATAGGGTAATAGCGGATTTACCTGTAATTTGGAAATCCCTATGCGCCACCATGCTAAGGTAGCCTCGCGCAACTCCAAGCAGGTACCCCTCGAGCGTACCCTTTCGATTTCGCGACGACGGAAAACATTCATGCCAATAACCTGTATCAAAATACACAAGAACACAACTTTGCGTTCGCAACAAACTAAAATTAAAAACCCGTCCGGGAAATTGTTTGTAGCATTGTAAATTATTGTTCATGTTCTTATGTTACACATGAATGTATTCTACGCTTTGAGAACAGAAAATGTTTGAGAGGAACCATACGCCGCAAATGAACCATTTGGTTAGGAAAAATTGTAAAAGATTTCATACTGTTTTCAGGTCAAAATGCACATTGTTAGATTTATTGTGTTCATGTAAGGATACGCATGCACACCATTGAGCCACGCTTCACCGTTCAGGTAGGTCCTACCCAAGCGGCAGAGTAGTGGTAGGCCCATACCTCTCTGCGTAACTCTACACAATCAAAACGTTATGAAATCCTTAACAATTTTTTCTGACTAAACGGTTCGTTTGCAGAATATAATTTTTCTCAAACTTTTTCTGTTCTCAATGCGTAGAATGCGTTAATGTAAATAAAATGAACATTAATTATTAATCTTATAAACAATTATGCATATACGTTTTTACAAATATCCAACGGCCCAAAGTTGTAGAATCCCACTGTGGTAGTCTCTAGGTATAACTTTTATACGTATAGCTCCGAAATCAAGTATTAATTCGATTATATGCAGCTGAGCAGTGAAATCAGTTATAACAATAAACATTATAGTGTAACTAAAACTGCCTCGTAGAAAAAATGGAATCGGTTACATGATATCAAAGTTGATTATTCATTTTGAAAGCTAAGTATTAGCATACTTGCTTATCATTTAGTTTATTACAAGTTAATTAATTTCTCACAATAAATAAAGTTATTGTAAATAACCAGTAGGTAAAAATTTATTAAATTAAAGTAGATCTGTGCGTATTATTTATATTTGTTTATTACATTTTGATGTAATTATATAGCTATGTGTCCTATTTTCTTATTATCGTACGATGGGCAATTAGGCTAAGTACAAACACTTTCGTATTTCTCACCTCGCTCGGGCACGTATACCCGTGAGTCCCACGGCACGTTCAGAGCGCATACACTGCACTATGTACGCAGTATTAGATAAAAATGTAATAAAAAAGCTATAAAATATGCATATTATGACGAAATGTAATAACAAACTATAAAAACGAAAACATTAGGAAGGCGAAAAAAGTAACATTACTGAACTTCCGTTAACGATGCATATAGAATAAGCAATTTTTCGATAATTAAAAGAAGGCTTTATAAATGTCATATTCAACATTTAAACCGAAGCATCACGTATGTTTGCTCCCGCCGAATCATATTAAGTACACGCAACGCGAATGGAGTATAATATTTTTTCTTCGTGTTAATGCTCCTGTTTAGGATTAAGCGTAGATATAAGGTAATTTTAAGTCTGTTTGAGATCACGCGCTACGGCCCTGGGGAGCGCCCCGTGCCCCGTATACCATGTCTTCCCGATCCTGCGAATCACCTGTGCGCGACGCCTTTTGTTTTCGGCGTTTCTCGGAATCGCGCGCAGCCGATATGCGATCACGTGATCGATGGGAATCACCGGTGATCGCGTTATTACCATAGCCGTCTTTGTCCAGCTCTGTCTCGTGCTCTGTATCGTGCTCGATACTCGTTGACACACACACTCGCGCCCATCTTTAGATTCAATCATTTCGTTTCTGCTTTTCGGCATCCGACTTCACGCTCATCTCGATCGCGTCAAGCCACCGTGATTGTCCACATTATTGTCGTTTCCGCGAGTGCGTAAAATAAACTTTATATATTTCGTTACACACGTGCGAAGTGAATCTTTCTGCTTTTCCTTCGCTCTCCCGACCGTTATCTCCCGTTCCTTCCCTCACGCTTTTCACTCCTTTGAAATTCCGAACTCCCTCCTGTGTTCGTACCCGATCCCATTCCCATACAGTCCACTCAACAAAATTCTCGTCCCGGGTTCCCGAACATACTGGTCCTTCGAGCCGGATATTCGTTTCTTGTGAAGAAGTGAGGAAGATTTGAATTGTTAACGGAAAATATGGCCGCCACCATGGACGATTTGCTGCTGGAACAGGAAGCTGCTATGAAAGCCCTCGCACGTGTTCTTCCAAATTTGAAGAAGCTTGGGCAAAACAACTTCACCGTGCCGAAACTTCAAATGCGGATGGAGTACCTGAAGGAGACGTTCGCCCAATGTCGGGAAAATGATCGCCGCCTTCAGAGCTTCCGCAAGACCGAAGGAGCGCGTAAACTCGCCTACTTCAAGGAGGAGCATTTTAACCAGTGCGAGGACGACTATACGACAACAGCGGATTTCATCGCGGACTCGATCCAGACCCTAGCCGCCAAACTTCCGCCGCCTTCACCAGCTGGAGCGCCTCCACCAGCGCAACCACCATCGAAACTGCCTCGAATAGGACTGCCCACGTTTTCCGGAGACTTCCACGACTGGGAAAGCTTTCGAGATAAGTTTACCGCCCTTATCATCAAAGATATCTCGTTGTCCGACGTCACGCGTCTACATTATCTCGGGTCATGTTTGAAAGGTACCGCGAGCGACCTTATCCGTAACCTGCCGATTACCGAGGCGAACTTTAAAATTGCATGGGATTTGTTAACGGCACGGTTTGACAATAGGAGAGGTCTCGTGAATTTTCATCTTCAATCGCTTTACTCGTTGCCGCACGTCTCGACCGAATCCGCGAGCGAGCTGACCTCTTTGCGCGACAAGGCCAACACAGCGATTCAAGCGCTGAGAAATCTCGGTCGTCCGGTAGATACATGGGACGATATGCTTGTATTTTTAATTGTCGCGCGCCTTGACCGATCATCTCGAAAAGCGTGGGAGTTGCAGTTGGGAGCTTCCATCGACTACCCGACGTATGCCGAGCTCGAGAAATTCTTAGAGTCCCGAATTCGCGCGCTCGATGCTCTACAACCGATATCAAAACAATTGAAGCGAATCGTACCGAGCCACGCTGCGACCTCCAACCGTCTGTCGTGTCCGTTGTGCCAAACCGAGCATCTTTTGAACACCTGTCCGCAGTTCAAATCTAAAACCGTCGTTAAAACGTCTAAAACTCTTAAAATCTTCGTAAAAAGCGATCGACGCTGCTTAAATTGCTTCAGTAAAAAACATGCTGTCTCCTCGTGTCCGAGTAAACACTCCTGTCAACAATGCGGACGCCGACATCATTCGTTGTTACATTTCGATTCCGCGCCCACCAGTTTAAATAATTCTCAAGCTTTGTCATCGAGCTCCGATCTCCCGCCCTCTGCGAAGACCACCGTTGCGTCACACGTATCGTCGCAACCCATGATTGCAACACAACGCATCTTGCTCGCGACCGCTTGGGTCAAAGTAAGTTCCGCTGCGGGTCGTGGTGAACTTGTTCGCGCGTTGCTCGATCAAGGTTCGGCAACTACATTGATGACGGAATCGTTAGCGCAACGATTACGTGTACACCGACGTCGCGTGTCTGTCTCAATTTCCGGGATAGGGAACCGCGAAACAACCGCGCGACACGCTGCAACGATTCAAATATCGCCCACCAACGGGACCGGACCGACACTCTCGACCACCACGTTGATTTTGCGATCCTTGACGCGTTACGTTCCTGAACGAAGTGAAGGAACCATTTCGTGGCCACATATTCGCGACCTCGCTTTAGCGGACAAAAAACCTATGAGTTCCGATCCCATCCAAATTATAATCGGCGCGGATCTATACGGGTTTGTACTGTTGGACGGCCTTCGCACGGGATCTATTCACGAACCGATCGCTCAAAATTCCATATTCGGATGGTTTCTGTCGGGTCCTGCCGGCTCGATGACGTCAACATCCTCTCATGTCGTTCCGTCATACCATTGCATCCCGTCCGACCCGCTCGAAAGCGAACTTCGTCGCTTTTGGGAAATCGAGGAGATTCCTAATATCTCCCGTTACACGCCAGAGGAAGAACAGTGCGAAAATCATTTTCGCACCACGCATACACGCGACCCTTCCGGTCGTTATATTGTTCGTTTACCCTTTCGAAGGGTCCATCCGATCGACATCGGAAACTCCTATCGCATCGCCCAACGTATGCTGACGCGTCTCGAGACTCGGCTACAATCGAGCCCTACATTGCTTGCCGAGTACGATGAGTTCTTGCGCGAATATGTTAATATGGGGCACATGCGCAAAGTCCCTCCGTCTCTTCAAGACGGCCCCCAAATCGTGTACATTCCGCATCACGCGGTGATTCGAGAGAGCAGCGCCACTACTCATCTTCGGGTAGTATTCAATGCGTCTAGTCTCACCAGCAACGGTACCTCGTTGAATGACCATTTGTTGATTGGACCCAAACTGCAAACGGATCTCCCGACCATAATTTTGCGGTGTCGACAATATCGGTACTTGTTAACCGCCGATATTACAAAAATGTATCGTCAAATTCTCGTAGATCCGCAGGACGTCGATTATCAACGTATCCTATGGCGGTCGTCCCCGTCTGATCCCGTCGATCGGTATCAGTTATTGACCGTCACATATGGCACAGCACCGGCCCCCTTCCTGGCTCTTCGGGTCTTGAAACAACTTGTCGAAGACGAAGGGTCGACTCTTCCATTGGCCGTGAACGTCCTTCAGAACCACCTTTACGTGGATGATTGCGTTTTTGGCGCGTCCGACGAATCACGTTTAACGGAAACGCGTAATCAGTTGATCACGTTGCTCAGCAAAGCGCACTTCCAGCTGCATAAGTGGACGAGCAACGCCCCACATCTTCTTCGCGACATCAGTCCGCATGACCGTGGAACAGGGCTGGAGAAAGTATTACAGTTCGACGAAACTGTGAAAGTCCTTGGATTCGCCTGGAGTCCAGATGCCGATGCATTTCGCTTCCGCGTGACGCTTCCCCATAATTCCGCGGACACCAAACGAGCGATCCTGTCCACGATCGCTCGCCTTTTCGATCCCTTGGGCTGGGTCACTCCCACCACCGTCTATGCAAAAATTCTCATGCAACATCTGTGGTTGGAAAAATGCAGTTGGGACGCCCCGCTTCCATCAACCGTTCTCGATCGCTGGAAAACATATAATGCGGAATTACCTGCACTAAAGTCCCTTGCGATTCCTCGATGGACGCACCAAAATCTCGATAACGCCTCATGCGAACTCCATGGCTTCGCCGACGCATCGACAGTCGCCTATGCCGCTGTCGTGTATCTGCGCGTCGTCACCTCGTCCGGTCATATTGTCGTGTCTCTTCTCGCCGCCAAATCGAAAGTCGCTCCTGTCAAACCGCTGACTGTTCCACGGCTTGAACTTTCCGCCGCCCTTTTACTAACTCGCCTTATCGTGTTCGTGAGACAAGCGCTGCACGAACTTCCGAATGAGATCCCGTGTCATTGCTGGACAGATTCGACAATAACCCTTTGTTGGCTCCGTCAACCGGCGTCGAAATGGAAAACATTCGTAGCCAATCGGGTGGCTCAAATCGACTCAACCCTACCGGATGCCATTTGGCGACATGTACCGTCCGAGGAGAATCCCGCAGATTGTGCCTCCCGCGGTTTACTTCCGTCCCAATTATTGCACCATGATCTTTGGTGGAAGGGACCACCGTGGATGCAACTGGCGAACGATCAATGGCCTCCAAACATCCCAGTCGCATCGTCTGACGCGCTCGCGGAGGAACGTCCGGCCTTTTGTGTCAACCTTGTCCTGCCTAGTACACCGTGGGAGCTACGTGACCGTTTTTCATCTTGGCCAAAATTATTAAGGGTCACCGCGTACATTTTCCGCTTCGTCGAGCGACTTCGAAAACGTCCCGTTTCGAGTTTACGCGTTGTAAGCCGAGCTCTCGACGCATCAGAAATCCAAATTGCAAAGAATTTCTGGCTCCGACAAATACAAAATGACCTTTTTCCTGAAGAGATTCAGTCTCTTCGTCACCATCGTCCTCTCAATAAAAGGAGCACCCTTCTCTCCCTTAATCCATATATAGACGAAGACGACTTAATCCGCGTGGGCGGACGTTTAAAAAACGCAAAGTTATCGGAACACGAAAAACACCCGATTATCGTAAAGTCGCATCCACTCTTAGCACTCATAATCGTGAATGCGCATCTGCGAGCTCTCCATGCTGGATCTCACCTAACGCTGAGCATTCTTCGTCAAGAATATTGGATTCTACGGGCGCGTCCAACAGTACGAGCCCTTCTTCATAAATGCGTTGCATGCGCCCGCGAGAAAGCAAAGCAACAAAGCGCGCTCATGGGCTACCTGCCGGATTTTCGCATTACGCGCTCGTCTCGACCGTTTCTGCATTGCGGTGTCGATTATGCCGGCCCAATTCAAACACGTACATCTGCGGGACGAGGACATCATTCTCGCAAATCCTACATCGCCTTATTTATTTGTATGGTCGTCAAAGCCGTTCATTTAGAACTTGTTAGCGATTATTCGACGGCCGCGTTTCTTGCCGCGTATAATCGCTTCTGCTCCCGGCGCGGTATTCCCAACGCCCTGTACTCAGATAATGGCACAACGTTTACCGGCGCGAATCGAGAACTCGGGACGGCGTTTCGAGAAGCCACTCGTGACCCTACGATGCTCAATCGGCTAGCCACCGATAATGTCACGTGGCACTTCACGCCGCCTTCCGCTCCTCATTTCGGAGGATTGTGGGAGGCCGGCATCCGTAGCGTCAAATATCACCTCAAACGGGTTGTTGGAGCCCATACCTTGACCTTCGAAGAATTTTCGACTTTGCTCTGTCAAGTCGAGGCATGTTTAAACTCTCGCCCACTCGCCGCGGCATCGGAAAATTTCGATGACTATTGTGCGCTAACGCCTGGGCACTTTTTGATCCGATCCGCCTTAACCGCTGTACCGGCTCCATCGTTGCTCGATCAAAAAGAATCGCGCCTCTCGCGTTGGCAATTGTTCCAACAAATGATGGAAAGTTTCTGGCACCGATGGTCGCATGACTACATGCATGGTCTCCAACAACGCGTCAAGTGGAAAACCCCTCAGCCGAATATTACCGTCGGACAGTTAGTTTTATTACGGCATGCGAATCTCCCCCCGTGTAAATGGGAGCTTGGTCGCGTCTCCGCCTGTCATCCAGGCGATGATGGAATTACGCGCGTTGTAACGGTGAAAACCGCTAACTCCGAATATAAGCGACCCATCGTTAAATTATGCGTCCGGTCGACTTACCGTCCGACTAATCTTAATCGCAGCGTTGCATCGTGAGACGCATCGACACCGCCTCTCACCATGCAAGAGGCTGATTGTACATATATGTAAATAGACATAACCGCCGGTTCAGTTTCGTGTGCGTCTTATTATACTTATCTGAGCCTCTTTCGTCGTGTTTACGTTCCCGACATTGTACATAAGCGTACTGTATATATCTATATATATCTATGTCTCTCTCCATCGTGTGTCACCAACCGTTCATGGCGAGCGGGACGGGTCTTGCCAATAGTTCACGGCGGGCGGTGCCTTCGAATATGTGAATCATTTATTGTTTGTGTCCCGTACTGCGATACGGCTCGATTAGTCAATTTCAGATTTCTGAAGAAATCCGAGGCGGGCGGTATGTTTAGGATTAAGCGTAGATATAAGGTAATTTTAAGTCTGTTTGAGATCACGCGCTACGGCCCTGGGGAGCGCACCGTGCCCCGTATACCATGTCTTCCCGATCCTGCGAATCACCTGTGCGCGACGCCTTTTGTTTTCGGCGTTTCTCGGAATCGCGCGCAGCCGATATGCGATCACGTGATCGATGGGAATCACCGGTGATCGCGTTATTACCATAGCCGTCTTTGTCCAGCTCTGTCTCGTGCTCTGTATCGTGCTCGATACTCGTTGACACACACACTCGCGCCCATCTTTAGATTCAATCATTTCGTTTCTGCTTTTCGGCATCCGACTTCACGCTCATCTCGATCGCGTCAAGCCACCGTGATTGTCCACATTATTGTCGTTTCCGCGAGTGCGTAAAATAAACTTTATATATTTCGTTACACACGTGCGAAGTGAATCTTTCTGCTTTTCCTTCGCTCTCCCGACCGTTATCTCCCGTTCCTTCCCTCACGCTTTTCACTCCTTTGAAATTCCGAACTCCCTCCTGTGTTCGTACCCGATCCCATTCCCATACAGTCCACTCAACAAAATTCTCGTCCCGGGTTCCCGAACAGCTCCCATCGCACGTTTTATAAAATTAGCGGTATTGGCGCCGCCGATACCTGTTAATTCTTGAGCCTGCAAATTAATAATTCATTTACAATTGAGTACGAACTTTTGGTTCGGAACCGTTATGGTTAAAGTTTTTATTAATTACCGTATCTTTAATCACCTTTCAAGTGACATTCCAATTTCTGCAGTTCCTCCTCCGAACAGAGGGGAAACACAATATCCGTCTGGAAAATCGAAGATTTTGTTTCCCCTTGTCTTGGATCCTTTTTCACGGTCTGCTCGATGTTTTCGATCCGAGTCAACACATCTGTCAATAAACGCTGTAGCAGGTGTTGTTGCTCAATGATGGTCCGCAGTTGGTTTTGCAGGACTGTGGAAGACAATCCTTCCTGACATTGTTGGTTTTCTAAAAATTTAGTTTTTATTAGGTACCGTGTTTACTTTGTTTACATGGATCTTTTAACTTACCACTAATTGGAGCATCCACTGGAACATCTACATTGGTCTGGGTTATATTCCTGGATGAAATTGAAAACAATAATCATGTTTGATACAACGATATAATAATTATTGATGGAAAGAAATGGAACAATTGGCCTGAAATAGCATAACATTTTTTATTTACACATCTAACTTTTTCCTCGGTTTTGCTGCAGGAGGTGGCGGTAACATAAAATCAGTGTCGTCATCACTGTAGCTGTCGCTGAACCTCTTCGCTGTAATCCTCCTTTTCTTTGAATTGTATAGTGCCAAAGTCCACTTCGGATTGCAGATCCGACGTATCTTCTGCCACTCTCGCCTTCTCCCTGACTTTTGCATAATTGTTTAAATATCGCGTTAGTTTGGAAACTTTTTGCTCGAATTTCGCGAATATCGCGATCTATATTCGTTGGTGACACCCCTCCGATGTTATTCTTCCGAGGAGTCCGTTAACCCACAATAAATTGAGCAAAAACGGCGTGACTTTCTGGTTACCAGTAAAAGTCAACAGATAAACACGGTAAGCGGTTGGGCACCGTTCGAAAATAATTCTCAAATTAAAACTCGTGTCGCGAAGGTATAGAGAGAGAAAGAGAACAACATACATACATTGAACAGAGACAGGCAGACAAGAGAGAGACAGCGCCGCGTAGCGGCTCACCTGACATTTCGCGCGACGTTTGTCTAAGCACAGTGTTGGGATATGGTGCAAGATTTCACGGGCATGCGCGGCCAAAGCAGTAATGTATCTATATCATGATGACAGAGGTAGTGGAGCCCTAAGACAGTTATATTGGCGGGAAAGTATCGAAACAATCTATTCCGGACAAAAAGACTTCAGGACGTGTCCTACGAGTTACAAAATGTACACAAATACACATGTTATACATTCATTTTTCAGAATCAAATCATACCAATTTTTTTAAATTCTGCTGAGTGCTCAAGGTACCCCATTTTATCGAGAATCTTACTTTACTGAGGCCAAAATCGCCGCGCATGCACGAGAAAGGATGCACCGCATCCCAACACTGTCTAAGCATGCCAGTTTTCTGTTAGTTGCTTACGAGGCGTGCTAGCGAATACTCGCTTTCGAGTTGTCCTGGCTGTCACTTGCTCACGAGTCGTGCTAACGAATACTTGCGTTCAAGTTTTCCTAGCGAGCAATTGCTCTTGGTAATTGCTAACGATCAGTCGAACGTAACCGTTTTCGCTCTCGAGTCCGCCCCGCTTCTTCGAAAAGAAGCGACAAGCCCGTGCAAGAAATATCCAGCTCGAGGTTGCTACAGCACGATGCAATTCGGCCGGACCATCGCACTTGGAGCCTTACAACCTTTTTGTGAGATTAACCGGCTATACCTTCTTTAATTCACACGCAGTAGAATCGGTCGAAACCGTAACTACGCCGCACCGGAGCGAATTCACGAACACTCGATTCTCGAGGTTGGTTACAAAATATACAGTCCACTAAATATGTTCTGAGCAGATTGGCTGTATTCCCTATCCACAATCGCGATTGTCGCTGTCAGGAGAATATGGGAAACAGCGTCTCGAACGGGTACGATTACGTATCAGACAGGTGTTTTAACATCTTCGTCCGTAATTTTAATTTACAGACGCTACGTCGATAGATGGGATAGAGACCACTGGGACCACACAGCAGTGCGGACTCAGTTTTCTACTCAATAAACGGCCCACCAGTAGGTGGGTCACTATCAATATAAAAACCGCTGATACTTTACTTTCCCACATAATTCCTATTTCCTCATATTCGAGCCACCGTTGAGAAGCGTCGGATCGTATTATACAGTCCACCTTTTTAACAATCATCTGAAAGCATTTTTAAATAATATGTAATTATGTTATTTTCATTACATTATAAAATCTATAACTTACCAAAAGTGTCATTTCTAAAAGGCTTAACGGCGTGTTTCGCCCAACTTTCGTTGACGCCCTCGCACCAACCACGTTGATGGCACTGCCTCCACCGTGCCATCTTCCACGAATTCCGCAACTGTCCACATATTGTATGTATGTCTGTGTTCCTGATTAAAATAAAATGGGTAAATTTCCATACCACCCAAATGGGGTATTACCCGTTGGCACGTAGCTCTTTTTTTTAATGTGGGTAGTTCGCCGATAGCCCTATCGTCCCACAATTTTACTGGCTTTGCATATAGCACAACTGCAACGTTACAATTGGCTAGGAACAGTTACATCTCTATCAAAATTGGTTTGGGTTAGCCTTTTGTCCATATTTATCATAATTATTACATTCATACGTGCTAAAAGAGTTAAACTATGAAGTTAGTGCATATACATGTACTTATGAAGAACAATGTAGCAACGGGAAAACGATAATTTTGTCTTGAATGTCTGCTTTGACATACTTTTTAAAAACATCCTTAATATTAAAAATTTCGAGGTGACCCAAACAAGGAGATTCTACTGAGAAAATTCCAAAGTCAGATGATTTACAGGGACTGTCGTAGAAATCTTTTAGATATAAAAACTTTGTACCAACTATTTTGTAGGTATCGCCTGATAATATTATATTGTAAATAAGAATTATATGACCATTCACAAGGGAACAACAGTTATCGGGCTCCCTAGTTTTTAAAATTATGGAAATAAATGCGTTTGAACTGTGTTATAGCATCGACATTATGTATTAATGGCCCCTCGAAATGTTCGTTTTTAAAAATAGGTAATTTAATACTATGCTCGTTTTTTTTTATAGAACTATTGCGTTTTTCTATATGTCTCATTACGATTTGTTCTAATATTTTATCACTTTTTCGAATTGATTTTCATATAATTATGTAATATAATTTAACATATTTATAATAAAACTTTTAACCTTGAAGTAATGCAGGAGAGAACCTTTTGTGGAGTCAACGGTTTGATGAAAACAATAAAATCATTACTAAAAACGGATAATCTGTTTATTACATAGCGACAGAAGGCAACTACATATAGTGAAGAAGCTTTTCTAAAATTTGTAATTAGAAGTAAACAGTAAATAGAAGCACGATGGGAATTCCTATCCCAGACTGTACCGTACGTCCATAGGACGTCCGTTTTACGTCCATACGTCCTACCTCCGTGGGTCCTTTTCGGACGTCCCAGGTAAGTCCGTTTTTTACGTCCGTGGAACCTAAATTTCGGACGTCCCAGGGACGTCCGTGGGACATGAATTTCGTACGTTCTAGGATGAAATATATGTCTTTCTATTATACATATATAAAATATAGTTTTGTCACGCAAAAACTTCGAGCGGCGAAGCCGCGAAGCGCCACACGGTGGCCAAAAAGCGGCAAACATCATAAAAAGATATTTAATAATGTTTCGGACACGACCGATGACCGCCAGATCCGAAGGAAAAAGGAGCTGGAAACGCACAGCGCTGTGCGTGAAGTTGAAATAACCACGAGAGTTTTGATGCGAGCACGTGCACGAGAACAAGTGTAGTATTTTTACTAACAATGGCTGTACAAAACTTAAGCAATAAACAATAAAGAAACTTTACAATTGAAAGAAATTTGATTTTACGATCGCGACTTTGCAGCGGCAGTCAACGCGAGTGGGTGGCGAGGAAGTGATCTTCGTATTGTCGCTCCAGAGGTGTCAGGGGCGCGCAACGAGGAAGTTCCCCCACTTCCCAGAATCCTCGCAATTCGGACTCTAGAGAAGGCAAGGGGGCGCAGTGATGCGCGAAAACGGTAGACGCGGTAAGCGCAGTCGCACTGCTCTCGAGCGTGACTTGGCGAGCGGAAGATTGTATCGGACCGGAAATGATCCAACCGAATATTGAGTTCTTCGCAATGGGTTGTCCATTGAGGATAACCTCGCTGTACAAGTCTGCGCCGAGGATGACCTGAGAGATCAAGAGACAAGATGGTCGAAGTCGGATGGATCGACAAAGTTTTGTGCGTGATAAGAGGTGAGAGTAGTCAGAATTAACGCAGTCGTGGTTACCGTGGGAGTGTCAGAGTGAATTGGACTGAGATGAAGCGAGACAGCTGATCGGACCTCATCTACGAGCGCACCACCGACAGCGGAAATAGTGACGTTTCGACGGAGCCGTTTCGCCAGAAGTAATTGCGCCAAATTCTCCGTAATTAACGTCACTTCGGAGCCTTGGTCGAGAAGCTCTTACCGTCGCGGTACGGCCCGAAGAAAAGCGAATTTTTAGTCGCACGGTAGCGAGCAAGACGCGAGACGCGGGGCGACGGGGTGTGGTAGCGGACAGCGAAGCGACGGCTGGGTCACCGAGCTGAGGAGACGGTGAGCGGGGTGCTCCGGTTGCTCCGGAACACGCACGACGTTCCGAATCGTCAAAAAAGTCCGACAAGTCGCGATTTGACCAAATCAACGATTTGAACCGGCCACGAAACGTTTCCCACTCGTTACAATCGCCACTGAAGGGGGTCAACTGCACGGGAGGAAGGCGAGAGAGCGCAAGCGCGGGCCTGGAGGTGTTCGAAACCAGTGGACGTGGAGGTGGACTCACTTTGGACTCTAGCTCGGCGAGGGTCCAGCAGAACGTCCTTGGCGGCGAGGTAAGTGTCCTCCGTTGAATCGAAGTGGTCTTCGAGTGTCGGTGACCAACACCACGTGTCCTTCACGAAACGCGTTCACCATCACCAAATTCGGTAGCTGTACAGGTGACTTGTAACGTGTGCTCGCGCGTTACCGCGAAGACGAGTGGAGTGTTAGACGTAGATCGAACCGCACGCGTTAGGCCAAGCGAGGCACATAATCTAGCTTCCGGTCATTTTCGATTGCGTGCATTCTCTGTCGATTCTCCGTCATTTTCGATTCCGATAAATAATTTCGTAGAACTTGCGGTTCGTTATTTGAGATTGCGTAGCGACCGCGTGCGTGTACTGCATTGTTATCGCGAAGGCGAAAATCTTTAGTGCGTTTTTTTTGTATTTTCTTGATGTTCAGAATATATGTAGACTGCTCAATTGAGCTATTTCATCGAAATCTCGACTTTCTTAAACTGGTACCGTCCATTCTACCGAATCTCCCATTAAGGAAGGAATTCCTAGAGCATCTCTCGACCACCTTGCGAATTAACGAAATTCAATTGATCTCCCTAAATTTCTCGCGAGTCTCCAGGTTGAAAAATTTGGTCCTTCGAGTCGGATTCCTTTTCTTAAGTGGTTTACTCGGTTATAATAAAACGGTTCAAGTGCGATAGTCCGTTAGAAACGTTCGTAACGACATTCATTACCGTGTAAAGATCGTTTCGAAATTGTTGTGATTCATACGCGAATATGTTACCGAAAATGACTTCCAAGTCAGCAGCGGTCGCTACGTTCGACAGTGTCTTTTATCGGCAACAACACGCGTGCGAATACTTAAAAAAGTTCATTCCGAATTTAAAGAAAAAGTTAGAGAATAACTTTACTGTCGTGTACCTGGAGCAACGGATGATGCTCCTTCAAGAGACCTGGGCAAATATCAGGCAGCAGGGCGGTTTCCTGCACGCCAGTGCACAGGTCGACTTGGAGAAATGGGAACATACTTACTTCAAGGAAGAGATGATGGACATGGTCACCGAGTCGTATGACGACACTTGGATGTACATCAGCACTCATCTGGCAAAGTTATGTCCACGTCCTGCCCCGCCTCTGGTAGATAAATCCAAAGTTTTAAATTCAAACGAGCCAGTGAATCAGGTAAATTACGTAAAATTACCGAAAGTCGACTGGCCGAAATTCGACGGTGACTACTACGCCAAGTGGAAACCGTTCGAAGCGCGTTTTAACTCCGGTATCGTAAAAATGCCCAGTTAAGCAATGGGGTTCGCTTGCAATACTTGTTGAGTTGTTTGTCCGGTAAAGCATTGTCGGTGGTCGAACATTTGGATATTGCCGAAGAAAACTTTCAAATAGCGTGGGAAAAACTCAAAGATACGTACGACAACGAAAGAGGTTATAGTCAGTTCTCTTCATAAACAGCTTCATTCGTTTTCTACAATACGAGGCGATCGTCTAGATTCATAGCAGCAATTCACGTTGAAATTCTGCAACACTCTAGAAGTGTTAAAGAAATTGGGTCGCGTGAGCGCTGAGGATCATTTAGTTTATTTAATAACTAGTAAATTTGACGCCGCATTGAACACAGACTGGCAGAATCAGCTCGGCAAAACGAAAAAGTATCCATTGTACGATACTGTCGAAGAATTTCTGGTAACGGAAGCAACTTCTCTCGAGTTAGCGGGCGAATCTCCCTCCGCGCGCGAAAACATCGGAAAAATTACCGGTCAAACGCGCGTGAAGACTAGCGCGCATGTTGTGGAAGAAACGAAAGCCCAATTAATTACGCGCGCTTTTTGTACCGCGCCACATGCGATTCGTGATTGTAACGCGTTTCCTAAACTCAACCCAAGCGATAGGTTCGATTTTTTGAAACCGCGTCGCGCGTGCATTAACTGTTTAAGACCTGATCATACCGTATCTCTTTGCAAGAGTACAAGGGTCTGTCTAATAATGCACCTCGGATTAATTCGGACTCTGCGCGCGCTCCATTTGTTAACAAGCAGTCATCAGCTGTCACGTCTGATAACAAAGACTCTCAGTCTCTCAGCGAGACGTCCAACAATGTCGCGTTGCATTTTTCTGATACCGTTCCGAATGGCGGAAAAACTGTCTTTCTCGCGACAGGGATTGTAAAAGTGTACGCCCCCGATGGACGTTTTAGATTAGCACGCGCGTTGTTTGACCAGGGTTCTGAATTGTCGTTCGTTTCGACGTACCTAGTTCAAGATCTTCAACTACAAAAAATGCGTACCCCGGTTTCGGTAACTGGCCGACGGCAGTCTGCTGTTGAGGGGTCATTATCCTCTTCAGCTGTTTTGAACTAGTCTCCCTACGGTCGCGAGCATGGACGGACGATTTTTCGTGCACAGGCAGTCGAAACAGTCGATTTACGTGCATCAAATGTGAACTAGTTGTTTGTGATATGTGGATTTCTGTGAATCACTTGTGCGGATTTTATTCAAAGTTTGTGGATTGAATGGATATGTGTGAATAATTTTATTGTGATCGTGAATAAATTAATAATGTGGGCCGGATTGTGCAGTGAATGGACATTGACCCCTTCTGCTCGATAATTTCATAGAGTAAATATTAGAAATGCTCTAATGAATTTAACGAGTGGGCAGGTTCAATGTTGTACACCGAATAATTTGTTAATACAGGAAGCATTTTCACCTCGCTGGGGCTCTACATGAGAACCAAGGTAAGCAAGGTTTTCTCAGTTTTTAACGTTAATAATTAAAAAGTGACGATGACTATTACCAGTATGTATCGATGGTACTTATTAGTGTGAGGTGGTCGCGTATCTAACAGCTGTTCGTGCTGCGCGCCGTCCGGCCGTTTGCGACTGTAATATCACGATGCAGCGTTCGCTTTAAATAATTTTAATTCCGCCAATTTTAAAGTCCCTGCCTTTACAAAAATAGGTCCGTAAAGAGGAGACTTGGAGCTACCACCTCGTTTTGCGAATTTTTAAAAAAGTCCCGGCTACAAGAAAATTGCATTTGTTTAAAACATTTGCAAAATAAATGGTGAAAAAAACCATTTTTTCCAAATCTAAATATTTTCAATAGATACTCTTATGTGTTCGCTATAAGCTCCTAAAAACTCATTTTCCTCGGTATGTTAGTTCTGGTCTCATAATCTAATGCAAAAAAGTTGATACTTTTCTTTGCACGTCTGTAGAACCAACATTTTTTAATATTTCGAAAAATTCTTCGAGATTCTTTCATAGGTTACTAAAGACTACAACATATTCAAATTTGACATAGGACTCGAAAAATTTTCTTCTCTTGTTTGTTCCTTGCTTTCGTCCGCGGTGTATCACCATCGCTCGACTGCTATCGCGCGCGGCCGTCTTTGCCAATACGCGTCTAGGTCGCGCTCTGATTGGTCCGTGTTTTTCGTTAATAACTCCTTAACAAAGCCGAAACGGGGATTTTTGTAAAGAAAAATGTCGCTTCAAATGGTCTCAGGAACCGCCCCTTTCAAGGAAGAACGACATTTTTGGGACACCCTGTATACCGCATAGGGCCGTTATACGGGAAGAAAGTAAAACAACCAAGCTCCGCGTTGTTTTTAACGCAACCAACAAGAGTTCTAGCGGATACGCATTGAATGATTTGTTGCATGCCGGGCCTAAGTTACAGCTCGATGTAACGAGTATATTATTAAGTTGGCGTATTCATGAATACATGCTTGTCGCCGACATAGAGAAAGTGTTCCGCCAGATTCTTGTCGATTTAGCCGATCGACGCTTCCAGTGTATATTATGAAATAACGAAAATACCGACGCGTTAGAAGCGTACGAATTAAATACCATAATGTATGGAACAGCGTGAGCACCGTATTTGGCAATGCGTGTAATCCGTGAGCTAAACACTCTCGAAGGTGTCGACTATCCTCTCGCGTCGCCGGTTCTAGGCAATCAGGTATACGTCGATGATGTTTTTATTGGATCGCCGGACAAAAAATTATTAGAACAAACTCGCGTCCAAGTATGCACGTTATTAGGTCGTGGTGGATTCAATTTGCGTAAATGGGCCGGAAACGATCCCGAAACGCTCCACAACATTCCCAAATGTAAGCAATCACACGCCATTGACTTGCGTATTTTTAACGAATCCGAGTTTAAAGTATTAGGAATTCGATGGATACCGTCAGACGACGCCTTTTACTTTAGCTTACAACAATTCGTACCACGAACAGATCGAATGACTAAGCGACAGTTATTATCGGAAATCATGAAACTGTTCGATCCTCTCGGATGGTTATCCCTTTTAGCTGTACGCGCTAAAATTCTCATGCAACAATAATGGCGTGAGAAAATAGGCGGGGATAACCAGGTCTTGGAATCCACGCAGGGCTCCTGGAATGCATTTTGTACCGTTTGGCGTGCGATGAATGCGAAGCGAATCCCGCGATGGATCCGTTATGTAGCCGACTGTATATCGTTACAATTACACGGCTTTAGCGATGTCACGAGGATCAGTGGTGCCACACACACTACGTTACTGGCGGCAAAAACTCGCGTCGCGCCCATTAAGACGTTATCCATACCGATACTCGAACTCAACGGTGCGGTAATGCTCTCGGAATTAACGTTACACGTAACGACCGCGCTCTCGGCTCTGGTAGAACAGACGTTTTGCTGGACGGATTCAACGATTGTAATCGCGTGGCTTCGAAAGCATCCGTCTACATGGAAGGTCACAGTAGCGAATAGAACTTCGAAAATGCATACTACTGTAACGGTTCCGGTTTTCCGCGGAGTGTACGGTGACTCGCGGCGGTTCTCCTCGTGCTGAAAACGCTCGTCGGACCAGGGTTCGTCCGGCGAGGAGAATGGTCGGGAAACGGAGAGGTTAGGTTTGTGAAATAACGAGGCGGTGTATTTACGATTATCGCCGGGATAGCTGCAGCTCGCGGTTGTTCGCGGTTATCGAAGTCTGGTGCGCGGCGCGGTCGGTTTCGCGGACCTGCTGCTCGGCGGTGTCAGGACGTGCGGTTGATCGTGGCCGAAGCCACGATCCCCTGCCGCGGGTCGGGTCTTTCGGTCCCCGAGGTCGGCGAAGATGCCAGTTACGGGGCCTCCCACGGCAGTTGACGGTAGTCCAGGTAGCTCCGCTACATGGATCCGGATACAGGCTCCGCCTTTTTTTTTTTTGAAATGTGGGGAATCCGCCTTAGGGTTATGTTGGGCTCTTCCGACCCAAAGGTCAGGCCTACCAACTAAACCCCACATCCTGCCGTGCCCTGGGCTTTTCAGGTCCATTCCGGGATCTGCATGGCATTACTACCGGAATGGACCGCCCTATCATGCACACATGGGAGGGGAGAGAAGCTCCCCTCCGGCCAACCTATTTGGGACTCGGTTACGACAGACACCGTGTCCCCCCCTCCTCGGAGCCGCCCGTTGGACATTTGGGTAACAGGCCCTCCTGTCCGACGACTCCCGGATACGTCCTTCCCCCCACCTCGCCGGCGGGGAACGACGCTTGAGCTCAAATCCTAAGGACCGACCCCCTACCCTCCCCGGTGCGTGGGTTGCAATGCAACACCACCCACTAACCCCTTCCCACATTTGCACCCGAGGGTGCATCCGTGGGAAGAGGTTGCCCCCCTCCTCTTACCTGGTCCTGGGCCTGGCCCAGGACCTCTTGCCCCTCCGAGGCGGGGGTGTCGATGGGTGCATCGACACCCCCGTCCTCTTTCCTTCTCCCTCTACCCGACCCTCCCCCGCCCAAGGCGAAGGTGGGGCAGGCCTTAGTACCACCTCTGTGGTTGTAAGGCCTGCCCATCCCCCGGCAGACCACGCAGCACGGGGGCAGGGTGCATGTCGCAGCCCTGTGCCCCTCATCCTCGCATCTGTAGCAGCAGCCGCTGCGGTCCGGTTCTCCGGTGTGTGGGCATAACATGCCCACATGCCCACGCCGGAGACACCGGAAGCACTGCAGCGGCCGCTGCTCCAGGACTTCCACCCTCGCGGACGACCATCCGATGAGGATGCGGCCTAGTTCCGCCACCTTCCTGGCCGCCGCGAGCGGCAGGGATACAGGCTCCGCCTGTCTTCTTACCGGCTCAGCCAGCAGGGCGGTGTACGCTCAGCGTACCTTCTTACTAGCTCCGCTAGCAGGACGGATCGGAAGGAGACGGGGCAGCTCAGCTACGCCGTCGGGAGCGGAGGTGGACTAGGGGGAAATATTCTGGTTGAGATTACTTACGGATCCTCGGCTTCGTCGGTGGCTTCCTAGTCAACGCGCCTATCGGACTAGCTAAATACGGTGATACTAGTTTAAGTGAACGTGCTGGTATACTGATGCTAACTAACTTTTCGGCCGCGCTTGCGTCGGCTTATATAGCCGATGCTTGGAGGTACGGGGAGCGGTGCGACGCGGTGCGACGCGGTGTTCCGCCGATCACCATGGCCATCGCGATCACGCATCGCCGCGGTTTCGTGGCGATCGCGGTGCGGCGCGGCGGGTGATCGGCGGATTTCGGCGCGGCAAGCCGGTACCGCGGCTCGGATATTCCGGCGGTGTTCGGCGGATTCGTAACAGACCGCGAAACAGGTCTGTTACACTACCATACCGCAAGCGGATTTAAATTCTCGAGGCGTGAATGCGGATGACTTACTCTCTTCGCAAGAGAACTCGAGCGCGACTTTGCCACGGCTTGCCAATCTCCGGAACTGTGCGACCGATGCGCTGACCTAAATATCAAGTGGTCTTTTTATCCACCGGGCGCGCCGCATCATGGAGGAATGCAAGAAGCATCCGTTCGTTCCGTCAAACACCATCTTCGTCGGATTATAGGTACTTTCACACCTACCGCCGAAGAAGTGGAGACGCTGCTGTGCAAAGTCGAGGCAACGTTAAATTTGCGGCCGCTTACACGTATTCGAGACGATGCCGATTGTATCGAAGTACTGATTCCAGGACACTTCTTAACGGGTAGTCCACTAAACACGCGACCAACCTCTTCAGTCGCGGACGTACCGATATCGCGTCTTACTCGTTGGAGAACGTTGCAAAAATTTCACGAACTGCTCTGGAAACGCTGGTCTCGCGAATACTTGCAGCAATTGCAGACCCGATACAAGTGGAATACGGAAAAGCAGCAGATAACGGAAAACGACATTGTACTCGTCAAGAATCCCTTGTTACCACCTAATCGTTGGGAATGGGGACGAATTATCGCAACTTATCCAGAAAAGGACGGGAACACACGAGTGGTGGACGTGCGTACGAAGACATCGACACACCGACGGCCCATCACCCCTATTTGTAAATTGCCTATCGACAAATGATGTCGACTTTCGCCTAGTTATAAGCGTTAAACAGTTGCAAATTGCAAATGTAATTTTTTTATTGTTTTTTTTACGCGTGATCATACAGTTGCGTGTTCTTGCTAAGCGGGCGGTGTTGTTAGACACACTATGTATGTAGTTGTGGGACGCGGACGTAACGGGTTTGACACGGAATCCTTGTGGAGCCGAGAACTGTTTGTTTGGTGTGCATCGTGTATGTATGATCGCGGAGTAGTGCACGTTGTGTGCATTCAACGGACATACGGAAAGTCTCGATACAATTCACGCTTGATAGAACGATTTGCGTATACGCTGAAGTTATACAAACTTGTTACTCGGCGGTGAGTATGTCGATACGAAATCTCCCACTAAGTATTTTAAATGGCGCCGCATCAACGCGTAACGACGCGTAAGCTCTACACTCGAGCCGAGATCGACGCCCGGAATGTTTAGAAAACGCCGTCGCGACAAGTTGGTATAACAAGATCTGGTATAACATCCCAAATCATAAAATGGAAGAACGAAGGACTATTCGAAAAACATTGCCTCAGAGTATGCCTCAACCTAAGAAAGACGAAAGAATCAAGCTACACTAAAAACTTCAAAAACACAATACTACTCAATCAAGCCATTATCAATCGCATAGACTCCTTCATAATAAACATCTGCAGAAATTACTTCTGCAAAACTAGCATATGTCCACTCCTGACAGATCTCACAAACACAAAACCTGACAAGACCTGACAAAAACACTTAGCTCAGGATTACACCCCCAGAAATCTTCCCATACCTTGATCAGAATGGCTACATAACCGACAACATCAACACTCCCTCATATACCACGCCCAAAGAAATAGAAACAGCAAAACAATCAATTTCACTCTAGAACACCATCCCAATCCCACTCCAAACACATTAAAATAATGCTCCAAAATTTAAAAATAATTCGCGTGACTCTACGTGGAGCAGCCGGAAAATGGGTCTCGAGCCCCGGTTTCAGGCTGTGCCACAACGCGGTTTGCGCTATCGGATCCTCCGTTTAAGGCGCGGAGATCGCGAGGATAGCTTGGATGGTTTGCCAAGACTATCACAGGACGGTTTGCCTGCTCGACCCACTTTACCGCGTATCTTCACCGGACCATTCGAAAGACGTCTGTTAAAGACCGTTTCCAAACGTAGAGTGCCGGCTCGATCGCTTGCATCGGCCTCCTTCGATTTACTCGAGAGGGGATGGATGCGCGCGCACACCAGCCTGTATGGGGGTATCGGCGGTCCCTCTCTATGAAAAGGACAGCTACTACGCGACGCTAACCCGTAGTGGGGCGCGGCACAACAAAGCCGTATATATATATATATATATATATATATATATATATATATATATATGTATATATATATCATATCCTGACATAGGTGTGTATAGGTATATATATACAGGGTGTCCCGAATTTAAATGGCAAAACTTCAGGAGCGTGTAGGGGACCGAAAAACTAAGACAAAAAGTCTTTCAGAGATTTGCTCGTTTTTGCTTCTGTTAAAAAGGTAAACTGTATAATACAATCCAACGACTTTTCAACGATAGCTCGAATATAAGGAGATAGGAGTTTTGAGGAAAAGTAAATTGTCGTACAGCGAGGTTATATTGGTAGTGATCCACCTAATGGTGCGCCGTTTATTATATCAAAAAATCCCCTTGAAAGATGGCGGTTCGCGACTCCTCCGTCTCCTCCGGGTCGTCCCTTGGCCGCCTAGCGACGTTGGCGTCTGAAAAATAAATAGTCGAACGAAGATGTGAAAACACCTATTCGATACGATACGTATCCGTTCGAGACGCTGTTTCCGGTGCGCTCCTGACTACGCGGACCGCTATCGAAGGAGGGGGGAATACAGCCAATCTGCTCAGAACGCAGAGTTAGTGGACTGTATATGTGTGTGACGTATCTCGAGAAGCGAGAACCCGTCCGCTCGCACTGGCGTAGTTACGGTTAAACCGATTCTACTGCGTGGGCGTCAGCGTAAAGGTGGCGGTTAATCTTACAGGGAGGTTGTAAGGCTCCAAGTTCGATAATCCAGCCGAATTAACCCGTGCTTCAACAACGTTGATTCAAAGCTCGCGAGTGACTCAATACGTCACGCGGCTATAGAAATCTCGGTGGAAGACGTAGTCCAACTCACCACTTACTTGCACAAAAGCGACTATATATAGAGATATAGAGGGGGCGTATTGTAAGCGTGTTCAAGCCAGTCACTATCCCCACTCGGAATACTATCTCCGTCGTATTGACGACGGCGTATATGGCAGGTGCGACTATACTGGTTGAACCGGGTAAAGCCTGCCTAGCTGAGCCGCGCTCGCTCACTCAGAGGAGGGGGGGACAGACTAGGCCTTACCTGCGAGACCTGTGGCTGAACCAGCCAATTCCGACACCGAATAATATGCGAATCCCGTAGGAAAGGCAAGGGCGTAAGGGAAATTGATCTTCACAATCCGAGTCTCGGTATCTGCTGCGCTGGGACGTCAAAGTGTATGCCAGGTCGTATTGCAAGAACGGAGCTCGGAAAGAGTGTCATCCGTGTTACACGGGTGGCCGTACGGAAACGGAAAACACGATTCCCGGCGAAACAGTGAATTCGGGGAACGAACACGAATCACGCGTAAACTACACCGAAATACTACTGTACCTGCAATAAGCCCTGGCATACGCTTTGACGTCCCAGCGCAGCAGGAATCGAGACTCGCATTGTGACGGTCAACTTCCTGTACACCCTCGCCTATTCTTCGGAACTGTTATGTTATTCGGTGCAGGAATAGTGACTGGTAGAACACGCTTACGCTATACGCCCCTTCTATTGTGCACAGATAGTCGTTTTTGTGCGTGTAAGTGGTGAGTTGGACCACGTCTTCCACCGAAATTCCTATAGCCGCGTGACGTATTGAGTCACGCACGAGCTTTGAATCAAGGTTGTTGAAGCACGGGATAATTCGGCTGTATTATCGAACTTGGAGCCTTACAACCTCCTTGTAAGATTAACCGCCACCTTTACGCTGACGCCCACGCAGTAGAATCGGTTTAACCGTAACTACGCCAGTGCGAGCGGACGGGTTCTCGCTTCTCGAGATACGTCACACACATATACAGTCCACTAACTCTGCGTTCTGAGCAGATTGGCTGTATTCCCCCCTCCTTCGATAGCGGTCCGCGTAGTCAGGAGCGCACCGGAAACAGCGTCTCGAACGGATACGTATCGTATCGAATAGGTGTTTTCACATCTTCGTTCGACTATTTATTTTTCAGACGCGAATGTCGCTAGACGATTAAGTCACGAACCACCGACGGAGACCACAGCTCGCGGACCGCCTGCTCCCCCAGGGATTTATTTTGATTCAATAAACGACCCACCATTAGGTGGGCCAGTATCAATATAACCTTGCTGTACAAAAATTTACTTCCCCACAAAATTCCTATTTCCTTATATTCGAGCCACCGTTGAAAAGCGTTGAATTGTACTATACAGTCCACCTTTTTAACACTGTTTATTAATGATCTGTCGGTATTCAAGGACCTTGTATTACAAAAGATACGTTTTCGCGACGTTCGATGTGGTTGTTAGATCGCAATGTTCGGTCTGACTAGAGAACTTCTAGCCTTCTGATGCGTTCTGGTTGTGTTTCGTTTTAGGTAAACTAGGGTTTTTTGGAATTGGTAAGTTACAGTTTTGAGTGGAGGAAAATTGTAATTTATCATTGATAGTGGGTGTGTCTATTTTGTGGCCTAGGGTGGGATATTGTCAAGAGTTTAGTTTCATAAATAAAAATTAGCAGGATTTCGGAAACGGCCCGCAGTGCCTCTGCGCCTGCCATGCACCTATAATTCAATTGTTCGGCGTGTCTTTCGTCGTTGTTGCGATCCGCGACGGGTAGGTCGGTTGTAACATTTAGTTTGTTTAACTGGTGTAGCATGTAGTTTTTGTTTCTTTGGAGGATTTTTAGTTTTTTGTTTAGGAACTTTTCTGCGGAGTTTGATGTGTTTTTTGCGGTATTGCTTTGTCTATTGCAATATGTATAGGTGATTCTAGTAGCTCTAGATTTACATCTATTTCATGGTTTGATAGGTTTTTGTCGTGAGTGCTTTTTACGTCTTTTATTTCTATTGATGCTATTTTTTTGAATTTGTTCCAGTTTATCTTATGTTGCCTATGGAGATGGTGAATGTATTTGCGTTGTGGTTACGAATTATATCGAAGGATATGATTTTCAGATTTTGGTTTGCGAGGTTGTGAAATCTTATTCTTGCGTCGTGGATGCAGAGGTCTGTATAGGAGTTTCTCCTGGAATAAGGTGGGAGGTTGGAGCTACGCAATCGTGGATTATGTGTTATTGAATTTTGGTCGAGCCATGTTTTGAGGTGCATGCCTCTACTGTTGTTTGAGGTGTTTTTAAAAGGATGTGTGTTTCGCATTTATGTCTCCTGCTATTATATAATATGTGTTGGGTTGGTTTAGTTTGAGCTCTGTGAATAGATTATGAAGCTCAGGGATGAATCTAATTTTGTTATTACCTGGGGCGTATACAGAAATTATTATTAGTTTCTCTTGGCTAGGGAGATCTATTTTTATTGCTGTAGCTTCGATTACTTTGGTAATCTCGCTTTAGGGTGGATGCATTTTCTTGTGAAGTAATGAGTTTTTGATTAGTATGGCTGTAACGGTTCGGGTTGTCGCGGTAACGATATTTTCGTCTCGGCGACGTTTCTCCTCGTTGCCGAGTAGCTCGTCGAGCCAGGGTTCGTGGCGAGGAGAACGGTCGTTTTGGAACGGTGAGGTAAGGGTGCTCGAAATAAATACACGTGTTGGTTTAGTTTTATATGCGAGCTGTCGTTCGCGGGATCAGAGTTCGCGTCGCGGAGGGTCGGTGCGGACCTGGTGAGAACGCGGTGTCGCCCTGCTCGGAGACGGTCGGAGGGGAGAACAGGGTACTCCCTGTTCGGCGTGGTGGGGAACGTGGTGTCGCGGAGGTTTGGAGAGCAGGGGACGCCCTGCTCGGTAATGGTCGGTGAGGAGGAGAGCAGGGTAATCCCTGTTCGTTTCAGAACGGTGAGGTGTGGTGCGGAGAGACTTACGGCGGAACTCATTCGGTGACGGTTTGCGTCGATTACGGTGTTCTTCGGTTTGCAATGTGTATATTTTGGAATGTCTTGATACAGGTCAGAGGACAGGTAAGGTATCGGTTGGGTTTTCGCGGGGGTTTATATTGACGTGTGGTCTAGTTATTATCGGCGAGAAACGTGCCGTAATAATCGGGGGCTCGAGACTTTGTCGCGGTGGGGCGCGGGGATTATCGGTCGCGCTTGAGGTACGAGGGGGTGCGTAACAGACAGGTCTGTTACACCCCACCCCTCCTCCGGGGGTGGATGAGCGGCAGCTAGGTTTTTATTCGGTTTTGGTATATGTACAGGGGTCTATTTACAGGTTTATTCTTATATTCATACTTACTGGCTAACTTACATTCTATGTCTTAATCCTAACTTACATTCTCTGTCTTAATCCTACTTACAGTCTAGGAGTTGCGCTGCTTGCACCGACGCAGGCGGCCGTCCCGTTCGAAATATAGTGTCCATCGCTAGTCGGGGGCGGCCGTCTGGTGCTTCCGTGTGGCGATTAGGGTCACCGGCATTTCCACTCGCCGGGCGGTGGGTAGGGTGTACCACAGGGTTGTACACGGGGCGTGGCTCCCGGTGTACCTGATGGATGGTAGGGCTCCCGGGCGGGTCTCCAGGGGTGCTCGGGGTGGCCGTCGTTGCCCGGCAGTTCCTCTTCTGGCGACCCTTGGCGGGGGTGCGGGGGTCAGCGGCGGTGGTGGTGGCAGGGGGGCTGTGTATCGTGTGACGACCACCGGCCAACGGTCCGGGTTCGGCCTTACGGGGTTTTTGGGGTTCCCGGTGGGAGGGATGGGGGGCGGGGCACGAGATCGAGGGCTTCCACGTCGCCCCATACAGGGATGGGTAGGTCGACAGGTCTCCACGGCTGTCCTCGCGGGTCGTGGCTCGTTCGGGCCCTCTTGTTCCTGGCGGGCGTGGGGGGGGGGGGGGGGGGGGGGGCACTTTGGCGGTTGGCTGGGGTGCTGGCTTCGGTTGGGGGGGCACGGCGGGGCCTGCGGTCCTCTGAGTGCCCAGCGGGATCATCGATTGTTTGGCCACTGCGGGAGAGCGGTGGGCCGCGAGCTTCCGTGCCCTTGCCGGCAGTGGCGCCTTCTTGTGGAGCTGGTCCGGTTGGGGGGCGGCAGGGGCGGGTTCGGTCGTTAGGTGGGCCGTCCTTTTCCGCGGTCGCAGCGCGGCCGCCCTGTCGGCGTTACGGCTCGGGCCACCAGTTCGGTAACTCTGGGTCGCGTCCCATCCCTTTCGGGTAGCACCCTAATGATTCCCAATGTTCCGCCATGGTCAGCAGCCACGGTTCTTTGGGTTTGTGGCTCGTTGTTGGCGATTGTCGGTGTGGTGGGTCCGATAGGCCTATGCACAGTCTTGCTGGAGGCGTAAGGACCGGCAGCGGGCGGGTCGCCTTCCGGGCCGGTGGTCCGATCGGCTCGGATGTCGGCGGTCTGGGGGGTAGTTGGGGCGGTGTTCCCGCGACCGTTGGTGGGGGTGGCGGGGGCGCTGCCTCCGTCACTGGCGGTGTGGGCTCGATGTCGGGGGTGAGGAAGGGTCCTGGACGTGAATGTGGCGTGTCCAGCTGCGGTTTGCGGCTTGGAGGTATACGATAACGGGCGATATAATTCGTCCGACCATGTATGGGCCGCTATATTTAGGGGCTAGTTTGGCGTTTATTCCGGCGGCTTTGTTGGAGAGCGTATGCTCTCTCTTTCACACACGGTCGCCGAGCGCGGGTCTCCAATCTCGGTGCCGCAGACTGTACTATCTGTCCTGTCGACCGAAGGCTTGGGCCAGGTGGAGTTTCGCCAATTCACGTTCCTCGTGTAGGTTCTGGTGGCTGGCTACCCGGGTAAGCGTAGTTCCCTACCCTGATTCAGGTGGGCAGGGCTGTAGCCGGTTGACTCGTGCCAGGCGGTATTAATGGCGAACCTGGCCTCGTCCAGTCTTTCATCCCACCGATTGTGCTGGTTGCCGGTGTATTGTGCGAGCATAGTCTTCACGACTTTGTTCGCTCGCTCGACGGGGTTGCACTGTGGCGAATACGGGGGTGTCCGGTGGTATGCGGTGCCGGCTGCGTGTAGCAGGCTGTTGAACGGTTCGTCAGTGAATTGGCGCCCGTTATCGGTAATGATAATTTCCGGGGCACCGTGTCTTAGGATCACCTTTTTCCGTATGGCGGCGGTGACAGCGACGCTGGTGGCCTTACGGAGCGGTGTCAGCTCGACCCACTTCGTGACCGGTCTAGGGCGACGAGGAGCCAGTTGTGGCCGCGGCGGGATCGGGGTAAGGACCCGATGAGGTCTACGGAGACGGTGTGCCACGGTTCGGTCCCCGAGTTGGCATGGAGACGCCTCGGTGGTTGTTGCGGTGGCGTCTTCTACCGCTGGCACACCGCACATTTCCGAACGTACCAGGAGGCTTCGCGGAACATACCTGGCTAGTAAAACCGTTGGGCGAGGCGAACGATGGTCTTCGCGACGCCGAGGTACCCGGCTGTCGGATTGTCGTGGAACTGGCGAAGGAGCGCCTCCCTTTCGGTGGTGGGCACGCATATTTTCCAGCGACCCCTGGTTCTGGCTCGTTATATTCGAGTTGGTGCAGGACGTGCCGGTAGAGCTTTCCATCGCGTAGGCGGAAGTCCGGCATTGATGTTGGGTCCGTCCGCACGGCGTTGTGTTTCTTGTTGTACCAGGAGTCGGCGCGCTTCTTTGCTCGGACCAAGTTTACGCCCGGAGCGGCTTCTGGTCTGGACAGTGCGTGTGCCACTTGATTTAATTTACCCGGTCGGTACTTGATGTCAAAATCGTATTGTTGCAGCTCTAGTGCCAACCTTGTGAGTCTGCCGGTCGGATTGTAGATCCGTTGTAGCCATCGTAGTGCCTGGTGGTCGGTTATTACGATAAATCGGTACCCCTCGAGGTACGGTTTCATCTTCCGTATGCCCCATATGCCGGCGAGGCATTCTTTCTCGGTCGTGCTATAATTCCGCTCCGCCGCCTTCAGCGTATAGTCGTCGGAGCTCTGCGTGAGCACGACGCTTAGGCCGTTGTCACTGGCATCAGTCTGGAGGACGGACGGTTCCTCGGAGTTCGGGCAGGCGACTGTCGGCGCGGAGACAAGCATCTCCTTCATGGTTTGGAAGGTAGTTTCTTCGGTGGCGGTCCAGAAACATTTGGCATTTTTTCGTTAAAAGTTTCGTCAAGGGCTTCATGAGTTCCGCGAAACGCCGATACCATGAAGCTATTCGCTATTCGCTATTCGCTACTCGTCATTCGTCATTCGTCATTCGTCATTCGTCATTCGTCATTCGTCATTCGTCATTCGTCATTCGTCATTCGTCATTCGTCATTCGTCATTCGTCATTCGTCATTCGTCATTCGTCATTCGTCATTCGTCATTCGTCATTCGTCATTCGTCATTCGTCATTCGTCATTCGTCATTCGTCATTCGTCATTCGTTATTCGTTATTTGTTATTTGCGTCTAAGGGGCTTGGACGACTTCGTCACCCCCTCGGAAATTAGGGCAGCGGTCGCCGCTGCTGCCCATACTACACCCCCAGGGGCGAGCATTTATTCAGCGCCCAAGACATGGACGTTGGCGAGTGGACGCGGACGGGTGTTTCGGAGAGTACCTGAGGTGGATAAGGAAAGTGCCGACAGAACATTGCCATCACTGCTGGGTGGACTCGGACATGGCGTGGCATACGCTGGAAGCATGCCTAGCGTGGTCGGCGCCGCGCCGTATCCTTAGGAGTAAAATCGGAATGGACCTCTTGCTGTTGTCTGTAGTCGACCACAGCTACATCTCTTACTTTCCGCCCCGCCCCTTTCTGTGTCACGGCCGGCCTTCCTTGTATGGGTGGTATGAGGGTATCGTGCTGGGGTTCGCACAGCCCAGTTGAGCGGCTCCAGGGGGTGGGGATACCATGTGGGTGGCCTGCGCGGTGTCCCAATAGATTAGGGTAGTTTCGTATGAGGGGAGCTAAAGCTAAAGTTCCGAGGAATGGGCCTTTTTGCCAGGATGGTGGGTAGCGTTCGATTTCGAGATTCCGACCACCTCCCAATTAGCTTAGGGTAGGCCACCGTGGGGTTATAGCGGGTAGTTCCTTGGCCCCTCAGTCCGGGGGGAATCGCGCATAACCTCGTCCCACCCCCAGGGGGGTGGCGTAATGCATTTCTCTACGAAAAAAAGGACGGTTCGGAGAGAGTGATTAAATACTTCAAGAAATCTTTGAATAGAACGGAGAGGAATTATTGCATCACTAGAAAGGAATTGCTGGCTATGATTAAGGGGATATATCATTTTCATCACTACAGTGGAACCTCCCATAGCGTACGTAATAGGGAGACAATGTACGCTATCTGAAGTACCAATCGCGAGCCAGAACCGGCTGTAGTCGATCGACTGCTATCCCCCCATTCCCCTTCCTTGACACTCGTGCAGTGCCGTGACTGTAGACCCCGTGTTCGCTCGTGCCGGTATGAGATATTGTAAACAAAACCGCAACAACATCGTATAACATCATGGATATCGTATATATAAAAGTAAGTAATTATTTACATTTAATAAAAATCAATTATTCGCTGTGAACATTTTCGCTGATACGCGATTTGTGTTATTAATACGAAAATACTAATAGTTCAGGTAGACATAACCTCGAAAAAACGTTCTTGTTTACAACGAAATTTTAACCATGAAATGATTATTTTCAGCATTGTTTAAAAAAAATCGCTATGAGCAAAAATCCTAATTACGGGCGACTAGATTTTTCTGAAAAATTAGAAATTCTAGCTCGGCTGGAGAATGGAGAATGAGTGAAAAAACTGGCTGCTGAGTATAACGTCACCCATCCAACTATTTGTCGCATTAAAGGCAAAAGAAAAGAACTGGAGGAATATGGCTCAATAATAACTGATAAGGAAGGTTCACTCAAGAAGAAACGAATGAACAACATGGAAAACCAGCCTTTCGATGCTGCATTATTCAAATGGTTTCATCAGATACGTTTACTAGGAGAGCCGGTGTCAGGCCCAATCCTGCAAATGAAAGCGATTCAAATCAATCGCATGCTCAAAGGTCCTGAGAATTTTCAAGCCAGCAACCGTTGGCTGTGGAGGTAAGAATTATTTTAATAGCTGTGAAGTCCCATGGGTGTAAATAATTTTTGTGCAATTTCAATTAACTAGCAATTATTGACAAATTTTCTTATCGATATGTTATACTCTAAAGCTTCATTTGATACCATACGTATAGTGAAATGAAGACTGCAGAACTTATTCGCTGATCTGAAAATTCAAGATCTGTAGTTTCGCTGTGAAAACACTAGAGACGCAGTAGCTAAATGTTATGTTTAACTCTAGCGATGAGAAAATTTTCAATTTCTTTGTCCAAAACACAGCGAAAGCTTCGAATAATGAAATTCCTTACAAGATAGTTTGAAATAGTTATTTCATTATCTCTCTGACAAATCTTTTGCGTATTGTATGCATGAAAAAAAAAATTAAAACAAGCGTTTAACTTTCTACTAGAAATAATGTTATGTACTTGAATGATATCTTATAGCTTCTCTTTGATAAATATGGGTTGCTTAGATGGAATAACAATAAAAAAAAACTATTGTATTTATTGTATCTGATCTATTTCGGCTTTGAATTATGATTATTCAAGGAGAAAGCCTCTCAAGTGAGGTCGAAGCTGGCCAACAATTTCTTCGTCGTTTTACTGCGGAAATGGAAGAAAAAGGATACGATCCCGAAAATATTTATAACGCCGATGAGAGTGGCTTGCAGTGGAAGTCACTGCCTAACAAAACACTTGCAAGTCAGTCTGAGCAGACTGCACGAGGTCGGAAAGTGATGAAGGATCGCATCACTATCATGCTCTGCGCTAATGCAACGGGAACCCATAAATTGAAAATCCTAGTCATAGGGAAATCCAAGAACCCCCGCTGCTTCAAACATGTGACTACTTTACCCGTAATTTACAAAAATCAAAAAAGTAGTTGGATGGATCGGGAGTTGTTTGAAGAATGGTTTACCGAGTGCTTTGTACCGGAAGTTCAAGAGGAGCAGCGACGTACGGGCAGAAGCGGAAAAAGTCGTTTTGCTGATTGACAACGCGCCTTCGCACAAGCTATGACCAGAGTGAATTGCTGCTTATCCTGATTTCATCGTTGATTTCTTTCCCCCAAATGTCACAGCGATAATGCAGCCAATGGATCAAGGGGTGATTGAAAAATTAAAACGAATGTACAAGAAAAACGTTCTCAGCGAACTTCTTCTTGGAGATAGTGAAGAAAGCGTAACGCAGTTACTGAAAAGCTTTACATTGAAAGATTGTTGTTACATGGTATCAGATGCATGGGATACCGTGACAGCAGAAAATATCCGAAAGGCATGGAAGCCATTGAATATAGGCACTTCGAACGCGCAAGTCTCAGAGCCTACTGAGGACGCTATGAATGTTTCGGAAACGTTGCGAATACTTCATTGTATACCCGGTTGTGGTGGATGCGACGAAGATGATACCGCGGCATGGCTGAATAATGATCGAAATGACCCGGGCTGGCAAATTTTATCCGACGAGGAGATTGTAGCCCTTACAGCACTCGAAGTTTGTTACATAGTTTTTATTATCTTCACGAATTCGGTCGTTCTGCGAATTAGGGAATTTGGAGACAAAGTTTAATGAAATAGCGCTGTTTTCTTTGAATTTACAGTTGTATCTGCCCGACGTGTGTATACATAATTGGTATAACCATTTTCTAATATCGTGCACGTTTTTTGAATTTATATTCCAGACTCCAGGTTGCCAACGAGAACTGAATCGTACTACAGCCGATGTCTCAGATACTGCAGATGAGGACGACGAAACTCTATTGGAAAAGCCAACAGCGAAAGATGCTCTTGCTTCAGTTAAAATCATTTCAAGGTGGTTGGAATCAGAGAAAAATTGTAATCCTAAGAGTTTGCACGAGCTAAGAAAAATTCGCGCTGTGATTAGAGTCGCGTTGCAGAACGATAAAAAAAATGAGCCTTAAAAACTCTTGAAACCGTAAAAAAAACTCCGCTGCATCAAAGCTTTATTTACATTAAGAAAAAGAAAACTTATGTGTTTAAAGAGTATTATTTTTAACGAAATAGTTGCTCTTAATACGCGTTGTGCATATAAAATGTTATCATTTTATAATAAATTTTATTGACAAACTAAAATATTTTTTAATATGAAAAATTTGACAACATTGAAGCGGAAATGAAACATCTCCCAAAACACGTTTTAAAAAAATTACGGTCACGCCTCTTAAGCGCCCTTCTGAAGTATATGTGCGACGTCCCTGATCAATCCTCCTCCAACCAACCTACTGCGTCCCGACGCTACGCCCTCGTACACTATGAGAGTGTACGCTATGAGAGGTTCCACTGTACTTATATGGGAGAATGTTTACAATTCGTACGGACCACGCAACTTTAGCTTGGCTCATATCGTTTATGAATCCGGAGCGGTAAGGACCATTCGAACGCGGACGCTTTCTCTTGAAGACCTCGTTTGAATGAGGATTGTAAGCGTTGTAGTAACTTGGAAAATAGTGAACGGGATTCACAAGACAAAGAGGTGGTGCCTCTTTACCGCATAAGCTGTGAACTATTCGAAAGACAGGAATGGTTAATCTCCCAGTGAAACGATCCAGATTTGCAATTAGGGGACACTTTATTTCCTTTATCTCCGGAAGCGAAGTTTTATTTCGTAATTTGGGAAAGCATTAAAATTAGAAATGACGTTTTGTTTAAAAAGTGGGAATCTGCAGATGGTCGGAGAGTAATTTGGCAGCTTATAGTCCCAAGGGATAATAAGGAAACGATTCTTCGAGAGGTGCATAACTCTTGTGCTGGAGGGCATTCGGATGGTTTCGCGGAAAGGTTAAACAGGACAATTCTGCGATATCTTTCGATGTTTGTTTCAGCTCACCGGAAGGATTGGGATGAATTGGTCCCTTTGTTTCTGTTCCATTCTGTGGTTCGATTAAATTTCGTTAATTCGCAAGGTGGTCGAGAGATGCACTAGGAGTGCCTTCCTTAGTGGGAGATTCGGTAGAATAGACGGTATTTGATTGAGAAAATTGAGGTTTTGATGAAACAGCTCGATTAAGCAGTCTAAAGATATTCTCAACCGAAAAGATACAAATGAAGATTCTCGCAATAAAGATTCTCGCTTGCGCGATGTTAAATAAACAAATCGGGACTAGGTAAAATAAGGAGACACTGCTTTAGAGAATTTGAGGTTAGGTTAATTGCCTCGTGCTGCCCTCCTTCACTCTCTCATCGTATGGCAAAAGTCTTTATCGGATATCAGATGCAAGGTAGTGCATGTTGAACGTCTGACTATTTTGAATTAATGGAGTGAATGCTGTAGTATGCTTGTGAGGGAAAATAGTTCTGTGAACGGAAAGATAGGTAGACATGATTCCTCACTCCACTGGTAGGCGAAGGTGGTAGGTGGGATTGGGTTACCGGACCCTTATGTCATGGAGTCACGTCGCCAATCTTAACCTCGTGCGGAATGAAGGCTACTCGGAGGAAATTCAGGAGGACGAGTCCGTAGGTTCACTTACCCCCCGCCTTCTATTTGGAGATTTTGGGGCTCCGGAGAATTCTTTCTGTTCTTGCCTGCAGAACCACTGCTATTTTTGGAAGTTAATCAGTTTGATCTGTATTGTTAAATATTTCTATGTTGAAAGTTGTTGTTTTTGTAGGGAGGAGGGGGGAGTGTTACGACGACTATATAACAGGGACAAAGGACGAGTCGCTTCACGAACCTTGTACCGAACGGACGTGCAAAGGTAAGTTCTCTTCCTCTCCAAATAACGAGATTGTATTGCCTACAACGGCTTCTTCTATTCTAGTTAAAAATGCCTAAATTAAGGCATTTGCGTGCCCGCCCATGCAACAATATTATTATTCTTATATATTATTATTATATATACAGGATGTAGGACGTGTGGACGTAAACCGGACATAAAATGAACGTTCGCTGCTATCTGGGCAGTTAGGACTTTAAAGATGTTTAAATGTTTATAATATTAAAAAATACATCATTTCATTTGGAAGAGTCTAAAATTATCCGGTGTGAAAATCATTTGTATACATTTTAAGGTTACAGCAAATGTTTCTAAAGTTCATTACTTCTTCAAAACTGGATTTCTGAAATCTGAACATGATGAACAAAAACAACTTTCGAATTAGTATTCAGTGCATCAAAATCTATCAAAATCTAACAAAATCCTATCAAAATCGTCTACTGGTTTGTTAGCGTCATCGTGTTTCAAGCTCGGTCAAGGGCTCGTACCGAGGCGACTCTTGGGACTGCAATGATTTATGGCAGTATGTTTGGCCTAATGCGAGGTTTCGAATGGGCGGTGAGTGAAATAAACCAGAACCGTCAATGAGCGACGGCAGGAGCTCCTGCTAAGGCAGGGTTTCTCCTGGTAAGAGGACTGTGTTTGACCACTCGGCACTTACCCGTCAACCATAACGTTCGAAGTATTCAACCTTCTCCCTCGCGATAGAGTTGTTTTTCTAACAGGTTATAGAAGCGCAAAGAAAGTGGAAGTTTAATTTAATTTTGGAAAGTAGTTTATTGTGCCTCATTAAATATGAAAAAACAATTTTAAAAATGTGTAGGATGTGGTTATAGAAAATCTCATTTATTTATTTTTACATAATTTATTAACAATCTTAAAAATACAGTTATAATTTGATTTATACAATAAAATGTATTTAGATATCTTTCAGTCTTTTTACAATGAAAAAGATGACAACACATGCTAGCACAGGTTGTAATAAAATTGTTCTAAAATACCTTACTTCAGTTTCAAAATAATTATAAATACATTATAATTATAAGAATTACTATTACAAATACAATTGTAAAATTGTTTCAGAAAAGGCATATGATTTTTTATATTAATGCAAATTCGCAATGATGTGGGTTATCCATTCCAATCGAAGAGAACGTGAGCGATCATTAAGTACATAGTTATTGTTATTGTACTGGTTAACATAACTGGAAAGCCTACCCTGGAAGAAACAGATGAAAATTATTGGGTGATATTGTTAATATGGAGAGTAAATTATTAGATTAGGTTATAACAACTGGAAAGCCTTCCCTGAGAGAAACAGATGAAAATTATTCGTTAATACGGAGAGTAAATTACTAGGCTTCTGCAAATACTTCATTTGTAATTTATTACTAAATTTAAACTCGCCATCTCAGGTTTAATTTTAAAATTATATTTTTATAATATTTGAATCAATGTATTAAAATAACAGTTATAGGATGCGTAAAGAATTTTTATTGTAATGTACGTTAAATAGAGGGTAGCTATTATAATAAAATAATTTAGAAATTTAAATGTTCCGAAGAAAAATTGTATTGATTTTATATTTTACACAAATATTCATCAAATGATAATCGCAGGACGATATGTCCGGACTGGAGGGAGTCGCGTTCCAGTATAGTCCAGAACAACTCTTTAACTTTTTATTCAGCTAAGCCAGCTATATGACTACGGATGTTATTGTGAAGCAGAATAATGTCTCGGATTGGAAAGCGCCTTTTCCAACGATATGTAAGTTTTGTAGTAGCTTATTCCGATTTCAGAAGCAATTTCAGCAACCGTTACTCGGCGATCATCCTCGAGAACTTGGTTGAAATTACTCATGTCATGCGTACAGTTGAGTCTTCTTAAGAGTGATGTCCCCGAACTGTGCCTTAAGACTTCTCCAAATATAATAATCCGTTACGCAATGGACGAAGGGGCTCTTTGCTCTGACATTGTGCTACTGACGTGCTGACAATAAGTACAGCCGCGGTAGTATGTAGCACCTATTTACGTGAGGAATCTCCTCCAGGCATCGCAAACTACAACGCTCCGAAATTATTGCCTCAAGTAATTTTTATTCAGTATTACTAAAAAACTTATTTGTTTCTGTTGAGTATTCATTTGAATCAATGCGTGTTTAGATATGAACTCAGATTAATATCTATAAATGTTGCTGCAGCGTAGACCATGGATGTTACCGTACGTCTTATGTTCCGTTTTTGTAAAATCGACGTTGTTTAAACTGTATCGCGCGAAGAAGGAAGCGAGTCAATCGATGATCGAGTACTTATGTTCACTTGCTTCAACTGTGACGTTGCAGATTTTGCGACGTCACTTCTCCGTTACTTTTCGCGGCCCAAAGAGGCATTTCGAATGGACCGGACCGCTCTTCCGAGGAGCCAAATAACCAAAAATATTTCAAGTAAAAACGGCGTGACTTTCTGGCTACCAGCTAATGTCAGCCGATAAACACGGCGATCGGTGGATCAACGTACAAAACGTTCAAATCAAACTCGTGTCGCGAAGGTATAGAAAGAGAACAACATACAGACGTACGTTGAACAGAGACAGGCGAGTAAGAGAGAGACAGCGCCGCGTAGCGGGTCAGCTGACACTCTCGTGACGCTTCGTTGCCGCTGCCAGTTCGCGTCGTCACTTGCTCACGAGACGTGCGAGGAGTAACTCGCTCACGAATCGTGCTAGCGAGCACTTGCTATCGAGGTGCGCACGCGAACACTTCTTCTGAGTCTTCGCTGCTGTCAAAATTCTCCAGTCGAGCTATCGGATATTTGTAACAAGTATCCGCTAGCGAGCTTTTGCACGACTGTGCGACCGGAATCGAGATCGTGCACGAGATCGTTCCACACGCAGTAAGAGAGCCGACAGGTAGTACAAATACATAAATCGAGCTCTGGATTTTCCGAGTTTCGCACTTAAACAGTGCGTGGTTGTTATTTCACCGCGCACAAGTGTATTTCGGTGTGATTGACGCGAGATTCGTGTTTGTTCCCCGAATTCACTGCCCTTAAGATGGAAGCGGAGGTGAAGGGGATGAGGGACCGGCTGGGCTCTCTTGAGGCCGAGAAGAGGGCTTGGGAGAGAGAGAGGAGAGAGTGGAGAAAGAGGAGGATCGAGGAGGGGGAGGAGCCAGAAAGGCAGAGCCGGGGAAGAAGAGGGGCGAGCGGAAGGACCGCCGTTCCCAACATGGATAAAGTGGTACCCGGAGGTGGCGATGTGCGGTTGATTTACAGGGTGTCGAAGACACCCGGGCCATCCTGTTGCGCGTCGACTCGCTGGTGGAGGCTAGGGTCGGTCGGCTGGAGGCGAAGCTCCAAGGATTCGTGGACTCCCTGAGCAACCCCCCTGCGGGTGCGGCGATGGTGGGTGGGGGAAGGGGTGTCACCGACATCCAACCCGACATTCACGGCGTCGACGCGCTGGGGGGCCCTACCACGACGGGCGCTGCCCTGAAACAGAGGGGAAGGGACCAGCGAGGGGAGGACGAGGGGACTGGGGAGTCCCCCCACCCCCCGGGAGGGCAAGGACGGGGGCCGGCGGTGCGGTTGGATGTCAGGGCGGATCCTGACAATCCGCCCCCAGGAGTCGACCCATCGGCCTGGAAAATGGTTCTGGGCAAGGCCGAGAGAAGGGCGCTGAAGAGGGCGGTCCTCGAGGAGACCGAAGCTCGTAAAAGAGCCGAGGCGCTCGCGAGGGAAGCCCGGAAGGCACGCGACGCCCTTCTGGCGGCCGGCCCCAACCACAACCCGGCAAAGCCACCGGGGGAGGAGGAGACCCGGCCTCCTCCGGGAGAGGGAGGGGGGCCCGGGCCCAACAAAAAGAAGAAGGGGAAAAAGAAGAAGAAGGAGGGAAAGAAGGGAATCGAGGAGAACAAGGAAGTAGGGGGTGCGAGGGACGCGACCGTTAAACCGATAAGGACCCAGCCGTCCCCGACAGGAGGAGGAGGTATCCTGGGGCGCACGCTAAAGACAGGGGCGGTGACCATCACTGTGCCAGAGGGGTCAAAACTCTCGTACGCGCAGGTGATGGCCACGGCCGAGCCCGAGTTGACTTAAAGTCAATAGGGATCGTCGGAGGCGTGCTCCCCAGGAGAACGAGGGATGGGGGAATACTCCTCGAGATCAGGGGCCCTGACTGCCACGAGAAGGCGAGGGTCCTGTCCGAGGGGGTTTCCGCTGCCCTCGCTGTGACGGGGGTGAGGGTTGCCCGGCCTAATCGGTGTGGCGAAATGCGCCTGAGTGGGCCGGACGACTCCGTCACCCCGGCCGAAATAGGGGCGGCGGTCGCTGAGGTGGAGGGTTGCTCGGCGTCGAGCGTCCGGGTCGGTGTGATCCGGAGGTCTGGCGCCGAGATGGCCCTGGGCTTCTGTTGGGCTCAGGGACCTATCGCAGCGGTAAGGAAGGTGGTGGGGGCCGGCCGGCTCCTGGTCGGCTGGTCGTCGGCGCGCGTCGAGGCGCTTGCAGCGAGGCCGTTACAATGTTTCAGGTGTCTCCGGATGGGACACGTTCGCTCCATGTGCAAGAGCACAGTGGATAGGAGCGAGCGGTGTTACCGTTGCGGGGCGCCTGGGTACCGGGCGGCCGAGTGTGGGTCCCTGCCCAAATGTCCGATATGCTCGGACCTCGGACGGCCGGCTGGGCACCGCTGCGGGTCTGTGGCGTGCGCCCCAGCCTCCAAGAGAGAAGGAGGAGGAGGAGGAGGTAAGGAGAAGGAGGGGGAGGGAAGGAAGAAGGAGGAGAAGGGGAAGAAGAAGGAGGCTGCTAAGAACGCGCCGAAGCAGCATCCTTCGGGGACACCGCGACCCTCCCAGAAACGTATCTCGGAGGAGAACGGCAAAGGAGAGGGGGAAACAGCGCCCGCGGATCCGCGGCCGCGGACGCTGGAGTCAACAGAAATGGAGGTAGTGGACAGTCAGGGCCCCCCCGGGGAGGGTTGCTCTGTAGAGCCGATGGTAGATATTAGGATTGCTAATGCCAGCAAGCCCTAAATCAATACCGGTTCTGCAGTGTAACCTGAACCACTCGAGGGCGGCTCAGGATTTGTTTATCCAGGCCGTCATCGAGCAGGGGGTCGGGCTGGGGATCGCGGCAGAGCCGTACAACACAGGCAGTCACCCGGCATGGGTGACCAGTTTGTGCGGCTCCGTCGCGATATATAAGGTAGGGCGTCACGGATCCTCCCTCGTCTCCCTGCTGGAACGAGGGGAAGGATTCGTTGCGGTACAGTGGGGGGACCTGGTGATCATCGCGATCTACGTCTCGCCCAATTGTGTCCTCGGAGAATTCCGGGGGTTCCTAGACAGGCTGCAATCATGTGTTGCACGACATATGGCCCCCCCGGTTCTTGTTCTGGGGGACTTCAATGCTCACGCGGTATCGTGGTGGTCCCCGAGGACGAACACAAGAGGGGGAGAGGTGTTGGTCTGGGCTCCACCCCGACGTTCGTGGGGCCGATGGGCGTCTCGATAGTGGATCTCACTTGGGCGAGCCCAGCGGCCTTGCGTCGAGTGTCGGGCTGGTGGGTAGCGGGGGAGATAGAAGTCTCCTCCGACCACACGCCGATATACATGGACGTGTGGACCACCCTCCTGAACGCGCGGGATTCCCGTCCCCAAGGGGCTGACAGAAATCCGCGATGGTCCCTAAAGGGACTAGACGGGGACCTGTTGAAAGCCGCCGTCCACGCGGTGGCCTGGGAAGGGCCGGTTCTTTCCGGGCTTACCCCCGCCCAGGGGGCGTTGAGGCTCCGGGAAGTCTTGGTAGCTGTGTCGGACACTGCCATGCCCCGGTGCCGAGACACGCCCCGCAGGGCGGTGTACTGGTGGTCGGGCGGGATCGCAGCGCTGTGCTTAGCGTGCGGTGCCGCACGACGCCGGTACGCTCGTGCCAAAAGGAGGAGAACGGGCGGGGTGGCGGAGACGGCGAGGCTCTACGGGGTTTACCGAGAGGCGCTCGGAAAGCTCCGTAGAGAAATAGCGCGGGCCAAGGCCAACGCATGGCAGAAGCTCTTCGACACGATTAATAGGGACCCCTGGGGGCGCCCATATAAGATCGTGATGAACAAGCTACGCGGCTGGGCTCCCCCTCTGACGGAGGGGATGGACCCGCTCCTCCTGGAGGATGTGGTTGCGACCCTCTTTCCGCGTGAAGGGGGACAATGCACCACCTCCTCGGTGGACCAGGGGCATCATCCATGGTCGGAGGAGTGGGCGGTGACGGTCGACGAGATCGGAAAGAGCGTTGAGAAGATGGGGGCCCGGAAAGCACCGGGCCCAGACGGGGTGCATGGCCGTGTATTGGCCTTGGCGTCCAAGGTCCTCGCCCCCGAACTCGGACAGTTGTATACGAACTGCCTGAAGGAGGGGGAATACCCCCCGCTGTGGAGGCGGAGTCGGATGGTGCTCCTTCGTAAGGAGAACAAGCCCGAAGACTCACCCTCGGGGTACCGGCTCATTTGCCTGCTTGACTAGGCGGGCAAGCTCTTTGAAAGGGTGATTGCTGCCTGCCTCGTCCGGCACCTATCGGAGAGGGGCGTCACGGGACTCCACGAGACGCAGTTCGGCTTCCGCGAGGGTCGCTCCACCGTTGACGCGATTCAGCGGGTGAGGGCTCTCTCAGGCGCCGAAACACGGGGGAGGGGGTGGACTTGCGCTGGCGTTTTCCCTGGATATCGCCATCGCATTTATCTCCATCCCCTGGTACAGGATTCGGGAGGCCCCCGTCTTCCATGAGGTGCCCCTGTACCTGAGGAGAGTCCTGGCAAGCTACCTCTCTGACAGAGAGATAGAGTTTCCGGGCCGGTACGGGATGGAAGAAAGAGGGGTCGTACGGGGGATTCCGCAGTGGTCGGTTTTAGGCCCGTTGCTGTGGAACCTCGCATATGATACAGTGCTTCGGGTCGCGATGCCTCCCGGGGTCAGCCTGACGTGTTACGCGGATGACACGCTGGTGCTGTCCACTGGGACGCGTGTGAGGAATACTGTCCGACCAACGGAGGGCGGCGCACGGCGCGCGCTAAAAGCGATCCGGGCCTTGGGCCTAGAGGTGTCATCCCTTAAGACCAGGGCGTTGTGGTTCTACCAGGACTCGTGGCTGGGGCCGCCTCCCCAGGTCTGGGTTGCCGTGGGAGGTGGCGCGGTCGAGACTGGGTCCGAGATGCGGTACCTCGGACTTGAGCTCGACGGCCTGTGGCGGTTTGACCGCCACTTTGAGCTCCTTGCTCCTAGGGTGGAGGGGATGACCGCTGCGCTCGGTCGCCTCCTCCCAAACCTTGTGGGACCCGGTGGGCGGGTAAGGCGTTTGTACGCGGGAATGGTGCGAGGAGTCGTCCTATATGGAGCCCCTGTGTGGGCGCACGATGTCGAGGCCAGGAGGTACAGCGGCACACAGAGACTGCTGTGCCGGATAGAGCGCAGGCTGGCCATCGCTGTCGTGCGGGGGTACCGCACTGTATCCCGAGCGGCAGTGCTGCTGCTCGCGGGCCTTCTCCCTCTGGTCTCAGAGGCGGTGGTTTTGTCGGGGGTACACGAGTACTCTCGGGGCCTTGGACGGGAGGGGTTGGCTCTCGAGGAGAAGGAGCTCCGGGTGGAAGTGTATAGGCACCGCGCCCGGGGGCACGCTGGGCTGGCTTGGTTGCGGGACCTGGCCAGCTCGTAGGATGGGAGGCAGCGTTCGGTCCGGGTCGTCCTCCCCGAGTACCAACGGTGGACTCGGGAGGGGATGGGGCGTACGATCTCGTACCGGACGACGCAGGTACTGACCGGGCACGGATGCTTCGGAAGGTATCTGTGTCGGATCGGTCGAGAGGACACGGCGGCGTGCCGGAGGATACGTCGGAGCACACCGTGGAGGAATGTCCTGCATGGTCGGGCGAACGACGTGCACTCCGGCGCGCAGTAGGGTGGGACCTCTCGCTCCCGGCGATCGTTTCGGAGGGAGTCCGGAGTGGGAGGGTATGGGGGGCTTTTTCCTCCTTTTGTGAGCAGGTGATGCTGCAAAAGGAGGAGGCGGAAAAGGAGCAGGAACGGATTCTCGCCCATGGCCTCATGGGGGGGTAGGAGGAGGCGCAGAGCCCAGTTCGTGAACGGGCTCCCGATGCGACCTCTTTAACGCGGGCGGGGACACCCTTGACGGACGCGGAGTCGGGCGGGGGGGTAATCCAACCCACTCCGCGAGGGGCTCGGACAACCATCGGGCGAATTGAATGGTGGGGGGGGAGGAGACAGGCGCGTCATTCATCGCGCGCTGGTCTCTTATTAGGGTAGGTAGGAGGGGGCCGCGTCCCCACTCCTGGGAGGGATGTTGAAGCGGGGGTGACCAGTTAGACATGCGCGCGCGGATCACAGGCACCCCCAGGAGCTTTAGGGATGAACGCAGTGGATTTAGTTGGTATACCGGTCTTGCTAGATTTCTACAGAGTCACTTGCGAGGTTTGAATCAAGGTTGTTGAAGCACGGGTTAATTCGGCTGGATTATCGAACTTGGAGCCTTACAACCTCCTCGTAAGATTAACCGCCGCCTTTACGCTAACGCCCATGCTGTAGGTGACTACGCCAGTGCTAGCGGACGGATTCTCGCTTCTCGAGATACATCACACCTATATACAGTCCACTAACTCTGCGTTCTGAGCAGATTGGCTGTATTCCCCCCTCCTTCGATAGCGGTTCTCGCAGCCAGGAGCGCACGGGAAATAGCGTCTCGAACGGATATGTATCGTATCTAATAGGTGTTTTCACATCTTCGTTCGATCCTTTCTTTTTACAGACGCCAACGTCGTTAGACGATAACAGGGACAACCCGGAGGAGACCGGAGGAACCGCGGATCGCCGACCTTCACGGGGATATTTTGATAAAATAAACGGCCCACCATTAGGTGGGTCACTATCAACATAACCTCGCTGTACGATCATTTACGTTCCCTCAAAACTTCTATCTCCTCATATTCGAGCCACCGTTGAAAAGTTGTCGAATTGATTTATACAGTCCACCTTTTTAACAATGATCCTGAAAAATTTCTTAACATTTCAAGAGGGAAAACGCACAAGATATACATATGTATATTGTAACAGAAGAATGCGTAGAGTCGTCGGGATCAGCTGAAGTAAAGCTAAACGTGAAGCTTCAAGGAAATGTCACGAATAATGTAAAATTATGTGAGACGATGCTCGTACCCGATTTTCGAAACAATTTGTTACCAGTGTCGCAGATGACTAATAAGAATTATACTGTTCATTTCTATAAAGATTCTGCAAATATGAAGCGTCCAGATAAATCTTTAGCAATGATTGCCAGGTGTGAAGTCGAATTATACGTAGTTGACGAGGCTGAACAGGCATATTTGACAAGTAGCAGAAATCCAAGGAATTCGCTCAAGAGGTGGCATGAAAGACTTGGATAATTCAATCTGCAAGATGTAAGAAAACTGCAAGGAAATTAAATGGTAAAGGGATCGATATAAGATTTGATTGCGATGCATGTCATTTGGGAAAAATACACCAATCACCATTCATGAGATCAGCGAGCAGAGCACAAGATGTACTAGGAATTGTACATTCATGTGTGGTCCAAAGCAATCACCAGTTGGAGGTGCGGAATATTTCGCAACCTTCATAGATAACTTCATACGAGGTATGCGGAAGTAGTTTTTATAAAGCAACGTTCAGATATATTGAATGAATTTAAAAAGTAGTTACGTTGTGTTAAATCGGAAACTGGTCGGAGGATTTTACAGATTTGTTAGGATCAGAAGGAATTCTGAGACAACTAACAGTGGCGCACACTCCACAGCAGAATGGAGTTGCGGAGTGTGCAAATCGAACTATAGTTGAAATGACGCGTTGTATGTTGTTACAATCGAAGTTGCCTATCAATCTCTGGGCTGAAGCTATAAATACGGCAAATTTTATAAGAATTTGGTGCCTAATGAAACCATATGACAATAATACTCCGTTCGAAATGTGTAATCAACGAAAGCTCTTTCTAGGTTTTATGCGAACATTCGGTTCGAAGGCTATTGCACTTCGAAAAGGCACAAGAAGAAACAAATTCGAGGCTAAAGGAAAAGTATTAGTATTCGGGATAGTGAAAGAAGAAAGATAGTTATAAGTCGCGACGTGCACTTTATTGAAAATGGCATACCAAAAACAGAAAAGGAAGAAACATAAGAATTACTAGAAGTTCTTATGTTAGAAGAGAGAAGAAGAAGATAAAGATGAAGAACCCGATGAAATTGAGGAAAATCAAGAAGAAAATTTCGAAGAAGATCCTGAAGAATCGGAGCAACAGGCCGAAGTCATCGTTACTCCACAAAGATAAATCGGACGGCGGCCTGGAAAAAATTATTTACAGGAAAACCGGGAAGGCCAAGGCAATTGTTCCATAAAATAACCACTTATGAGTGTAAACCAACAAGCGTAAAAGGTTTGTTACAAAGGGAAGACAAGGAATTCTGACTAGCAGCCATGGAGACCGAATACGACAGATTACTTGAAAATGGAACATGGTATTTAGTGAAACGACCACCAAGCAAAAAGATTTTGACAAGCACGTGGGTCTTTAAGTTGAAAAGAAATCAATACGGGTAGATAAATAAATATAAAGCACGATTGGTTGCTCGTGGTTATGAACAAAGAGCAGGAATCGATTACAACGAGGTATTTGCTCCAGTGTAGTGGTAAGGTATGAAAACATACGTACCCTTTTTGCCGCTGCGTTGCCGCACAGAAGAAAATGTTTGTCACAACAAACGGACGTACATCAAATGGACGTGATTGCTGCTTTCATTCAGGGAGATTTACAAGATGAAATCTATATGGAGCAGCCAGAAACGTTCGAAGTACAAGGCAAGGATAAAGTATGCTGGTTGAGAAAATCTTGATATGGTCTTAAACAGGCAGGACGAGCCTGGTATACCAAACTAGACGTGGTTTTGACAAAAATAGCTTTGCGAAAGAATAAAGTTGATCCTTGTGTTTATTTGTCTAGCGAAAATGAAAGATATCGTGTAATAGTAGTTATTTATGTTGGTGATCTTTTAATAGCTTTATCTGAATTCAGAGAGTTACAGAGAACTAAAGAAAAATTAGACAGATCAATGCACAGACGCGACGCCGATGGCGCCAATTTTAATTTGTAAGCTAATCTCTTAGTAGATACCTTGAGTACAGACGAGGTATAGGATAGACCTAACATCCAATGCGTTTTTCTGTCTCACGTTTTAGGGGTCACGTAATCCCCTTACCATTTTCGTATCGCATACTTTATTACCAACTGAAAATAAGTTGCGCAAGTCCCATAAAAAAATTATGAAAAATAAAGTTTTGAAATTGGATTAGTAGTGGTTTCACACCGATATGCCTGACACGGTGTCGGGTCAATCGGCCGCGTTTATTGCACTACTCGGCCACGGCTACCGAGGCAGCCTGAGCTCCTGGGCCGGGCGTGGACTGTTTGTTTTATTGCTGGATAGTCCGACGGCAATGATTTCGGGTCTATAATCTCCTACGTGAAAAGACCTAGTTTTGATAACGACGCACCGTCCGCGTCCATTTGAAGAATGGACATTATCTTGCAAACATTAGCTAAATTTGAACTCCTGTATGAATTTGCGATCTAATGATAAGTCATATCAGCAATAAATAGAATTTTATACAGATTTATTTGTTTATAATTAATAAATTCTTGCACGACTTATGAAAATATTTGGAAAAAAGAACACAACTTGTAACGAATATGGAGCCTCGCATGACAACTGTCATTACAATTTTTTGTTGACAATCTTTTGAATATTTTTTTGTCCTTTTGAAAATTAATTATATTTTATACCAGAAGGTTCAAAGAAACCAACAACATTTGATATAAATCAATTTCAAGATAAAAATAGCGTTAAATAGGTATTTCAATTTTCAACTACAATTATTATTTTGTTAACTATCAATAAATAGAAGTTTATAAAATAAATATTCAGATTGAATTAATCATGTATTGACTCGTTTCGTTTACTTTTCCAGAATTGTGACAGTAAATTGGCAACCATGCGCTGAATATTCTCGGATATGATTTGACAACTACGCCTTTGAAATTCAATATAATTCTCAAACTCACCGCTCTAAATTGTAGAGGGTATACCGAAACCTCTGATTTTTTGTACAGTCGGTATTTCAGAACATGAGACACGATGTTCCATAAGATGTTAGGTCTATCCTATATATCGTCTGTACCTTGAGCTATGCGGTGAAATGAGATATATGTATAATTTTTTATGAACTTGTTGAAAATCTATGAACTCGCCGATTTGAAGTTCGTTAGAATTAGGTCTGGGTTAGTTCTTGACTCGGACACGGCGCTGCACACGCTGGAAGAATGCCCAGCGTGGTCGGCGCAGCGCCGTGTCCTTAGGAGTCAAATTGGGGCGGACCTCTCGCTGCCGGTCATGGGAGAGGGAGGCCGACCTCTTCTCCCTCAGAAACGTTATCAGGGGATGGTCACCCCCTCCCGCGTGACGACGGTGACCCTCCTCCCCCTTATTGTTAGCTTGACGGTGGGTCTAGGAGAGGGCCTATCCCTCCTATCCTATTGGCAGGCGGAATGAGGACAACGGTGGGAGGTTCGGAGGAGTCCCACCGTTGCCCTTTGAGCGGGAGGGGTGGAAACGTCCCTCCCGCACCGTGAGGGGGCCAACGGAGCGGCGGGAGCAGGAAGCTCTCATCTTTATACTTCCTGCCCCGCCCTTCTGCTGGTTCCCCTCTTCTTCTAAAAGGGGGCGAAAGGAGTGGAGGAGGAGGACCGCGTGCTGTGTAGCCCGATCGGTCCTCCCCCTCCCATGAGCTAAAGAAAGGGTGAAGGGAGGGTCATTCAAGGGCTTCGCCCCGTGACCCTCCCTCACATAAGCTTTCTTTGGTAGCAGGAGGGGTTCAGAGGGGTTACTCCCTGCCCGTATGTTATGCGGTCACCCGTGGGTGGGGGACACTGAGTGGGTGATCTGCTGGACACTGAGCAGATCACCCACTCAGTGTCCCAGATAGGTTAGGCAGTTTAACCGGAGTTGGAGGGTTTACGCCCCCTCCCCCCTCTGACTCCGGGGCTGAAGCGGCGCTGATGAGCGCCGCCGGGGCGGGGAGTAGTCAGTAGTGTTCGATCGCGAGTTCCTGACTACCCCCCTGATCGTCCAGGGTAGGTCACCGGTTGGTTTTAGTTCCCCCGAATGGGAGTCCCACATAACTCCGCCCTTCTGTTTCCCCTTGGAGGGCGGAGTATGCGTAAAGCATTTCCCCTCGTAAAAAAAGGTCTGGGTTAGTTCTTGCGGTGAGCCAACAGAATCGGCACAGCGCACACCGGAGGAGTGTCCAGCGTGGGCTCACGAGTGTCGAGTCCTGCAGCAGAAAGTGGGATGGGACCTGTCGTTGGCAGCGATTTTCGGAGTAATCGCTGAGAACAACAGGTAGTGGGAGGTGTTTGCCATCTTCTGCGAGGTGATGATTCAGAAGGAGGCGGCAGAGCGGGTTCGAGAACGTAATCTCGAGTTCGGTCGTAAGACCCTTTGCTTCGTCAAGGGGTGTCCGGGGATCGTCGGGCGGTTTCAATCGTGGGTTTGGCCGTCCAACGGGCGATCCGCGGGGTGAAAGGTATTACGGCACAGCCGTTGTAGCGCTCCGAGATTAGATTATTATTGGAGAAAAGACTTCATCTCTCCTCTAGGGATGGGCATATAATGCAGGATGGGGAAGACGCCACACAGTAGTGCGAAGGCGGCCAAAAATTGATTTTTAACTTTTGTTTAAATGACCGAAATCAATTATTTCACGTCTTTAACAATACCCTAAAGTTTATGAAAAACAAGTATAATGAGTTAAAAGTTATTAAGTATAAGTTGATATTTATATTTAAGTATTGTCGTTAACGCTCATCCCTCTAATTTCATAATATTTTTGTCTGTTCAAACTCCTCGTACACATCTAAAGTTGCATGTACAATTATAAAAAAATTTGCTTATATAGCTCTTTATACATTGTATCGATAAAAAATGTTTAATATTTTTTTAAAATATGTTTAATAATTGTTTTCAAGTTTATTAATTGACCAGCGTATTAACTCGATTTTGAATAAAAAAAGTAAATTTCCGATGCCCAATTTAATAAGTTTGCCTCATTACGCCTGAACAAAACTAGAATAAATCTTTCTCTTAAAGTATCCTTAAAGTTATGTAACAAACCCCGTTTGCCTATTTTTGCCTATTGAAAAGATATTAATAATATAATACTGTATGTATTTTCATGCAGACAGTTAAGTGCGAATACCTGCAATCAGAAAGGGTATTTATGTGAATCTGTTGTAAAAAAAAATAGCTTAAATTAAGTTTATTTCATGTGCTAATAACATTTTAAAGTTAATAACAAACTGTTATTAACAAATAAATACATTTAAAAATAAATTGTGTTCACTACATAAAACATAAAATTAAATGTTCCCGCATTAATATAAATGAAAAGAATAGATAAAAATTTAAAACAAAAAAACAAAACAAAAAACAAAAAAATTAAAAACCACAGAAAACCTTTTCTTAGATCGGTACCTTGTCGCGGTGAAAATGTTTATAATTGCATATATTTTCAAATATAATTAAAATAGCAATTAAACCAAATCCAGTGACTATTTAATCTGAAGATAATGTTCAACATATATATAGGGTGGCCCACATAACTCTGAACAGTTCAATATTTCGAAAACTATGCCATCGATTTTAAAGTTCTTGGTCTTAAATTGCATGGAACTGAAGGGCCTTTCTGACTACATAAACGTGAAGTGGCCTCCCTTCCCCTTTAACGGGGGAGGGGAGGTACCTTTGTAATTTTAAATGGAACCCCCTATAAAATGTTACATATTTAGATTCTACCGGAAAAAACAAGTCAATTTTGTCTGAAACATTTTTTTGTCAGATACTTCCATGATGAGAGATAACAGTTTGAAGTTTTATGGAATTATACGCGCTTGAGTCCATTGCTTATTCATGAAGAAACACAAACAATAATATTTACAATTCTTGAGTTTGACTCACTTATCTATGAAAACGTTTTCAGTTTAGAGCTGTTGTTCAAGCAGTAACATTGTGATTATGGCTACTTTTGACACAGAAGTGAATATGTTATTAACGTTAGGTGAATGCCAAAAAAATTATCGGCGTGCAGCAGTGGTTTTTTGAACGTTATGGGATCAAAAAATGTCATGTAACATTTCATAATTTAGAAAAGCGGCTTCGCGAGCACGGTGAATTGTGTAAAAAAAAACTCGCAATAAACCTAAAGCTGTCACTAATCAAAATAATAGTGCAAGTATTCTTGCTGCAATTACATTAAATCCTCATATTAGTCAACGTACACTTGCACAAACATCACATATTAGTCGTTTATCAATTCAACGAATTTTGAAACGGCAAAAGTATCATCCATATCACATGGTTTTATCACAAGAGCTTTCGATAGCAGGTTACGATCACCGCGTAAGATTTTGTGAGTGGCTGCAGGGTGTTGTGGAAAATGACTTTTTGTGCAAAATACTTTTTTCCGATGAGGCCACTTTTATGAATTCAGGGCATGTAAATAGACATAATCTGCATTATTGTGCCGTGGAAAACCCAAATTGGATGCGATGTGTTCCCTTTCAGCATCGATGGTCTTTAAATGTTTGGTGTGGCCTAATAGGAGATTTTGTGATTGGACCTTATTTTTTTTAAGAAACTGTAACATCTGCAAGTTATTGTGATTTATTAAAAAATCATTTGCCTGCGCTTTTGGAAGATGTGCCACTGCACGTTAGAAGAGAAATGTGGGCCCAAGAAGACGGCGCTCCTCCACATTTTGCAATCATCACCAGGCAATTTTTGAACGAAAAATTTGGGAATAAATGGATTGGTCGTGGGCAACCTCGTCAATGGCCTCCTCGATCCCCCGATCTAACACCATTAGATTTTTTCTTATGGGGATATGTAAAGGACAAAGTTATGTTTGAACCACCGACGACAAAAGAGGATGTGAAACAAAGAATACGTGACGCTTGCGCTTCAGTGACTCCCGAAATGTTAAAAAATGTTAGAACAACTTTGATGTTTCGAGTAAATAAATGTTTACAAGCCCGTGGTGGACATTTTGAACATTTAATTTAAAGTACATTTTATTTCTTTACGAATAAGCAAAGGACTCAAGCGCGTATAATTCCATAACGCTATTTCCGAGCGCTTCAAGTACCTACAACTCGAAACTTCAAACTGTTATATCTCATCATGGAAGTATCTGACAAAAAAATGTTTCAGACAAAATTGACTTGTTTTTTTCCGGTAGAATCTAAATATGTAACATTTTATAGGGGGTTCCATTTAAAATTACAAAGGTACCTCCCCTCCCCCGTTAAAGGGGAAGGGAGGCCACTTCACGATTATGTAGTCAGAAAGGCCCTTCAGTTCCATGCAATTTAAGACCAAGAACTTTAAAATCGATGTCATAGTTTTCGAGATATTGAGCTGTTCAGAGTTATGTGGGCCACCCTGTATATATATGTATATATATATATATATATATATATATATATATATATATATATATATAATTGTGATATGTAGAGGTCAACCCGCCGTAAACAATGCATAATCTTTGCTGAAACACGTAAGTTCTCAACTTCCACATTTTATCCGCTCCAACATGATTATTCTTGCTCAAGGTCATTTCAAGGTCAAAAAGGTTGTATCCACTAAATTCAGTTTTTTACTGTCTATCATGCTATCGTAACAAAATATACTATTCCATTTAAAAAAACATCGGTGACCTTGAAATTTCATTAAAAAACACGACATAAAAAATTTCTTTCTCGAAGAAAGCGTCGGCAGAGCTGCGTCGATTAGGATCGAAAAGGTCAGAGTCGTTTTGATCGCGGCGGGGAGTTGCGAGGGAGCGGAGATAAAATTGGTGGTCATCCGTAGACCTGCGATTGGATTCGGTCCGGGGAGTCTTTGGGTACAGCTGTGTTTAGCAGCCGCGAGAAAGGTGGCCGGTCAAAGTCAAATAAAAATAGGTTGGTCGCTGGTCCGAGTGGAGGTACTGGAGCAGCGTCCGCTGCAATGGTACCGGTGTTTACGCCGGGGTCATGTGGCCATGAAATGCCCACATACCGGGGAACTAGATCGCAGCGGTCGCTGCTACAAGTGTGGGTCCGTTGCCTTCCTGTTGTCCCCTCTGCAAGGAGTGTTGGGCAAGCCTTACAAACACAGAGGTGGCACCAAGGCTTGCCCAACTTTCCCTCCGGGGGAGGGGGACGCGGTAAGCGGAAAGAGGACGGGGTGTCCATGGACTAGGACACCCCGGCCTCGGATGTAAACTTGTGCGTCGGTGCCCAAGTTGGTGGAGATGGGGGAGTACAACCTCCTCCCACGACCAAACCCCCGGGTTTGGCGCTAGATGGAGGTTATTGGGCGTGATTGCATCCGTGTAATTACGCCCACCGGGAAGGGAAGGGTGTCAGTCCTTACGGTTTGAGCGTAAGCTCCCCTGAGCAGGGACTGGCCTTACCGGAGATCGGATACTTCATTCCTCACCAGGTTCGAAGGTGAGGAGCGAGAGGAAAGGAGTATCCGGGGGAACCGTCGGGCATGTGAGCCTGATCTCACTTGTCCAAGGGGCGGTTTCCTGGGAAGGGGGGACACGATGTCTGTCGTCATCGGGTCCCTGTACCTGAGGCCGGAGGGGAGCTTCTCTCCCCTCCCAGCGAGTGCAAGAAACAGGCAGGGCTTATACGGTGGCTTGCGTTCTCGTGTACCTGTATAAGTCCAGGGTGCCCAGGATACGACAGAGTGTGGGTTTAGTTGGTATGCCCGGCCTTCAGGTGGGAGAGCCCAACATAACCCTCTTGCCTTTCAGGCGAGGGGAGAGGGTATCCATAAGGCGGATTTACCCACACTTAAAAAAAAGAGATCTTGGCCGTCAGGTCGGCCCGACAATACATACAGACATCCATGTGAAATACGGAACATTGTAAGCGTCTGCGTTAGTTGAAGCCGCCCCCCTCCCAACCCAACCCAACCTAACCTCCAACCAACTTGGACTATACCTTCTCTTTGAGATCCTGTATATGATTATCTACATTTTAATTACCGTTCGTGACAGCTTATAGGAGAATAAAGTGTATTTGTAATCTAAATTTAACGAAAGTTTTTTACAATTATCTCCAAAACCAAGACCGAGCGACGAGTACATGTATAGGGAAAAGTTGTTAGAAATTTTGACCTTGACAATATATGTGAAGATAAAGGTCAGCGGAGCTGGGTCCCCTTTTGACTATACTTACCCATTGTGTATTCTCCAATTTATGTAATTATATCTGACATTTTCTTTCAATATATTAAATGTTTATTCTCTCAACAGGTACAAATTTATGTACATGATAAAAGTGGTTCAGTAGAAAATTTAGACAGCATTTTATTGACACTGACTACGAATTACTGTCATTGTATATAAAAGCAGATTATGTCTTCTCTCTAGTGGTGAAATAGTACCACTGAGTACATTAGTTAGTAATGAAGTAACTGAACCTAAAGTTAACTATGGTGTATGTACACTTTATTCTATTAAGTTTGTTGATGATGTGCAATAATATTGCACATTATAAGTACAAGTTCTAGAACGTGATTTCGTCTTTTGTTTGCGATTTTGTAAGTTTGTATCGCAATTTTGTGCCTTCTTCTGTTTGTTTTACTGTGTTCTACTTCGTGTTTTATCTGACTCTAGTTGGGGTGTTTGTCATCGGCTCGGTTTTGTCATAAAGTTAAGTGACGAAACGTCAAATTTTCTTATTGCATCATGGGTACATCTGTGAAAGTTTTAACTGAAGGAGTAGGAACCTTTGTCAGAGATAAATTCTTTTTCTCGTACTTTGAGATGGTATGTTAACAATTTCATAAATAAAGAATTTTCAACATGCCTTCAAAGCCCGTTTACAGGCATGTATCGATGTTAAATCTTATACGTTATCTCCGTCCGCGACCTTGAATGACCTTGAGTAATTATAGTCACTGAATTCGTAATGAAGGGGGCTATCATTGTAGGTGTTTAAAAAAGGGTGGTTCCATTTGGTGATCTTGGTGACCTTATATCAAGGTGACCTTGATATCTCTAAAAAAAATGACATAAAAACAAAATTTTTTTTGACATCGTGTCAGTCCTATTGTACCATTCAACTTTGTCCTTACCATATTTTACGTATCTTTAGAAACACCAAGATATTTAAGGTGCAAACGTTAGGTGACTCAACCTGTATAATCTTACCGCTTTCTATCAATTAAATAATATCATTAGAGTTACGAGGCCTACTAACAATCCCAGCGACTCCCCGATTTCGCGGCTCTCTGATTACGCATCAGGTTTGTCCGCGCACCAAACTAACAAATTCAAAAGCATGATATTTAAACATATTATTAGAACAATGTTCTATGCTATTTATTTGTAATTTGAAAGATGCTAACATCTTTTTGCATTAAATAGTAAACATTTCAAGTTCTCCATTCGAATTCAGAAAAATTGAAAATATTTGAAACGCTTACAATATATTAACAAACAATGCAGGAGTTTTCAAGAGTTGAGGATTCAATGAAACGTCATTTTGAAGTAGAATGAAATGTGTTTATATGAACTTCAGTGACCTAGAAATACTTGAATTTAACTTCAAACTAGTTACTGTGCGCAGATAAGTAAAATACGATATCGTATTACTAAAGACAAATTTCTGTATTTCATAAATCTCTTCTAACGAAATGGAACTATTATTTCTAAACGTTCTTTTTAAGTTTAAATGTTCCCATATACAGTGGGTAGAAAAAGTGTTCGGACACCCGTTCAAAAAGAATAAGTTTTTTAAAATTGATTCAAAGGGTTTGAGTTTTTGTGAGATGTCAAAAGGATTAATTTGTTATGTAATGATTAAACAATTTTTTTAATTGCTATACGTCAGAATTATGAAGAAAAAGTAAGTGACGGTCACAATTTCTAACATTTTCATAGTCTGCCTGTAATGAAAATTTAAAAGATGCTATGATTAAGATTAAGATTGCTATACAACATAGGTGATTAAGAATGAAAGATTGCAAGAAACTGCGATTTAAATGCATTGCTAAGCCTAAATTTAAAAATTTTTACATCTTGCAATGTCACATAACTCTTTTATGTGTCAACCGATTTAAATGAAACTTTATACATGTTGCGTCAAGTCCGCGAGCGTGATTGCCGCGGATTACTTGTTCGCTTTAGTAAATGTATTATACTGATTTTGATAATGAGTGAATGTAAGAATTGTATAATCTTGACGTGCTGCGTTTCGTTTGTATTGCTATTGTAGTTTGCTGAGGGTCGCGCGCGGTCGCTGCACCTTCGGTCGCACGGTGTGTGTTTGACGAAAGTTAGGTATTATCGAAGTAAGTATTACTGCCTGAAATAAATATTGTTCAGGAACTGAACAATACATGTACGTGTATAACTTACCTAGATTTACAAAAGGCATGTTTTAAAGGGTATAGCCGGATAAGATGGTCAAAACTGCCTTTGAGCCGAATGATATCGCGGATGGGTCATTCGATAGGGCATCAAAAAAAGCCATACTGTGTAAAATTTTAACCCCATATCTTGATCGGGAGGATAGTTATGGGGTAAAATTGAAAAATCAGTTTTTTTCCTATTTGCCGTAGTTAACGGAGTTTGGAAATTCTGAAAAAAATCTGAGACATGTCAAACACCCGAATACATATTCTGCAATTCGTTTTAGATTTTTAAATTGAAAATCCTGCTTGTAAAACATCAAAAACCTCAAAAAAATTGAAAAAATGCAGATTTCACATGAAAGTTCTAGAGTGACTAACTTTATATTTTTACAGTACTGTTATGCCGCGGCTCTTCAGTTGAGTAAGGTGTTGAAAGCGTCAAGATTCCTCGCAGGAATCGACGGTGCTTCCGAGAAAATGTGGTCCGGGATCCGCACACAGAGGCTCAAGGGCCAGAGACAAAAGTCGAGAATAATGGGCAACACGTATATAGATTTTATTTTAAATAGACGTCGCAGCGGTGCGCCGTGTCTTTACAGAATCGAACAAGAATAGCCGCTCTCGACGATTGAACGGCGATTTTATATTAATTGGTTAATACAAAAATCAGGGGTGGGGTCTCGTTGGGTCAGCAAGATATTAGTGCCGGGTGCATCGTGGAAGATTCCATGATCCAGGCATCGAGCGCGATCGGGCGGCCGGAAGCTGACGCAGCGGTATATATATATACATATACATAATATATACATGTACATAACAGTACCGATATATTATTATAAGTATCATATATGAATTTTTTCACATTTTTCGGTTTCTTGCGCCGTTGTTAAAAAGAATAAAAACAGATTTTTTTGCTATTTTTTCCGTGAAAAACGGAGCTAACCTTCAAATTGTAACATTTTATTCTTTCTGTGAGCCTATTGGATACTGATAAACCTTGAACATTTCACAAAAATAATTAAAAAATGAAATTAACTTAATTAGTATTCTACTCCGTCAGCGCATAACATCTGAAAATATTAACCATGTTTCTAACAGCCCGGTTGGGTCAGCGCGTTAGGCGCTCGACTCGTGTCGCGCTCGAGACGCTGTAAAGGACAGACGTATACATAACCTCACCACGCAAGCCTGAGCTATTTCCCACAATATACAGTTCATACCTGGCTCCACACAGTGACAAATAGTGCGCAAACCAGTGCTTGGTGAAGTGATAAGCAATCCACCTTGTCTCCAGCAAGGTAGACGAAATCTCTACCCCTGGAAACCAACAACAATGGATCCCAGCATGACGCTCGGCTCCAAACGCTGTATCTCACCGGAGGGCTCCAACAAGGAGAACGAGCCCATTCCTTCACGACTGATCTCCAGAGAAATTAAAGTCCCAAAATTAGACTCGCTCCACTTAGACCGTTTATACAAAAAATTCATTAAAGAAAACAAACCAAGCATAAACCCAAAAGCGACGCCAAACCTCAGCAAGGCACGCAAAACCGCGGACAGAGCGCCCCTAGCGGAGGCGTCAACATCTAACGTATCAGAAGAATGTTCTACCTTACCTACGGGAAATTGGGAAATCCCCGAAAAAGTTCACAAACCCGATCGCAATGGCCCAGACACCCATGGAAAACCAAGCATAATCAACGACAACATTTACAACAATCTTTCCAACGATACAGAAATGGATCTTGACGAAAAATCCTCAGCTGACGAAACCAACTCCAACTCGGAAAACAATAACGACGCACCCCACAAGAATCATCACAAACCTCCACCAATATTCACCATAAACACCGACTTAGTTTCACTAATTATGATAGCCGAAAATCTTAAACTCCCAAAAGAGGCCTTTATATTGAAACAAATCAGCAACGACCAACATGCTATCTATCTGAAACAAATCGATCACCACCAAACGTTTGTAAACAAGCTCAAGAATGAAAACGTACAGCATTACACGTACACTCCAAAAAGTCTAAAGCCCAAATCTATAATAATAAAAGGCATTCGAGGCAACTTCAGCCTCGCAGGCATTTCAGAAGAAATTAAGGCTCACAATATCCCGAATCTAAAAATGATTAAACTAAACAAATTCAGCTTTAGTAAAGCCCACCCGGAGAGACACCACCACCTACTACAGCTCTCGGCAGACAGCAAGACCTCAGAACTGTTCAAAATCAAAGCCCTAGCACATCAGAGAATCAGATGGGAACACCTCAAAAAACCAAACGTGTTCCAGTGCAAGAAACGCCGAAGGCTAGGGCACGCCAGCTAAAACTGTTCGCTAAATTATAGAGTGTGAAATGCGCACAATCTCATGAACCAGGAAAATGTTCCATCCCCGCCTCAGCAGACAAATCAGCTCTAAAATGTGCCAACTGTAAATGGGTCACCCAGCTTCCTACAAAGGCTGCCCATACAACTAGTTTGCAGTGGAAAAGAAAAGTATTCAAACTGAGAAACGTAACATAAAAACCTCCGAAAAAATCAACATAGGAGACATTCACATTCACAATGACAACACAGACATTCTGACAAGAAGCAAATGCAACCTTGACAAAATTCATAAAACGGACATTACATACATCTTCTCTGCATCCAAGGACAAACTCAATATAATCGGCGCATGGTATGAGGCAATAAACTCTCCCCGTGGCCTTAATACAGGCTCTCCTCGCGAAAACATTGTAGACACCGCAGCACAAAATATTAAATACAACTTTAATCTTTCCAGATCCACAAATACAACCTACATCCAATTCACTGACACAAATCCAGTACACAACCCGAATACGATATCGGAACAATCACATCCTTTTTGCTCCAAAATATCTATCAACAGTATCCTCAAACACCTTCCTAACAAAACCTCCAGTGGTCTGGACAACATCCCCGCAATAATTTTAAAACACCTCCCCAAAAACCTAACCTTCAACCTAGTCATATTATTCAATAACGCACTTAACTACCAATATTTCCCTAAAGCCTGGAAGTAAGCTAAAGTTTTACCAATTCTTAAAAAAAGTAAAGATCCACATAACCCCTCCAGCTACCGACCTATCAGCCTCACACCAAGCATCAGTAAAGTATACGAAGACCATATAAACAACACGATCTGTACAGCTCACAACATAATCCCAGACTACCAATTCGGCTTTAAATACCATCATTCGACAACCCACGCAATCCACAAGCTAACTTCAGACCTCAATTCCCTCATAGAAAAAAGCCAGCTGGTAAGAGCAGCTATACTCGATGTAGAAAAAGCCTTCGACTCAGTATGGCTTAACGGTCTACTGTACAAATTAAAAAAAAAAACTCTGCCCTGATTGGCTTCTCCACCTAATATGGGATCTGATCAAAGACAAAACCTTTTTCACATGGGATGGATCTCAACTCTCAACAGAAGAATTCATAATATCCGAAAATCTACAACAAGGAACTGTTAACTCACCAATACTATTTAACATATACTTAAGCGACTTAACCAAGCTCTTCAAATTAAATAGTAATAACCAATCCCACGCTCTAGCATTTGCCGACGACCTTATAATTTACACGCATAGCAACAAAACCTCCATCACCCGGGACAACCTGGAGAAACTAGTTGAAAAGATCAACCATTATTATACAAGCTGCAACCTTAAAATCAACCCTAACAAATGCGAAACAATTCTGTTCAGAAAACCGCTACACTACCTCTCCTCCAATGCCAAAGCAGGCAGCTCCACTTTCCAAATCCAAACGACAGATCCCGACTCCAAAACTAAAGTGCCGATTCCACACAAAAAATCCGTTAAATATCTAGGAATTCTTATCGATTACCTCCTAAGAGGCAATAAACATGTATCAACCGAACTTTTCAAAGCCAAAAAAGCCTTCCATGCCAATAGCAGAATCTTCTACAATAAACATATCACAAAAAAGACAAAACAATATTATACATGCTCCTAGTTAGACCCATCATAACATACTCCGCCCCTATATGATGGAATTGTAACCACACTATCATGGAACAACTGCGCTCTTTCGAAAGAAAATGCCTATGAGCCTGCCAAAACACATACCAAACTCAACACTCCAACTGGCAACACTACACCAGCAATACAACACTTTACAATAAAGCCAACATCCCAAGAATAGACTCCTTCATCATCAAACTCACCAGAAACTATTTCAGTAAACTCCCCTTCATCGAAAACCAAGTAATACAATCACTAACCAAACTAGACCAACCCATAGCGCAAAGACAGTTATCTACAGGGTACGTTTCCCCCCAGGCATTTATACACTGCGACAAAGCTGGCATTATACAGAATGAGAACAACTTAAATATCATTTATCACTGGATACGTAACAAAGCCGACAATCGGATCGCGTTACAAATCAACGACTTTAACACAAATAAAGAAAAGTTCAAATTCTCATTGACAATTCCAAAGACCGACTACACTGACTTCCATAGGCTTAACCACGACAAATATTGGTGGCTCACAAACAATGATGCCCATATGTCGGACTTAAACACCCGTAGATCAAGATCATCTAGATCTAATTAAAATTAGTTATAAGAATAACAACGAATAGGAATTCCTAAAAAGTTAACACAGCTAGACCTAAGACTACCTAGTCATATTGTAAATAGTGTATATATTGTAAATAAACCCACCCTTACCTCCCCACTAGTTATAAGCCTTAGTTATAAGATCCATCCAGACAAGACTGCTAATGGGGTTTTTTTCTCCTTTACGACACTTCTATCATTTTCCCCCACTCACCTACACAGACTGCTTAGAGATAAGCAGCTTACTCTACACATCAAGCACGTACACCTAAGATTATATACCAAAGATGTTTAGCTATAAGATATGTCCACGCGTATCAAATAGCTATTAAGAGATGCAATAATAGATAGGTATATTTTTTTTCAATGTTTATTGTTACCTAGTTTTATACGACTGTACAAGCCTTTTTTAATAAACATGTTTAAAAAAAAAAAAAATGTTAGTCGCTCGACTTTCACCATGCTTATACTAGGTTCGCGCCCAGCATAAGTCTACTTTCTTTTTATTTAATCAATTCCTTTTTTTTTCTTTTTTTAACTACGTAATAATCAATGATATTTTTGTAGAATTCTTTTAGAACCAATATTTAAATATTTAGAAAATATTTTAAGGTAAAATACGTCAAAAAATAATTTCGGAGCAATCGTTATTTCATCAATTTTTAATCTCTTAATTTATTAAACTATTTCATCAATTTTTAATCTCTTTAATTTATTAAACTATTTAAATTACCAGTTCGCAATTTGAATAAAGAAACCACAAGAGCTTGAGTAGTCATCATTTCTCGTAGTTCTATTAGATTTTCCCAAGTTAATCCAGTAAACACTTTAAGGCGTTCCTGTGACAATGTAAAATTACCCACTTTATCTTTAATACTAGAATCATTATTGATTACAAGATATTCAAAATCATTTTTAAGTTCCTCTGAATAGAATAAGCGTTCAACAACATCTTCGTAAAAAAAGTTATCTACTATTAAATGCTCGAGATAGCACCGATTTCCGTTCGGAACATATATCCTTCGCATGACGAACACTTGTTTTCTCGCTTCAGAGGGGACCGTTGCAATAACTCTTGAAAATGGCATTTCAACATATGAAAGATTTTGTTGTGAGGGAGTTCTCGAATCTAATACAAATGATGTGTCTCTAACCAATGAAGAAGATGGATCAAATTCAGATGAAGAATTTTGAATTGAAGATATATTGCCTAAGCTTGGCGATGACATATCAACTGACATATCATTGCCGGACGCTTCACTTGATGATTCTCCGCCTGAAGATTTTTCGACCAAGGGTGTTATTATAGAGAATTCGTTTGGGCATGATTCTAACACAGGTGTTCTCGTACAAGGTGACTCTAGAGAGGAAGTTCCAGGTGTGGGTGTTACTGGAAGCGGTACACCGATTGAAGATATTTCAGAAGAAGTATCACCAACACTGACCACTTCATTTAAAATTCGGGACCACCTAACTGACTCAATAATTGTAGCTATTTGTTTTGTTTGACCATGCGAATTCCGAATCAGAACGTCACATTTAATGCACCTAACACGCGAAGTTTTAATATTAACGAGTTCTACCCTTTCACTTGCCATGCTGATGACACTAAAAAAAGAAGTCCACTTGTGCACAATAACACGCTATCTCACTACGTTCTCGACCGTTTAAAGCTTCGTCAGACAACGATCACGATTACTTTGACGGGGATAACGTACTGTAGTTTACTCAACTCAGGTCGCCAAGAGATGTAAACTCTATCACGTATTTGTTCAAATACTAGCGTAATTGATTCAGAGGAACATAAAAATTATTTTGAATATCTTCTGATCAATAATGATTCTAGTATTAAAGATAAAGTGGGTAATTTTACATTGTCAGAGGAACACCTTAAAGTGTTTACTGGATTAACTTGGGAAAATCTAATAGAACTTCGAGAAATGATGACCTCCGTGCGAAATACGCAGCAACGTGGCGTTACTCAAGCTCTTGTGGTTTCTTTATTCAAATTGCGAACTGGTAATTTTAATACTTTAATAGATTAAAGAGATTAAAAATTGATGAAATAGTTTAATAGATTAAAAGATTAAAAATTCATGAAATAACTTGGTCCGAAATTATTTTTTGACGTAATTTACTTTAAAATATTTTCTAAATATTTAAATATTGGTTCTAAAAGAATTCTACAAAAATATCATTGACTATTACGTAGTTAAAAAAAGAAAAAAAAGGAATTGATTAAATAAAAAAAAGTAGACTTATGCTGGGCGCGAACCTACTCAAAGTCGAGCGCCTAACGCGCTGACCCAACCGGGCTGTCAGAAACATGGTTAATATTTTCAGATGTTATGCGCTGACGGAGTAGAATACTAATTAAGTTAATTTCATTTTTTAATTATTTCTGTGAAATGTTCAAGGTTTATCAGTATCCAATAGGCTCACAGAATGAATAAAATGTTACAATTTGAAGGTTAGCTCCGTTTTTCACGGAAAAAATGGCGAAAAATCGGTTTTTATGTTTTTTAACAACGGCGCAAGAATCCGAAAAATGTGAAAAAATTCATCTATGATACTTATAATAATATATCGGTACTGTAAAAATATAAAGTTAGTCACTCTAGAACTTCCATGTGAAATCTGCATTTTTTCAATTTTTTTGAGGTTTTTGATGTTTTACAAGCAGGATTTTCAATTTAAAAATCTAAAACGAATTGCAGAATATATATTCGGGTGTTTGATATGTCTCAGATTTTTTTCAGAATTTCCAAACTCCGTTAACTACGGCAAATAGGCCAAAAAGTGATTTTTCAATTTTACCCAATAACTACCCTCCCATAACTACCGATCAAGATGTAAGTTAAAATTTTACCCAGTGTGGTTTTTTATGCCCTACCGAATGATCCATCCGCGATATCATTCGGCTCAAGGGCAGTTTTGACCATCTTATCCGGCTATACTCTTTTACAAAAATTCGCAATCTGGCCAACAACAGTTTTTAGAAAAAATTGTTTATACATTACCAAGTACACTCGTCCTACTAACATCTAAAAAAAACTCATGCCGTTAGCCCGAATTTTGAAAAAGCTTTTAAAGCGTGTCCGAATATTTTTCTCCCACTGTAACTTCTACTACTCAATAATATTATTTAACCAACATAATGTCCACTGTAAAGGCGCATGATAGCAAACAGGAAAACACTTACTTGAAGAATTGCATGAACGTAAATTTGTATCCATGTTGCTCAGCAACCCCTACGCAAACTACGTTGGAGCTCGCTCCAATCAAAGTTCCATTTCCTGCAAATATTAATCCGTTCAACCACATAATAACACGAATATTGATATGTGTGCAATTTCTAACATTTAATGTGTCTCCTGTTTATAAGAATCGTGTAATTTATCGAATGAAATATCAAATGCATTTTGTCTTTTTTTGGAATATTTGCTTAAGGCATTTCCAACAAAATTAATTTTATATTCAAAATTGGAGCCTCAACTATTTAAATGGTCACATATCATTTTTAATAAATATGGATATTTGTAAAAAAATTTTTGTTACACATTCATAAATTATACAATTAGTATAGTAGAACTTACTTTGTCCAAAAAACCTGAAACTTTTGATACATCTACAATAATTATGTTACATGTTATTTTTACAATGTTCTATAATATAAGAATAATAAAAGATTCATAACACTGTTAATAGGAAAATTACAAGACGTCGCAGGCTGTATTGGAGAAGCAATGAAAGTTATAATTTTGAATATTTAAAAATTATTTGTTAATCTTAAGGTTAAAAATCAGTCAATTTCTATCATTCTCATTTATTTAAAATAACTATTTCGATCGAGTAAAGGTACTTTGCACACATTATAGAAGCATACAGCGAGGAGCAAAATTGAACGAATGGAAACATTTTCTCAAAAAATCATTATTTATGTATTTATTAAAACAGATTTACAAAAATCTCAAGAAGCACAAGGTAATTATTGCGAAAAGGTCATTATACTCCGATTTTAATGAAATTTAAATACGTTATAGATTTCGTCATTTTAAACAACTTTTTTCTTTTCCAATATAGGGAGGTCGCCTTTAGTTTTCGAGATATTTGCAAAAAACTATTGCGAATACTATATTGAATTTTCTGTATTCCTTATACTCCGATTTTGATGAAATTTAAATATGTTATGCAGCAATACATTTTGAACAACTTTTTCCTTTTCCAATATCGGGGGGTCGCTTTTAGTTTTCGAGATATTTGGAAAAAACTATTGCTAATACTGTATTGAATTTCCCGTATTCTCGCACGCTCCGTGGCAACGTAAGGCTGCTCCGGCGCGGCGTCTGTTTACTTTTTTTTGTTAACGCGACGTGGAGATGAGAGAGAAAACAGGGTCTCACTCTGGTTATACATATATAAGGTTAGCTTTCAATTTTGAAAGACTACTCTTCGATTTTTGCATGCGTGGTCGGGCCAGCCTAACGGCCGGCTCTCTCCGCCCCCTCCGTGACCTAACTACAACTCATTCTATTCGCATAATCTTTGCATTGTAGCTGTCATCCAGAATTTGATCTAGTAATGGAAAAATGATGCGAATAGAATGAGTTGTGGTTAGCTCACGGAGGGGGCGCAGAGGATCACGCATACGAAAATTCAGGAGTAGTCTTTCAAAATTGAAAGCTCTCCCTATATAGAGATAAACCCTCTTTTTCTCTCATTTCCACAACGTATTTACAAAAAAAAGTAAACAAACGCCGCACCGGAGCAGCCTTACGTTGACACGGAGCATGCAGCAATACGTTAAATGCAATACAGTATTAGCAATTGTTTTTTGCAGATATCTCGAAAACCAAAAGCGACCCCCCTATATTGGGAAAGGAAAAAGTTGTTTAAAATGACGAAATCTATAACATATTTAAATTTCATCAAAATCGGAGTATAATGACCTTTCCACAATAATTACACTGTCCAACAAATTTCAACTTTTTTTATGTTTCCTAATAACTGTTGGTTGATTCTTATAGAGTTTTGTGCGCTGATTTCGAATCTGTCCTTACTTTTTCTCTCACACGCACAGTTTTTGAGAAATTTGAGTTTGAAAGAAGACCTATTTTTCAACTTTCAACAAATATTGTGATGTTATTATAAAAGATATTGATTTGTTCTTTGCAGCAAAAGATTCTGTAGACTTTCCCGAATACAGTGATATCCAATATTAATACATTATGAATGCTTAAACATGTTTAAACAATCATTAAAGACGGAGAGACACCACTTTTGCACCAATTTTTGAGGATATTTTTGAATTTATCTTAAAAAATAAGGGTCCAGCGTAAAATCGAACTATATCACGTGATAGAGCAGACTTTTATCTTGAGAAACCTCCCTTTGTAGTTTGCAACATCGACATTTTAGCCGAACCAGAAAGCAAAATATCTTCGCCCGACATGAGTTGCCGCCAGTGATGCTCTTCCTTCCACTACCGCTGTCGTTCGTTGGGATACGGCGCGGCGCGACGTAACGGCGATGTAGTGGCTATAAGCGCGCAATTATGTCAGCTTATTTAAATTTTAAATTTTATTAAATGTTATTCTATTGTTGTTTATTATTTATTAGTACATTTATTCTGTATAAATTATTTTATGTATCTTTTTAATGTTAGTCTCTTGTTCATAGTTTATTTCATACTAAAAAGATCATTCGTAACAAAAGAATAGTTTAATACAGAAATCTATATAATATCGATAATGCGAAATATAATTATAATATACATTATTATACATTATATATATACATATATATATTTTTTATATATATTACGTATATTTCATTATTTATATTATATACAGGGTGGCCCACATAACTCTGAACAGCTCAATATCTCGAAAACTATGCCATCGATTTTAAAGTTCTTAGTCTTAAATTGCATGGAACTGAAGGGCCTTTCTGACTACATAAACGTGAAGTAGCCTCCCTTCCCCTTTAACGGGGGAGGGGAGGTACCTTTGTAATTTTAAATGGAACCCCCTATAAAATGTTACATATGTAGATTCTACCGGAAAAAACAAGTCAATTTTGTCTGAAACATTTTTTTGTCAGATACTTCCATGATGAGATATAACAGTTTGAAGTTTCGAGTTGTAGGTACTTGAAGCTCTCGGAAATAGCGTTATGGAATTATACGCGCTTGAGTCCATTGCTTATTCATGAAGAAACACAAACAATAATATTTACAATTCTTGAGTTTGACTCACTTATCTATGAAAACGTTTTCAGTTTAGAGATGTTATTCAAGCAGTAACATTGTGATTATGGCTCCTTTTGACACAGAAGTGAATATGTTATTAACGTTAGGTGAATGCCAAAAAAATTATCGGCGTGCAGCAGTGGTTTTTTGAACGTTATGGGATCAAAAAATGTCATGCAACATTTCATAATTTAGAAAAGCTGCTTCGCGAGCACGGTGAATTGTGTAAAAAAAACTCGCAATAAACCTAAAGCTGTCACTAATCAAAATAATAGTGCCAGTATTCTTGCTGCAATTACATTAAATCCTCATATTAGTCATCGTACACTTGCACAAACATAACATATTAGTCGTTTATCAATTCAACGAATTTTGAAACGGCAAAGGTATCATCCATATCACATGGTTTTATCACAAGAGCTTTCGATAGCAGATTACGATCACCGCGTAAGATTTTGTGAGTGGCTGCAGGGTGTTGTGGAAAATGACTTTTTGTGCAAAATACTTTTTTCCGATGAGGCCACTTTTATGAATTCAGGGCATGTAAATAGACATAATCTGCATTATTGGGCCGTGGAAAACCCAAATTGGATGCGATGTGTTCCCTTTCAACATCGATGGTCTTGTTACGAGCCGAGGGCTAAGCGGGTGATGCGTGACCGAGGTTATATAATTAGGAGACTTGGTTTTGTGGACTGGCCGGTGTGTATTTCACCACCGGGTCGCCACTTCGGAAATGTAGGGACACGAGGACTGGCCGACGTGTATTTCACCGTCGGGTCGCCATATAAGAAAGGAACCTGTGGACTGGCCGCCGTGTATTTCACCGACGGGTCGCCACCTTGGTTTATTGGATAGGTTATACCGTGGACTGGCCGGTGTGTATTTCACCACCGGGTCGCCACTTCGGAAATGTAGGGACACGAGGACTGGCCGACGTGTATTTCACCGTCGGGTCGCCGCGTGGATCGGGAAATGGATAATTGTTATCGGCTCTCGTAACATTCTATAGAAATTGATATACTTTGAGCGGCTAAAGTATATCGTTGTGGGAATACTAGTTCTGGGATAGAAATCTGATGTGAATATGGAATTAATAGAATTGAATTTCTTAAAAATGCAGTACAATATATTCAGTGATTAAGTAGGGGTTACAATTGTAATTGTGTAACGTGTAGTCGCGGATACTAATATCCCTAACTCTCGGTTTTGACGCACTGAGAAATGCGGGGGTTACGGTTATCTAATTATTTGTGCGATGGAATACGTAATGTTGAGCAACGTGACTAGGTTTCAACTGTGCCCGATTGTGGTTGGAATCGTGAGCTTTATATACCCCGAAATTGTCTAGAAATTTGGGTGGGAGTAGGCGCGCATCTGGATGGAAATTCCTGAGAATTTCCCAGATGCAGTACCCCCGTGGGAGAGTTAGTTTTTTAGATAAACTAGCGGACCAGTGCAGAGCAACATCTGGCTTCAAGAAGGCTCAAAAAATCACGCAGATGAATTTTCCGTACGTAACAGTCTTTAAATGTTCGGTGTGGCCTAATAGGAGATTTTGTGATTGGACCTTATTTTTTTTCAAGAAACTGTAACATCTGCAAGTTATTGTGATTTATTAAAAAATCATTTGCCTGCGCTTTTGGAAGATGTGCCACTGCACGTTAGAAGAGAAATGTGGTCCCAATAAGACGGCGCTCCTCCACATTTTGCAATCATCACCAGGCAATTTTTGAACGAAAAATTTGGGAATAAATGGATTGGTCGTGGGGAACCTCGTCAATGGCCTCCTCGATCCCCCGATCTAACACCATTAGATTTTTTCTTATGGGGATATGTAAAGGACAAAGTTATGTTTGAACCACCGACGACAAAAGAGGATGTGAAACAAAGAATACGTGACGCTTGCGCTTCAGTGACTCCCGAAATGTTAAAAAATGTTAGAACAACTTTGATGTTTCGAGTAAATAAATGTTTACAAGCCCGTGGTGGACATTTTGAACATTTAATTTAAAGTACATTTTATTTCTTCACGAATAAGCAAAGGACTCAAGCGCGTATAATTCCATAACGCTATTTCCGAGCGCTTCAAGTACCTACAACTCGAAACTTCAAACTGTTATATCTCATCATGGAAGTATCTGACAAAAAAATGTTTCAGACAAAATTGACTTGTCTTTTCCTGTAGAATCTAAATATGTAACATTTTATAGGGGGTTCCATTTAAAATTACAAAGGTACCTCCCCTCCCCCGTTAAAGGGGACGGGAGGCCACTTCACGTTTATGTAGTCAGAAAGGCCCTTCAGTTCCATGCAATTTAAGACTAAGAACTTTAAAATCGATGGCATAGTTTTCGAGATATTGAGCTGTTCAGAGTTATGTGGTCCACCCTGTATATTATGACGTTGCTGATTCTGCGACGTCACTTCTCCGTTAAATTTCGCGGCCAAAAAGGCAGTTCGCATGGACCGGACCGCCACCTAGCGCACCGAACCAACACTCACGAATGTCGAGAGCGTTCCCCGAGGAAATTCCGCGGAAAACGAAAGAGCAGCGGGTAATTTGAATTGCGCGTGCCGAGTACGGCCGAGTTTCAGGACGTGCCCCGTGCACCACCAGCCCCCTTTAGAGGTTCCAACGGCGGCTCGCTCCGTGGGATTCTATCGTCGCGACTTACTGGCTCACCAAAACATCACGTCGACGGGTTAATAAAAGGGCTGCCGACGCACACGGGTTGAAGGACCCGGAGACGATACAGGCCTCGAACCCTCCCAACACCGGACTTTCTTCATAGAAGAACTCCACCATGGAGGCTCTGCTGCCGTCTCACCCCGCGGGAAGGGGTTCCAAATGCGAGGGTGGTGTCGACGCGCCCTGGGATCGTCTTGGACGCCCCGTTTGCCGCGAGGCAATCGTTAACGGAAATTCGGATGTCGTCCAGAGCCAGGGAACATCCGTGGGAACCCATCAATCAAATATTTCACGTGCGAGATCCGCCAATTAGGGAAACCCAATAATAAGTAGGGTGGGGATTGCCGGGTAGATCGTCGTTAGGATCACTGCGAAGGATCACTGTCGTGCCGACTTCCTTATCGAGAACAAGTAATCTTTTTAAGTGCGTTATCGTTAGTGCCCGAGCGTTACCGAGGGCCGAGATTAGGAGTACTTTGCCTGCGAAACGGTAAGTCGGCTGAAGTGATCCTTCCCGTAATATATTTCGCGAAATTGTTCAAATTGTCTCGCGCGAAGACGACACGCTTCTCGTCTCGTCCTCGATTTCGTACGCGCCGAGGCGCTTCTCGCCTCGTGTTCGCGCCTCATGCCAAATGCCGGCGTTTCGAGGAAAACTAGCATTTCGAGTTTCTGGTAAAAAGGGAGTTTTCCTCGGAGGAATCGCGTCGAGAGGAGTGAGTGCGGTTCTCTGCGTCGTATCGTGCTCGTGTTGTAGATCGCGAACGTGTACCTCGCGTCACCGGGTATAGCGTGTGCGTAAGAGCGAACGAGATCGAACCTCGCATGCCGTCGCACGCTCGCCGCGTTCCGTTCCGGGAATCCACGACAGTCTTACCGAAATTGCGCCGAACATCTGTGTTGCGAATTATTATAAAAGTCCGTGCGTACCGAATACCGTCTATCCGTATTTTCCGGACTGGCGAGAAACTGCCAAACCCGCGTAACGAACTTCCACCTGTTCCGTTATTCTGTATGAAGAGCGCGGGCTCTTGGGTCGCGGCCACGTGGCCGCCACATTGTAAAATTTTCACCATCTAGTCAATTAAATTCAATTCCGAGAACTATAAACTGTCGTTTCTTAGCCTACGAGACCTGTCCTGCCGTAAGGGCCGTCCCCGTCCTTCCTGCGTCCGGACCTCTGACCCTTCGCGAGTCGCGTAACGTCGCACGAAGCTCGGTAACGGAAATTCTCGTTTCGATTCTACGCGTACGTAAATCGTTTCGTTTCGCGTGGTATCTTTGCGATACCTGGCGCCCGAACATCGTCCGTGAGTATTGTTATCGAGCCTTCGAGTCGCGTTTTTTGTGCCGAGTGGACCTCGTCCGTACGGCCGACCGAGGCCCGGTCTACGAGCCTATAAAATCCCGGAGTTAACCCTTTTCTCGTCCGCGAAAAAGAGGTAACGTCACAATTCATTATGTACATACTTGTACCTTCTTTAAATAATTATTTTAACAATGAATTATTGAAATAATTCACATAATGTATATAGAAACAAAATATGAAAATTTATTCATTTAAACCATTATTTTAACAATAAATAATTGAAATAACAATTCAAATAATGAATATAGAAACAAATTGTGAAAATTTATTTATTTAAACAATAATTTTAACAATGTGCTATCGAAAGGATAATTCAAATTATAAATATATTATTTTAACAATAAATTATTGAAATAATTTAAATATTGAATATAGAAACAAATTATGAAAATTTATTTCTTTTATCCGTTAACTGGAAACGAATCGAAGGTTCGAAGGTCCAAAGGCTCGAAGAGTCGAAGCTTCGGAAAAGTAACAGCCCTAAAAATTTCATACGGTACACGTGGGAAGTAACACACCCCAAAAACTAGAAACGGCTGTAAGGTTTGAACTATTCCTTATTTTGGGTTCATAAAGTTGTTGAATATTTTTTAAACATTCTGAAATAAGGTTGACGACGTAGTCCTAAAATTGCAACTTTCACGTAGTAAAAGAAAGAACACGGGGAGCGGACGCGAAATGTCATTTAATTATTATTTTACCTAAACTGTTAATGGGATGTCGTAAAAAGGACAATGGTTCTTCCAAGCCTGCTGGTGGATAGCGGTCGATCCGTCGATGCAGTTAGAATTACCCGAATCGCCGAAGGCCGCGACCTTCGCCGGCCTTTTACCTGACCGCAATTTTCTAGGATCCGCAAATTAACACTAAACCTACCAAGCATTAAAACTATCGGCGAATGTTGCCTTAAAAAAATCTAGGCAACCCTAGATTTATTCAGAATGTCCGTAATTTCCAGTATAATACATAAACGAATTTTTACAATTTCAATAATTGCAAAATATAAAACCGGTCATTTGACCGTGGTAGGTTTAGCGTTGAGCAACGAAATTTCAAAGAGAAAGAATTGGATTAATACTTTCTAACAATTCTGTAAAGGAAACTATTGTATAATATGTTATGTATTAATATTAAAAATTTTGAAATTGGGCCATTCCACGCGAAATCGGACACTTTTCTGAGTAGTGTTTCAGATTTTGTTCACATTGGAGTATGTTGAAGTCTGTAGTGACATGTCAACGAATCTCAAAGGATTTTGTAGAATAAGAAGAATAATTTAACATAAATGACATCATTTTGTCTTGCAGCAGGAAAAAATGTACACATATGGAAAACTTCAAAATGTTTATCAGTAATGACGTCAAAATTATTTTCCTTCTACACTATCCAATCTCGATGACTCCGAAAAGGAGTTCTTGTTATTACTAAAGGTTCTCACGGAAGCGGTTCTAGTATTCTGGCAATGTTTTTTATACCGGACAAGCTGTGTTGCGGACGGCAATAATGAAGGTAAAGGGTTTGTACCGTTTGCCATAAATTTTATGACTGGAGAAAGTCAGAATTCCGGTGAACTGTCCACCTTAATGTATACATACAGTATACATAAAATACTGAAAGTTGTATTTTTAAACCTTTCGAATGTGAGTCTGTATTAAACATTTAAGAAGCATGTTTCACAGACTTGTGTCAATTAAAAACGTTTTATAAATATCATCGAAATCGGTTGATGCGGAAAAATGCTGACAGATGAAAATCGCGAGAAACTGCAATTTTTTCCACCTTTCAATGTTTAATATTACACAATATACTCTTAAAACTCAGAAAAGATTGGTATAACTTAGTTTTTCACGGGAAAAACACCGAAAAAATTGGTTTTAATTTTTTTCAACTATGACGCACCAATCTCAGAAATTTGAAAAAAAAATGAGTATATTACTTATGATGGTATCTTATTGCTACATTAAAGTTGTAGGTGTGCTCTGTCATCTTCTATATGAAATCTGCATCTTTTCAATTTTTTTCATATGTTTCCTTTCTTAAAACCAAATTTGCAACTTCCTCGATGAACTTCGAATAGTTCTACTTTACACTCGACGTCGATAGAAAAAACATCGGTGAAATAACGTTTTAAATCATACGTTTATAATGTTTTTCTGCCTTGGTGTAGCTACACCACGGTCAAAGCACGGCTAGAGATTGCTCGCTGAGCAACTTGTCCGGGACGACGCCAAATATCTCGGTGGTTCTACCTTAGGTATCCCATGCGGGGTTGAGGGGTGCGGAAAGTGCTCGGGTTTTGGTAGCAAGCGTGACGATTTCAAAAGACACCGCCGTCTCGAGTGGCCTAGGCCGCGCATGGCTACGTATAATATAGCCGACCGTGCAGCCGCGATCCCGCACGGCGGTATAAATCGACCTTTATGGTGTCTCGGACGCGTCGACTACCGAGTACGATGATTTGCTGCCACTCAAATTAATCTTATGCAGTCGGATTAAAAAATGACAGTGAATTGATCGACAGCCGGAATCGAGAGCGATGAATAACTTCGAAATTCGTCCTGGAATGTTGTCGCGAACGATTGGCTTTATTATGATAGATTTGTCCCATAATGATGAACCTTGTCACTTTGCAGACGTAAGAGCTCCAGCGAGCGATGTTGTCCAATCGTTAACTGTCTCACTATACGTGATCTCGTTAGCCGATACACTTGTTCGTCTAGCAAGGACCCCTTTTCGCACCGTGGCCGTGGAGGCGTTTCTCCGTTTTAGGTGCGCTACAGTGGTCCAGGAGCCCGCTTTTTGTGGCCAAAACTATTGTAGCGTTATTTCAAGGCTTAATGTTATATTATTATGAATGAGGTGAACTTCATTTTTTATAAATAAAAATTTCTCTACAATTGTTTATATTGAAGTTTGTAGAAAAGTGAATACTGATCAAATTTCGTTGAAAACATATTTGGTCAGATCATCGGGAATAATTGAAAAATCGTGTTAACAATGTTCACAATGCATACTATGGTCCAGAAACCGCGAAAAAGTAGCCAGGATTCAATTGCACATACGAATTATATGAAATCTTGTAATCAGAAGTATTCGGGGTTTCTGATTACGAATCTGACATTAAAAATTCAATATTCAATTGAATATTATATGAAAATATAAAACAAATTTACATTTCAGCATTGTGTAAGGAGTAATTAAACTATTTAAGTGGATCTCCAATTTCATAGTTCTGCATTTAGAACGCTATACCTGTTCGGAAAGTTGTCTGAAAAATCTAATATTTTGAATTTCGAGGTTTTAAAGGGTCCTTATTTGATAGAAAAAAATTTTGTTCAATTATGAAAGCAGAAAAATTGAATTTAGGCCATAAATTGCCGCTCTCGGGACCACTATATGCCTGTCCAATGACAGCCATTGTTATGCAAAAGAAGTGCACTGATTGGTTTTTGCTGATCGCTGCATTTTTCCAATCAGCACATTCTTGATGCATCGTCTACATCCCTCTATAGGCCCCAAGTGTGCCTTTTCATGGAGACGGTAGGGGAGATACCTGCATTGCCGCGGAGTATTCGTAGACTGCGGCAACGTCGCACAGTGTTCGATCTCTTATGGGAATCGGTAGAAAATTATTAACTTCCAAACTAACTGCTTTCGATCTAAGAGCACTAATACATTTTTTTAAAGAGGATCAGAAGGTGATGTGCCTTCGAATGGACGTGATGAATGATAAAAAAACTGGAATATTGCGTATGCTTCAAAATTCAAAGTTTAATGAGTCCAGAAGTAGTGTATAAAAAATAAATAATTGAGACATGTTGTCAATATTTCAAAAAAATTCTTGTGGATTTTAAAAGGCCTCATAATACTAAACATTATTTGTAAAAATTACATGAATCGAATAAACATGCAGCAAATGGTACGTGTTCCAGAAAATATATCGAATTTTATATTCGATTTTGCACTTTAGTTATAACAATAATTCCATATATTTAGTAAAAATTGGGCATAGCATTACAAGCTACATTATATTAGTAATGTTTTACTTAATTTTTTAATGTTTTTTGGAATTCATACTTCGAAAGCTGGACTATTTAGCATTGTATCGATCGCAGTGCGTTGCCAAAGTCAACCTTCGGTAGTCTCGAGTAGCGTTGTGCTCGGTTCGGGATGACCCTTCAGAAGTGTTACGTTTATGATGTGGGAAAAATGCATCAATAACCGTTTCCAGGAAGACCAAGGAAGATGAGAAACAAACCTTTGCGCATACGTTACATTTACGAATTGTCATGAAATAATAATTCTAAATTATGTTGACGACTTACTTAATTTAACATGAATAATTTTCAAAGAAGCGGAACTATAGCAAAAAATAAACTTTCCAAAGAAAGATACGGGTATGAAATTGCTCATCCGAAAATTATCCAATATATTCATTTATTATAATAAATTCCACAAACGTATTTACACCCATTAAATCCAATCCAAAATCATTCAAGAAATAGAATTCTCTAATTTATTTAGTAAATTTTGAAATTACATACGAAAAGACAAACGATAAAATTAAGGGGTACGTAGATTCAGATTGTTAGTTGGGAAGCTCAAAAAGAAAAGTCTGTATCGTTATCCCCGATGGAGGCAGAATATATGGCCTAATCGGAACTTTCTAATAAAATATTCTTTCTAAGAGGTTTATATAGGATTTCCTAATTATGTAGAAGAACCAATGTTCATTTATTGTGATAATCAAAGTGCTATTGAGTTAAGTAGATATAAGATACCATTTTTTGCGTGAAATACAAGAAAAGGGATACATTAAAGTAGTGTGGCGACTACCTCCTATGCTCACCAACAGATGGGCAGTGCGACAACACCTTTCCCGCTACTACCTGATTCTCCTCTACAGTGATGATATAATGGATGCGTTTCTCGCGCATGCGCGTTCAAATCCAGGAACGTATCTAAGTTATAAATTTGTGGGGAAAGTAGTGGGGAACCGTTATTGGCGGTAAAGTACCGGAAGAGTTCAGGAAGACACGAGGGGACCAATAAAGAAAAAGAGTGAATTATTTACTTTTGAATGTTGCATGTATGATTCGTTAAAACTTCATTGATATCCATTTTCATTAGCTGTCCGCAAAACCTTTGTTTAAGATTTAAAGCGTCCGCAGTTAATTTCCACGATACGATTTAGTTCGAGCCAGACTATTTCTTGCATTGCCTTCGCTAACTTCATGCGTATAGTTCTTGTTCGCTCCAACGAGGCCTATGTATTATGTAAGAACCGCGCATTTCGGCAGTTTTTCTACACCGGTCCGAGCTTTGCTGATCGAGCCCGACGTGTGCACCGAGATGAACAATCACGTATGGCAGGGATGGGCATTTTTGTCTCAATTAAGACAAACCATCCCCACCATAGCGCCCACTGCCACCCACCAGCATCCGCCGTTACCATAGAGGAAGGAAGTGCTTCGCCCGTCGCGAACAGTGCGCAGGCCTCGCGCATGAAAGAGAGGTTGGTGGGAAAAGCAGGCGTCTGAGGGGCCCCTACCGTGCCCATCACGGACGTATGGTAAACTGTTCGACGCCGCGTGTTTACATTTCGCATCATACTTGTCACGTGAGCCATCGTTCCAGTATTCTATATTTCAAATCCACTGTCTATTTTCCTTTGTCTCCCTCACAGCACCATTTGTTAGGGTAGTTCCCCCAATCGCTGACAAACGTTCGGTGCTATCATGTCCTTGCAACTTCAAAATTCTCACTCGCCTTTTCTGACTCTTTCGATCAATTGATCATGTTTCACTCTATTTACCTTTGTGCGCTTCACAATTGTAAAATCACGTTTCGATTCGATTTACTGCCGTGCGCTTCACGATTTGCGCTCTCTCCTTATTACATTTCGTGTTATTCTCTTTCATTCAGTTCGTGCGCTTCACAAACTTCATCCATTGTTATCTCTTGTACATAATATCCTTTATTTTGTAATACAATCATTTTTGACAGTTTTAAATTTTCCTTTTCTGCATTTACCTTCGCTATACCTTCACTTCTGCTTTCGACCATCATTACCTTCGCTCTAATATTTTAACATTCGATCCTTTGAGCCGGATCCTTTTCTTCCCTTTCAGAGTCCTTCTGCTTCAATCGCTCCTACTCCAAGGCTGTCAAGGCCCAGCTTTTTGCACTGGAGAACACATCTGGATCGCAATCTGGACCAACGACCTGGTCTGAATCACGACCCTTGCTACCGAGAATCGAGTTCACCAACATGCTACGAGTCACACCGGCGTGAATGTGTTAAGATATAAACCGTCCGCAGTTGGTTTCCGTGATACGATTTATGTCGACTCAGATTATTTCTTGACCATTTCTTTGGATAGCAAATGTTGAAATACTATAGCAAAGGTAATGATGATGGAAAGCAGATGAGAAGGTATAGAGAAATTGAAATGGTCAAAAATTAGTATATAACAGAATAAAGGATATTATGTACAAGAGATTACAATGGATGAAGTTTGTGAAGCGGACGACCTGAACGGAAGAGAGGAACACGAAATGTAATGAGGAGAAAGTGTCGCGTCCTTTGTAGATTATATTGTAAGATGTAATGTAATTAAGTCAAATCCTTTTACACGTGGACTCTCTTTATTGTACACTGTTCTCTGAGCTCATGCGTGTCGCGCGCGCACACACACGCACACACACACACACACACACACACACACACACACACAAACATACATACAAAAACATATATAAAGATAAAACAGAAAGCGCATAACGTGAAGCGTACGATTTGGAAGGGTTCGAAATACAATGTGAAGCGCACGACAGTAAATTGAATCGAAACGTGATTTTACCATTTTGAGGCGCATGAAGGTAAATAGAGTGAAGCATGATCAAGTGATCGAAACAGTCAGAAAAGGCGAGTGAGAATTTTGAGGTTGCAAGTACATGATAGCAGCGAACGTTTGTCAGCGATTGGGGGCACTGCCCTAACGAATAGTCCTGCGAGGGACACAATAAAAAATAGGCAGTGGGTTTGAAATATGGAATATTGGAACGATGGGTCACGCGACAAGTATGATACGAAATGTAAACACGCGGCGTCGAACAGTTGACAATACGTGATCGTTCATCTCGGTGCACACGTCGGGCTCGATTAGCAGAGCTCGGAGACGTGTAAAAAACTGCCGAAATACGCGTTCTTATGTAGGGTGTCCCAAAAATGTTACGGTTCCTTCAAAGTGGAGGTTCCTGAGGCCATTTGAAGCGACATTTTCCTTTGCAAAAAGCCGTTACTCTTCGTTAAAACTTTTAGCATTTTATTGACCTATTGTACACATTTGGTAACCAGAAGTCGAGCCATCGACGAGTTCTTAATTTCCGCTTGCTTTGTTCGAGTCAAGGCGCTTTTCTGATTTAATACCTGCTACGGTACCTCTTGGGACACGCGGATTCCCCGCTTGTCCGACTGTAATATCTCGATGCAGCGTCCGCGTTAAATAATTTTAATTCCGTCAATTTTAAAGTGTCTGCCTTTTCAAAAATAGGTCCGTAAAGAGGAGACTTGTAGCTGTCACCTCATTTTTTTCGAATTTTTAAAAAAGTTCCGGCTATAAGAAAATTGCATTTGTTTAAAACATTTGCAAAATAAATGGTGAAAAAACCATTTTTTCCAAATCGAAATATTTTCAATAGATACTCTTATGTATTCACTATAAGCCCCTAAAAACTCATTCTCCTCGATATGTTAGTTCTAGTGTTGTAATTTAATGAAAAAAAGTTGACACGTTTGTTTACACATGTGTAAAACCAACATTTTTTAAGATTTCGAAAAGTCCTTCGAGATTCGATCATAGGTTACTAAAGACTACAACATATTCAAATTTGAACTGACCGACATAGCACACGAAAAGTTTTATTCTCTTGTGTGTTCCTTGTTTTCGTACGCGGTGTATCACCATCGCTCGACTGCTGTCGCGCGCGGCTGTCTCTGCCAATATGCCTCTAGGTCGCGCTCTGATTGGTCCGTGTTTTTCGTTAATAACTCCTTAGCAAAGCCGAAACAGCCATTTTTGCAAAGGAAAGTGTCGCTTCAAATGGCCTCAAGAACTTCCCCTTTGAAAGAACCGTGACATTTTTGGGACACCCTGTATAATACATAGGCTTCGTTGACGTGAGCAAGAAATATAAGCATGAGGTTGGCGAAGGCAATACAAGAAATAGTCTGGCTCGAAATAAATTGTATTGTAGAAATTAACTGCGGACGGTTTAAATCTTAAACAACCTTTGATGCCAAATATCAAGAATAGTGAGGACAGGTGTGTCTATATCCACTAGTCATAGTCCCTTGTATTAAAGGACAAACCAATCAGTGGTCATACAAAGAGATATTATGAACACAATTGACAGAAACAATTGAAAACATGGCAGACGAAGGAAACGATATGAATTTCCAAGAAGATTGAGATTCGAAGACCAAATCGAAAAATGTGGACTTTCTTGAAGAGGTAATTAAATAAAAAATATCATTCTCCACTATCTTCACTAAAATAATTATGAAATCAAGTAGAGAAACAATGTTAATGAAGATCTCGAAAATATTGTAGAGATCCAGTAACAAATATGTAAGCCAAAACGATTTGCATCTTTCAGAGCAGTCAGAGATTCTTAAATAAAGTATTAAATACAGGGTGCTTCAGCTGTCTTGATTACCTCGAATAACTGCTGAACTATACACTTCTCATATGAAACGTGTCCTTTTGTGGGCGAAGGCGTTTCAGAGATTTCAAAGTCACCTCTTTTTCTTTAAAATAGAATGACATACATTTTCTATCGTAAATCGATGGAGGATTAAATTTTGTATAAAAATATATTGACCTTCACGTGTCCTAAAGCTAATAGTTAACAAGACATTATCGAAATAATTTTCAGTATGTACTTACCATATTTAAGTTGAGGGACATCCTTTCGAGCACCTAGTAGATTCGAGATAGTAATTACCCATTGCAAATTATTTCGATAATACTTATTTGAAATATCCGAAACGCCTTCACCCACAGAAAACACGTACCATGCGAAAAGTGTCCTTCAAAGCCATTGAAAGTCTGTTTTAAAATTTTTATAAAGATTATGATTTAGTATTAAATTCAGGCATTCAAGTTAGCTGAAACAGCCTGTACATTTCTTAGTTAGTATTTTGAACTGGTGCAAAATTTAGTGAGGAATAAAATACTGTAATTAGTAAATTAAATGTAACAGAATTAAAATATTAATCGTTTCTTAAGTTTAAACTGCAGTGGAACTCTGTTTATATGAACTAAATTTTAGCAGTACCTCGTTAACTGAACTCTAGCTGAGCAAAATCCTCTTATATGAACGTGAGCCCCTGTAAAATGAACGAAGAATCATAGTCAGTGGTTGCAGACAGGTGGACTCCTATTATATGAACCACCTCATTACGTGAACCATTATGGAGTTCCACTGTACGTGTAAAATCACGTACCCCTTGTGATATTGTGAGAACTTCATTGTCAAATAACTAACAACTTTCATTGATAACGTTGATCGCAAGGCAATCAACGTGTTAATAGACATACAAATAATGATTTTCTGAAAAAATGGTTTCATCGTTTCAATTTTGCTCCTCACTATCGTGCATAATATTGTATCTAATGTTTTTATTGAGAATGATACATCACATGAACATTTTGTAAACTTCCATGTGTGGACACGCATATATGTATTCGATATTGACGGCAAAGATAGTAAAACATTCTACCATTACGTTCAAGAAGTTTATCATTTTAAAGAGTCTGTATTAGTAAATCGATTCTTTCTTTAATGAGAGTATGACTAGAAATAACAATACCAGTAATTCTATGATGTGTGTACACATATTTGCATCATCATCCTATATTATTAAGATTATAATTTTACGCTGCGTACTTATAACTCTAAACTAACATAATATTTTTTCAAGTTTGCTTACCTCCCATACAGGCGCCAAAAGCTAATGCCCAGACCAAAGGTTGTAGTGGTAGTCCAAGTTCACTATTTCGTGCTAAGTTGGTTACAATTCTTATCATCATAGTCGACAAAGGCACGTTGTCAAGGAACGCGCTCGCAATAGATGACACCCAAAGTATTAGCAATATAGCCACTGCTAATCGTGATGATTCGTTCACTGACAGAATAATATTTTCAGTTTGCTTTCCTATCCAATCCATAAGACCTAAACGAGAAAGTGCCTGCAACATATCAATCAAATCTGTTACTAGAACTTCGTTTCATAAATATACAGTGCTGGACAAAATGATAAGACACTTTATACAGTGTGATTCAGCTTATAAGTGTGTCATCTGAATTACTTGCGAACTATTTAGTATAGGTATGAAAAAATAGTTGAAACAAAAGTAATATGGTTTCAAGTAGCGTACGATATAGTAATTAATTTTTATCTGTTTTGTTATATGAAGTTCATCTTCACTTTCATTATTGTAAACGATAAATTTTAATCTTGTGGTTCGAGAGAGAATTAAACCCCGAGTAAAAAACCATAAGAGTACATGGCGTAAAAAACTAATATTTACTGATATAAAATAATTTTTAATACACGTAATGTTCAAAATGTGCTTCATTACAATTGACACATTTGCGTAACCAATCGATAAGCGCAATTGATACACGTTTATGTGTTTTTTAAAATTATAGCAAGCGAGTTGTAGCAATAATTCCAAACGGAATGTCTAACAATTGTCACCGAAAGTAAGATACGATTCAAATGGTGCACTGTAAACAATCAGGCAATATCATCATTTGTTGCACGGATTTTACATTTACAAAAGTTCCTTGTTATTATTTGAAAAATAAGTCTAAATAACTATTAGCTTATATATATATATATATATATATATATATATATAATTTTATATACCACTTAATTACTTTTTTCAAGGATATATCTTCAACGCCTCAAAATATGAATAGTCGTATTATTATTATGAAAGCATGTAATGCTATAACATAAAACAACATTTCGATGTGTATCACTTGCATTTATCAATCGATTCTGCAAATGTATTATTAATTGAAATGGAGAACATTTTGAGCATTACTCGCATTAAAAATCATTTAGAAAATATCTCAGTAACCATAAGTTTTGTATCCCATATACCCTTATAGTTTTTTACTCAGGTTTTAATTCTTCTTTCAATCGCAAGATTAAACGTTATCATTTACAATAAAAGATTCAAGCTGATCTTTATACTTCGATAAAAGAGCAAAGTAGAAAAATAACTAATTATTAGATTGTACGCTGCTCTTGAAACCATACAATTTTCATTTCAACCATTTTTCATATATCAAATAGTTTACAAGTAATTTATTTGCCACACTTATTGTTAGCTGTATCACCCTTAGATGAAGGATGCAGGGCGTTGAAAGATGCAGAACGATTAAATACGCATGCACTTCGTATTACAGATGCGGTAATACTGTAATTGATACAGAAAAATTTGTATAGCAATACCAAATATTTTGAATGACTCGCCGGGCCAACCGACTTAAATTTTATTGAGAATGTTTGACTACAATCGAGAAAGGTTTAAGGTATAAGTACAAGTCAAAATTGGAGACATTTAAGCCTATATTGAATAAACGAATTATATAAAACGATCTGAAAATGTTTGCTTACAAGATCTAATAAAATTATGAATAGATTTAACAAAACACTGATACAATATATTTTTATATTATGTTTCCATAAAATAAATGACAATTTACTACTGTCTCATACTTTTGTTCAACCGACATTAATACATTTTTACAATTCTTGCTACAACTGTGTTTACTCTGTAATGTAATAGACAGGGTGTATAAACTGTACATTTTTTGTCTTTAAATATGTCAAATATACATATAAATATGTAAAGTGCCTTACTATTTTATATAATTATTTACTTTAGCTATTCCTAAAAAATCCACGAACATTCACTATAACGAATTCTAGATGGGTTACCCACCGAGGGTTTGTACAGCTTTTAAATGAATTTTGTTTAGATCTGGGTTAAATTTCTTGAAGGAGGGGGGGCATCGAGAATGGTAGACGCCCTTTCCCGGCCTAAATATCAAATTCGGTCATTCGCAAAAGACGAAGTTCGCCATAGTCATTCTAACAGTTTTTTTTTACGAATATCTAAAAAACTAAGACCGAGCGACGGTAAAATGTGTAGAGAAAAGTTGTTCAGAATGATAACATTGACATAATATTGTAAGATCATCGAAATCGGTGAGGAATCGCTAAAACAAATAATTACCCTATTTTGCCCAGCACTGTAAATGATAAACAAAAGATAGAGAGAGTCTATTTTTGGTTTATATGTGTATTAATATATAGAAAAAAGAGTTTATAAGAAAGTTAAGCGAGACAGTAGAATAACAATTTTCTGCGATACGTCATTGTTGACTTGAAAAAAGGAAAGAAACGATATTTTAAAAATTGAAAAAAAGATATAGAAAAAGTTTCATGATTACTGTTATTTATCTTCAAAATTTTTAAAGTCGACAAAGATTTCAACGTTGTACTATATAAAGAGTATTTATCACATTTACAAAATTCTAAAAATATCGATAAGTGTAATAACATTTTTTAGTGAATTCACAATACCTCCATTAAAATGAATAATGATGCAAAAAATAGCAAAGTAGACCATTCTACTCGTGCCATAAGTCCATCTATGTCTGTAGTATCTGCTATAATTAGCAATAAAAGAACACCAACTAATGTGATCCAACCTAGGGATAAATGTAGATCCGGGATACTGTGTAGAAAGAACATAACGATCACGAAAAGTAACGTCACTCCAGACTTGGCTAGTAACCACTTATCCCGAATGGGATACTGCAAAATAAAATAAAATTACACTTACTTAACTCTGTATTTATTGATTCAAATAAATATGTCCTTCATGGTTTAAGTGTCATGTGTTTAGATATTATGAAGTAATATGAACTGATTGGGGCATATAAAAGTGTTCCCTTCAAAGCAGGGACTTAATTCCGGTAAAATTTTTATACCGGTGTTACGAATATAATGATATATAACTGAGTTGTAACAGTGTGCGTGAGCTCATGGCGCGGCTCGTGCTCGTGTGTCGTGTGCGAGTAGACACCTAGCACCTAGACACCTTATATATTTATTATTTAAGTAGTTATTTTGTTTTACTTATAATTTAAACAATTTTTAAAGAAATAAATTTGTATAATTTGTTCCTACATTCATTACTTGAAGTGTTATTTCAATACCAATTTATTGTTAAAATAAATGTTTAAACAATGCAAACGTATTTAAATAATGAATATAGAAACACATTTCTATAGATTATACAAATTTATTTGTATAAACAATTATTTTAACAATAAATTATTATCGACATAATAATTCAAATAGTAAATATAGAAACAAATTTCTATACATTATACAAATTTATTTATTTAAACAATTATTTTCACAATAAATTATTATTGAAATAATAATTCAAATGATAAATATAGAATAAAATTTCTATACATTATAAAAATTTATTTATTTAAACAATTATTTTCACAATAAATTATTCAAATAATAATTCAAATAATGAATATAGAAACAAATTATGACAATTTATTTATTTAAACAATTATTTAAAGTATAATTCAAATAATAAATATAGAAACAAATTATAAAAAATTAGTTATTTAAAAATTGTTTAAATTATAAATAATTATAACATCCTTTCGGTTCTTCATAATTGTTTCGAGAACCGGAACCGATATAATAACAGTTTTCAATCCCCGATTTAAAACGATTATGAAATTTTTTCTTTAAATAAAATAAGAAAATTTAAAAAATTAGCGGCAAATATCAGAAAATATACTGGTATTTTCATATAGCGATATGACGTCATACCTGTATTTTGGTTTCTATGAAGGTTTCGTAGGTGCAACCGGAAAATACCGGTATATATCGGTATAATATGGGTCTTAGTCCTTGAAATATACCGGTATTTCCGTTTACCGGTATGACGTTATACCGGTATTTCGGTATTTTGGTTTCTATAAAGGTTATGGAGGTAATACCTGTATTATTCCGGTATTTTGTCTACTGGTATTATACCGGTATTTTGTCTACCGGTATTATACCGGTATTTTGTCTACCGGTATGAATCCCTGCTTCAAAGGGAGAATATTCTGTATTTCTGATAGTGTGTTACGCCTTGAATATGAGTTACCCTAATTATGAAATACGTGACATGCATCTTGTGTGGTACTGTAATAGGTAGAGAACTATTAGCTTCAATCATTTCATAGTAGTTTATAATATGTAAAGTAAATATTTAAAATAGTTTATAATATTTAGAAAAACATTATATTAACATTCAATTTTGTTGTATTTACGCAGAAGTTTGTTATAACACAAAATAAGCTGTAACTCGAAAACATGTTCACATCGGAAATATTTTTACATGATCTTTTTTCTTATTTTAATGTCCTAAATTAGTCCCTACTGTCTTTTCCACGTGTTTTGACTTATTCTGTATATTTGTATAATTGTTTTATATTCTTGTACATGCGCATAAGTGAGACTTGAGTTTTTATTGAACTAATCGTGAGATTAATGAAGAAAAGTGAATTTTTTATACAGGGTGTCTCATCCGATTTTGACATCTTGATTTCTTCGCTATTGTTAGTCCTACTGAAAAATGTTTCAGATAAGAATTAAATGATGCTGAGTGGGGCACAATTTGGTGTTATTAGTTTATTCGTGGATGAACTCGTTAAGGTCATGTGAAGGTTAGATCGACAGTTTGATCCAAATCATTGTCCTCGGCGTGGGATTTAAACGGAGCAGTTCGCCGTTGGCGCCGGTGTTTATGTTGAAATGTAGAAAACACTGCGAAATCCACGTGTTTAGAACCACGTGAAAATTTATAGTTGTACAGAAAGAGGCGGTGGTCGGGCGGATATGCAGGAGAGAGGCTAAGTTTTACCTCATACTAACAAGGAGAATGCAAAGCCTTCGCGTCACAGATTTAGTTGAGACTTTACAGAGTTATAGATCTCGTTCCTCTGATTACGAATATACCCCATTATAGGGGCAACTACTCAGTAATTTTTTAGATATTTGCAAATTAAAGTTTTATGGACGTAGCATGTCAGCTTAGTTCAATTTCTTACCAAGTAATGGTGTAGCGTAGCGGCAGCGAGTGGGAGTCTGGCAGCGACGCTTGCCGAGTGAACATCGAGTCGTTCAGTGTGACAACATAGTGCTCTGTTTACAAGTGTATAACGGTTTCGAATGCTGCGGTATCGGCCCGGCGGGCACGGCACAGTGCCAAATGATTGGGGAAATAAGATATTGACTCCTTTGCTACCTAGGAAGGGCCTTAAGTCTCTAAAATCTGCAATGGAGGACTCAAGTGCGCATAACCATCATGGCGCCAAACGCACCCTCTCTCCGGAATCTGACAAGGAAAATACATCATGGGATCAACATCTCAGAACCAGGAGCCAAAAAACTCTTAAGCTAAACTCATTCCAAATTGACAGAATGTTTAAACAACTTCTCAACGACAGTAATACTCCCTTCAACAAGAAAAATTATATTACGCCTAACCTAAAAACAGCTCGCAGCCATGGTTTATCGCAGACGCCAACGCCAACGCCACCACCAGCGGCAGTCGAGACAACCAAGCTGATCACACCGATCCCTACCTCACCGACACCAGGCTGGGAAACCCCCAAGATAACCGCTAAGAACACCGAAAACACTCCAGACAATAGCATCAACACAAACGATTGTTGCTTGACCACGCGAACATAGTTACGATAGCGCTACTGCGTCATAGGTTGATTAATGGCGATAAGAGGGAAATTTGAATATAGTAGTAATGTCTAGGCCATAATCGCGGATTCGTTGTATATTTCATCGCAACAGGAATAGCTTAGAATAAGTAAAGAGACGACGAGAGAGTTCCCACGGAAAACCTAGATGTAATCCTGATTTGCGAGACTAATTGAGGAATTTTGGCACAGTCACGTATCTCCTCGAAGGAGTTCTCATATTTCACTTAGAAATTCGTAGTCCCAAACTCGCCAGAACAAGAAGTCATAAACCCTCGGTCAAGGGTCTCTTGGAACTTTCCCTCGGACCTCTCTCTTGCGCAGTCCCACCGTGGGACCCCCGCGGTCGAGATCTTCGCGCGTAAACACCCTCACATCCCTTGTTTTGGCGGGCTCCCTCGTACACGCCACCGCCCTCATGCGCGCGCTTCCACGGTACCACCACCGCCAATCACCGTCGAGCTACAACTTGGAGGGAGACCATCCAGCGAATCAACGTCCACCTAGAGATGCCGAATTTTCCTATTGGCCAAGAAAACGAAGCGGGAGCGGAAGACCGAACGAGGACGAGGAGCCTTCTCGGAGAAGCAGATATCGGCAGATATTATTCTGGAGTCATAGAGTACAGACCTCGAAACTTCACCAATAAAGTCTTTTTTTATCTTTCATAAATTTTATTCGAAAGAGTGTTTTCTTACGCCAACATCCACCTTCCACGAGCAGAGCGCTTCAGCGCTCCACGGGTCCGAACCTACCAAAGTCCCTGAATTCCACCACGCGCAGCCGCAACATAGTTTTTGGTGACAGCGGTGGGATTAAAAAAAAAGGACTTTGCAACAACTGGACCATCAACAACAGCGAGGACGAGATAGCTGATGCCGGCTTGTGGAAGGCTCTGGAAAAGGTGTAACCTCTCTCGTGGGTTTTCGCACGGTTTCCCCAGGAGCTTGGGTAAATACGAGAGAGTGAGTGACGTCAGCGGCCGTGCAAAACACCCTGCCTGTCACGTGCACCTCTGAAGAATTGTCGTCATCGAGACAAACTCAACGGATGAGAAAGAATGCAGCCGGGCGAATTCAACGAGGAGGAGAATCCAGCCGGGCGAATTCAACGAGGTGGAGAATCCAGCCGGGAGAACTCAACGTCGAGGAGAACTCGACAACGAGAAGCCAGGCCGGAAATCGTGGTTGGTGGTGGACCCTTGCGTGGACCGTGACCCAGACAGCGCATCCCCCGTAAGTCGAAACGAAAGGGACTATTGTATTTTCATCGCGGGTAGAATGTCGCGTAAATTTACTATGTCGCGAAAGGGTAGGAACGTGCGTAGGGCCAGCTTGAGAAATAGTGGTAACTCTTTTATTGTCGATGACCTAGTTCTCGTGCCATCTCCGACAGAATCTTCGCTCGCTTTTCCCCAAACTAGTACCCCATTATCAGTTAGTAATGTCTCGATACAGAGTACACCGACTAGCTCACCTATTTTTCGCGATACGAGTACTTTCTCCGGCGGTAACGTGTCCCCAACTATCCAAATAAGGACCGTTGATTCGATAGAACATGCTTCCATGCCTGTAAAGCTTGCCATCGACCTTGTACCATAATTCGATGGAAAATCCTGTTCTATTACTAAATTTATAAAGCAATGCAAGGTCGCCAACGATAGAATCAGGCCCGCCGAAAAACTTAATCTCCTTTCCCTAATTAGGAATAAAATCGTAGGGCACGCCGACTTTTTAATCTCCAACCGCCGCGAACCGGGAAATCTGGAGGAACTTTTAAGCCTTTTGAAAGTGTCGTTCACACAATTCTTCAATGTAGACTCAGTCCATAGCGAATTGAAAGAAGTACGGCAGATACATAACAAGAAAGCCGAAGTTTATGGGGCTCGTGTTACCGAAATTTTGAATAGAGGGATAGAAGCAGCGAAAGAAAAATACACCACCGAACGTTTCATAGGGGTAGAGATCATTCTCAACCAAGCCGCGATAACAGGTTTCATAAAATGATTGCTCGACCGGATGCTGCGAATGATAATTTTAAAAGATAACGTGGGTACCTTGGAATTCGCCATAGCGATAGCGGTTCATCTAGAACGCGAAACTTATGAGGTGGCAAATTAAATTAAACGAGTACGAATACGATATTGTGTACAAATCTGGTAAAGCAAACTCCACACAGACGCATTATCCCAAACCCCCGTTAAGTCCTATCCTTATCTGGAGAACTCGGGCGCCGGCGAAGCTCTGCCCTCGAATCTCCAGACAAATCCAAACCTAGACGAAAGTTTAGATATACACTACGAAGTACAGGTTGCTGCTGTTTTCCTTGCGCGCGGGGAAGCAGTGGTTAAGAATGAGGTCGGAGACGGATTCAGCTGACAAAGACGAAACGCCTCAACCCGCAGCCAAAATTCACGTAGGAGGGAAGGAACCACTCTCTGATCTGGACGATACCGTGAAGAGAGTGTAGATATTCGGATTCCGTCCCGGGCATCGTGAATTTTTCAGTGCAGGAAATGCCAAAGGCTGGGACACTCGAGCAAGAACTGCTTTTTGCAGTTCAGGTATGTTAATTGCACACAAATTCACGAACCTGGAAATTTCACAATCTCACAGAATGAGAATAGACAAGCATTAAAATGGGCCAATTGTAATCAGGAAGGACACCCCGCATCGTATAAAGGCTGCCTATACATAAAATTCGCCATACAGAAGAATAAGGGCCAGGAGCTGACCCGTCACCACACAGCGGTGAACAAATTCAACTCTCTATCTGCAGCAGTCCGTGGAAACTTGTCCTACGCTCAAGCAACCAAGAATATAAGGACAACCCCACCAGAAGATCAACAACCACCTCCAGCAACCAGCACCTACCAACCATATAGAGGACCACAAAAAACAGAACAGGGGACCGAAGACAACTTCCACCCTCACCAAAACACACAGCCACCGTTGTGGGCACAAGAACTTAAAGATGATCTCTTGAACATATTAAACAACCAATTACAAACCCTAGCAGTTCAGATTGCCACCAACACACAAAAAATAGAGTACATATTAAACTCCCTCTTTAACAATTAAGTTCACTCCTCCCAACCCCCATCCAAATCTGATCAGAATCGCCGCTATAAATGTAAATTCCATAGTAACTAATCACAGAAGACTAGAACTACTCCATTTCTTACAAACACACAACCAGGATGCTGTCTTCATATCCGAAACCAAGCTTACACCCAAACATAAAATGGCATTCAAAAATTACGAAATAATCAGAACTGATAGACCTAATTCTACACAAGGTGGTGGTGCGGCTATTCTAATCAAGCGAGAAATCCCTTTCGAAATAATCAGAATTGCAATTTCAACTGAAATTCACCGCAGCAAAAATCCGATTCCTCAACAACAAAAACCTATACTTAATCAGCATTTCTGCGAGATCTGATAATAGATTACTCTTCATTACAGAATTGAACACTCTTTTTGATGCCCTAAAATTACACTCTGAAAACAATTTTTTTATAATCGCAGGGGACCTAAATGCCAGACGTAAGGCCTGGGGAGACAGAATTGATAATCAGCGAGGCAGATATCTACGACTATGGGAAGACAATCACGGAACCACATACAAAACAAGGATTATTACCCCGGAACTTCCGACATTCAAACTGGCCCAACTGCCTCGCTGATTCCAGATTGACCCTGACGGACAGTATTAACAGTAAAGCAAAGACACTTCCCTATGACAGCGACCACGAAGCCCTCTCACTAACCTTCTCCATACCTGACTCCAGTTCCCTTCCCTGGTTCCCTAATCCCGAATCCCATAAATTCAATTACAAAGCTACCAAATGGCTCCGCTTCACCAAAGAACTAGCCAAAGCGTACAATCACGAAATTCCGTATGACCGCAACCTGACAATCACAGAAATTGACATCCACATTGAAACCATCAACGAAAGCATATCCCTCGCCATCTCCAACCACGTACCGAAATACAAAAACAACAACAGTATTCACAAATACTTAAATAGAAAAATTTTGAGACTCCAAAAAAACAAAAGTTCCCTAGTTTCTCTGCTGCACGATCTTCGCTGTCACGATCCACACCTACGCCAACCCCTTTCCAAGGCTGTAAAATCACTTTTAAAAGTCACATTTAAAAAACTCCACTCCGAACTCCAGAAATCACTAGAACAATTCTGGACTAACCTAACCAAAAGTACAGACTATAGAGACTCCGACACATTCTTCCCCAGAATTAACGCTATGTTTCGTCCAAAACAATTGGCCCCAATCAAAGAATTACACATCCCTCAAAACAATAACTCCATTCTCCAAAGGAGTGGCTGCACCCTACCCAATACCAAAACTCCCGACAACAAATTCATATTCTCCTCTCCACCCGACCTACTGAATATCATAGGCGCTTTTTATGAGACAATTAATTCACCAAGATACCTCAATACAGGCACACCCCTCAAGCGCATCGTAGATTCCACAGCCAACACAATTTAAAGTAACTTCACAGCGAACAGATCAGCTGGAATCACCATCACTCAATTCAATGACACCAACAAAGCATACTTACCAACAATCCCAAATAACCAAGACCACCCTTTCTGCTCACCACTGACCATAGAACATATATTGAAAAATCTACCGAACAAGACTTCAAGTGGCTTAGATAACATTCCACCTATAGTCCTCAAACACCTATCAAGAATCATAATCAGAGACCTAACCACCCTATTCAACAACGCTCTAAACCACTCCTACTTCCCCAAAAAATGGAAACAAGCCAAAGTTTTGTCAATAATTAAGAAAGGGAAAAGTCCACACGACCCTTCCAGCTATAGACCCATAAGCCTCACCCCAAGCCTCAGCAAAGTTTATGAAGCAGTAATAAACCAAAGTATCAACACATTTAAATTCAATAACAAAATAATCCGGGGCTGCCAATTTGGATTCAAATACCGCCACTCTACCACCCATGCTATACACAAACTCCTATCTGACCTCAATATTACAGTTGCAAAAAATCACTTCGTTGGTGCAACACTTCTTGATTTGGAAAAAGCATTCGATTCTGGTTGGCTTAACGGCCTCCTTTATAAATTAAATAAAAAAAGACTGCCCAAAATGGTTTCTCTATACTATCTGGAATATGATAAGCAATAAAACTTTCACCACATGAATTCAAAATACTAGAAGGCCTTCACCGAGGAACAGTCAACTCCCCCATCCTTTTCAATCTGTTTTTAAGTGACCTCCCAAAGCTCTTCAACCTCAACACAGACGGAACCTCATTTACATTAGCCTTTGCCGACGATCTTATCGTCTACACAGCCGGTAACAAAATAAAAACTGTCCGAGACGACCTTGAACTCCTTACAGAAAAAATAAACCATTACTACATATCCTGGAACCTCCGACTAAATCCCAGTAAATGTGAATCTATACTCTTCAGAAAACCTCTATACAATCTTTCTCCAAAACAAAAAGCTGACAGCAAAAACTTTCAAATCTTAGTAACAATACCCGGTACCACCACCCTAAAACCTATCCCACACAAAAAGACAGTAAAATACTTAGGAGTCCACATTGACTATTTACTCCGAGGCAACAAACACCTGGACATCCAAATTAATAAAACTAGATTAGCTTTCCTTTCCAAGTGCAGACTATTCCACAACAAACACCTATCACACCGAACAAAAATTACTCTTTGCTCACTCCTCGTAAGACCTGTCATAACCTATGCAGCCCCAGTATGGTGGAACTGCAACCATACTACAATGGAAAAAACCCGCTGCCTAGAAAGGAAATACTTAAGAGCATGCCTTAAAACCTACAGATCCCAACAATCTAATTGGAAGCACTATGTTAGCAACCAAAAATTATACAACTCGGCAGACATTACCAGAATTGACTCATTCATCATAAAAATAGTTCGGAACTATTACAACAAACTCCCCTCCATAGATAACGAAATTACCCGCTCACTATGCCAGCAAGATCCATCTATCTCCCAACAACAACTCACCAACGGTTACACCACCCCCCAGGCCTTCATTCACTGCGACAAAACTGGACTCATCCAGAACGCAGAAAACATAAACGTGATTTATCACTGGAGACGCAACAAAACAGACAAAAGAATAGCGTACCACCACCTTTATATCAAAAACAATAGGGATAAATTTAGGTACTCACAAGCAATTCCACTGATAGACCGTCTAGACTTCCACCGTCTAGATAAGAAAAAATGCTGGTGGTTAACACCAAATGACATTCACATAAAAAATCTATTCGACAGAAAAATCAATATCCCAGCACCTCAATAGGAATGGTTAAGAAAGATTGATAAATATTATAGAAATACTCCAACCGTAAGCGACTGTACCGCGGACACGATAGCCACCTTCATTGTAAATATGTACATAGCACTATTCTTAAGTTATTTTTTTTAGCTAGGTTTAAGTCGTATTCTAAGTAGTTCTAAGCAATTTCAAAGACTGATGAGGGGTTTTTTAAATAAAAAGTTTTTCCCTACGTGCCACCCTATTATCCATTAAGTTACTCTATACTACTTATATTAACCTAGTCGATATATAGTTCCTATAAATTCAACCACCGTCCAAAGATATGTATAACTTATGTTTGTTGATACCTGTTATTATTTGACTGTAAAAATTCTTTATTCAATAAACATTTAAGAAAAAAAAAAACGTAGTGGCAGCGAGCTGGACTGCTACGCTGTGGGCACGGGTTCGAGTCCCTTCGTAGTAACCTTTTTTTATACTTTTTTTTATATTTTAGATATATTTTTATCCGCCAAAGGGTTAATTTAAATAAGGGTTAATGGTACTTATTATTTTATAGAAGAAACACTAGATCTATTACTATACACTGTGACGTTGCAGATTTTGCGACGTCACTTTTCTGTTATTCTTTGCGGCCGAAACGGCATTTCGAATGGACCGGACCGCGATCTAGCGTACCGAACCGACAGTCACGAATTTCGAGAGCGCTCCCCGAGGAAATTCCGCGTGAATCACAGATCGGCGGCTAATTCAAACCGCGCGCGCCAAGTACGGCAAGTTTCAGGACGTGCCCCGTGCACCACCACCCCTCTCAGGATGCCTAAGGCGGCTCCCTTCGTGGGATCTCTCTTTGCGATTTTGCTGGCCACCCAAAACGTCCAGTGCACTGGTTGAGAAAAGGACTGTCGACACACACGGGCCGAACAACCCGGAGGCGACTCAAGCCTAGAACCTTTCCAACATCGGACTTTCCTCCCGATGAACTCCACCTAAAAGGCCTTGACGTCGTCTCATCCCGCAGGAAGGGGTTCCATAAGAGTGGGTGGTGTGGAAGCGCCCTGGGACTGTCTTGGACGCCCCGGTCGCCATACGGCGATCGTTATGGAAAATCCGGATGTTCCCTAGGGCCAGGGGACATCCGTGGGAGACCTACAAAATTAAATATTTCGCGTGCGAGACCGACCAATTAGGTAATCCGAGTAATGAGTAGGGTGAGGATCGCCGGGTAGATTGTCGTTGCCGAAATCGTGAAGGATCACTGTCGTGCCGAGTACCGTAAGAGGCGTATCGCGAAAAACCGAGTTTCTATCGTGTGGAATCTACGATTATAGTTCTGAAGGCGAACCGACAGCTCCGAAAAACGCTTCTCGTCTCGTCCTCGAGTTCGTACGGGCCGAGGCGCGTCTCGCCTCGTGCTCGAATCTCACGCCACTTGCCGGCGTTTTGAGAATACGTTGTATTTTGCCACTTAAAGGAAGTTTTCCTCGGGGGAGTCGCGTCGGAAGAGTGAGTGTAATTTTCGCGACGTTAGAATAACCCGTTCGTAGATCTCGATCGCGTAAAACCGCGACGACGAGTATAGCACGATCGCGCGAGCGAGCGAGAGAAAAGATCACGTGCCGTCGCATGCTCGCTCCGTTCCGTCCCGGGCCGTTCATCTGAATTCGCGAGCAATCGTATCGACTACGTCGAATTAAATACCGAACTACCGTATTCTCGCGATTGTTAAATAATTGACAACCCCGCGCTGCAAAATTCCAGCGATCCGCATAATTGTATGAAGAGCGCGGGCTCTCGGGTCGCAACCACGCGGTCGCTTATTTTGTAAATCCTGACACCGATTAAAGTAATCTCGAGACAAAGTGAACTGTCATTTCTCGACCTGCAAGATCCGCCCTGCCGTAAGGGCCGTCCCCGTCCTTCCTGCGTCCGAACCTCTGTCCCTTCGCGAATCACGTATCGTCTAACGAACTCGATAGTCGGAATTCCTATTTCGATTCTCTGCGTACGAGAAACCGTCTCGTTTCGCGTGGTATCCTTCCGATACCTGGGGCCCGAACATCGTTTGCTAGAGTGGCTATCGAGTCTTCGAATCGCGTTTTGTGCCGGGAGGACCTCGTCCGTACGGCCGACCGAGGCCCGGTCTCAGGACCTGTGAATTCCCGGAGTTGCATCACCTTTTTGTCCGCGGAAAACGCATAGAAAAGGAGCAACGCGCAAATACACAAAAGATTATAATTATATTAATATAATTTTATACTAAAATAATACATAACAAACAAAAATGATATATTAGAAGAAACTATTACTACATACGCAAAAGATAATGATTATATAAAACAATAATAATATTAAAATAATACATAACAAACAATAAGTAATATAGGGTGTCCCGTAGCTGGTGGTACAACCGAGCAGGGGATGATTCTACATGAAAAACTGAGTCGAAAATATAGAATAAAATTTTTTGATACAAGGTTTTGTTTTCGAGAAAAATGAGTTTGAAGATTTGTCTAGTGCGCGTGCACTCGGCTTACTTGCGGCTCAACGGATTTCACTGCCTCACGTCTGGATATCTCGGAAATTGCCTTCGTACTTCTAGATATGTTTACAAACATTCTCAGTATAATGATACCACTTCTATCGCTCCTATTCTTTTCCCATCCTTATGAAATTACGCCTCCAGTTCTCATTATACCGTCGAAATGGCAACTTATAGCAATCGAGAGTATATCGATATGATTATTGCGTTGGGTGCGTGCAATGGTAGTGCTTTAGCAGCGGCTACTTATTACAGAGATCGGTACCCTAACCGTCGACATCCTGATCGAAGGGTCATTCAAAGAGTCGAACCGACCCCCGCAGAATACGGGTCTTTTGAAAAACTTCGCAAGCATGGAGGACGTGCCCGAAGAATTGACAGGAGGGTGGAAGAGAGGATTTTGGAATACATAAGCGACGATCCAAGCACCAGCATAAGGAACCTTGCCTCACAATACGATATCAGCCGCTCTACCATTAGTCGAACGCTACATCAAAATGGGCTATATCCTTACCACGTTCGTAGAGTGCAAGGGCTACAGAACGTGATTATGTCCCCCGAATGGCATTTTGTCATTGGTTGTGTGAATAACACCGTGACGACGCCCATTTTTTACTAAAAATTTTATGGACGGATGAAGCGAAGTTTACGCGAGACAGCATGTTTAATGTCCATAACTCGCACAGGTGATCAGATCAAAACCCGTATACCATTTTGCAAACAAATTTCCAAGTAAGGTGGAGTGTGAACATCTGTGCTGGCATAGTAGGTGACCAAATTATAGGCCCTTATTTCTTTCCGGGAAATGTGACATCGGAAGCATATTTGCATTTTGAAAAATTGTCTGTTATAAGACAATAATAATATTAAAATAATACATAACAAACAATAAATAATATAATAGAAGAAACTATTACTACATACACAAAAGATAATAATTATAAAACAATAATAATATTAAAATAATACACATAACAAACAATAAATAATAAAATAAATAGCAATCAAAGCGGTCAATGTGGCTTGCATTAACGCTTCCTGTTATTTGTATTATATCAGTCATACTTGAAAGCAAAGGAAAGCAGAAGATTTGATTTCTATATTTATTCTACGTAACATACATTTTTTATATTATATTACTTCCTTTGCTTTCAGCTGTGACTGATATTATAGGAATCGTGATGGCAAGTCACATTGACCGCTTTTATTACTATTTATTTTCATATTTATTGTTTGTTATGTATTATTTTAATATAATTATTATCTTTTGCGTATGTAGTAATAGATCTAGTGTTTCTTTTATAAAATAATAAGTATCATTTTCAATTAACTCTTTGGCGGATAAAAATATATCTAAAATATAAAAAAAGGTAATAGAAAAAGTTACTAAGAAGGGACTCGAACCCGGGTTCGTTCACACCATTATTTGGTGACAGAGTGAGCCAAACTGACATGTTATGTCCATAAAACTTTAATTTGCAAATGTCTCGAAAATTACTGAGTAGTTGCCCCCATAATGGGGTATATTCGTAATCAGGGAAACGAGATCTATAACTCTGTAAAGTCTCAACTAAATCTGTGACGCGAAGGCTTTGCATTCTCCTTGTAAGACGGAAGTCGAAGGAGCAGCATGTTTATGGTTGCTCAACAAAAAAAGTGAGAAACCTGGAAAAAGGCAGTATTGGGTGCATTCGATATTAAGAGATCGGTTCTCAGATGGCCTATTTGTAACTCTATATTCCGAATTAAGAAAGTTTGAGCCGAAATTCTTTAACTATTTCAGAATGCCAATAAAAACATTTGATGAATTAGTTGAATTGATTAGGGAAGAAATTTCAAGTGTTGACTGGAATTCAACTCCACCAACTCTTGCCAAGCTAGATTCTTAAAAACTTTATTAGAATAAACCCCACACTGAATATCCCATATCGCTGGTCTTTTCTCCAATTCATCGATAAATAATTCAGTGTCGTAGCAATTTATGGTGGCACACGTCCTAAAAGCACGGAATCCGTCAAACAACTAAAAGCTCTCATAAGAGCCATAGTAAATAGAAGTGTGTGCAAACAGCACGGATTTTGTTTTCTGCGGTCCCTTGGCGGCAGCTGCGCGGACAGGTGTGAAAGAGTATGAAGACGCCAATTGTTAAAATATGTCTGTGGCGGCTACCTCCTACGCTCGTCACCAGATGGACAGACAGAAAAGACAACGCCAATTCCGCTAGTACCTGATCCGTGTCTGATTCCTATATATACCGTCCTAAGCTGTCCTTACGACATCCCTGTGTCTAAGGCAGGGCCCGCTAGATAGCCTTACTGAAGCGTCCTCTAAGCGGGCCCAGGACGAAACGATCCTTTTCCTTTTCCTCTCTCTCACACCTTATAGCCGCCAAATCTCTATTGTATGACCAGCTCGTATTACAGTTTGGGTTTACGCAGCGTCGTGTTTGGACGATGCAATTTTTGAGAGTCTATTAGTGTCTCTATGCGAATTTATTACCTTACGACTTGGGTACGGCTGAAAAGTATCAGCTGACTCGCTTAGGAAAATCAGCCCCAACCGTACCGCTCTCAATGGCACTTCACGTGGCATAGGCCCACACATAGCGTCAGGATCCGAGGACCCGATAATGCCGTCTGCGATTCGTGACTTTCCGGCCACATCGATGGCGTCACGCAGTCCGATTCATCTCTAAATTCCATCACATCTATGGACGTTGCGTCATTTCAGAAACCGCCGTAACAAACATCCATTCGTTGAGGTTCAGTGCCTCACTTTATTATATTTTTGGTGGAAGGAATTGCACCTCCACGGCTTGCATTTTGCGACGACTTTGTCAGAATCTCATCATCCGTCCATTGTTCAACATCCTTTATCCTGCTCTAGTTGTCACTTCTTGTTATAATAAAGTATTTGACTAAGTTAATCTGCAGTTTTTGGTATAATTTATTTGTTTACACCTTCGCTGCATTGGTTTGCGAAGTCACGCGCCACCTTCATAAAATATTAATTGCGAAATCGTGCGTAGCCGAAACCAATGTAAATAAGCTCCGCGCGGTTGATCCTGGGCCCATAACCTGTTATTTTAGAATTTTGTAATTGCCTCGTGGGATTGCTCAGGTTGGAAAATGGCCATGTGTTCAATTGAATGTTTAAATGAACGAAAGAATATATATAGTATTAAAGGTAGAAGAAAACCTGACCACACAGTTTCTGGAATAAACTAAACAACTCACTTTTTACTTTTAATAATTATAATTTTATATATCACACAAGGAACAATATACACGTGGCTTTAGAATAAGTACGAACAACTACGAAAGGGGGCGCACCAGACCCACACTCGGTAGATGGAGCGCGTCAAAAACCCGTAACAGCATGCATTGGAGATTACAAAATCCTAACACTCCCCCTCAATGCGTGCTTGATACAATCACTCTCATTTACAATCTGTTGCATACCTAAACCGTTAACACAAAAATAATGTTTCATTTCACAAAGCGGTTTCGTCATTATATCCGCTGCCATTTTCTCTGTTGGCAAATAAAATAAATTAAAAACTTTATTGTTTAGAGCGTCTCTTATAAAATGATAGCGTAAATCTATATGTTTTGATCTCGCATGAAACATACTATTATTTGCTAACAACTGTGCGCTTTGATTATCATTATAAATTATGATTTTTACTTTTATACCTAATTCTAACAATAAATTTTTCAAAAACATCGCTTCTTCGTTGGATTCAGACATCGCCATGTACTCTGCTTCTGCAGATGATAATGCAACTGTTTTTTGTTTTTGACTTTTCCATACGATAGATGAACCACTAAACATAAATGTATATCCAGTAAACGACCTTCTGTCAAGACCATTGGAACCCCAGTCACCATCTACATATCCTTTAATCTCAAAGTCATTTTTCTCATACATTAAACCATAATTAATAGTATGTTTTAAATATCTAACTACTCGCTTCGCAGCACTCCAATGCTCCTTCCCAAAGCACGTATTGAATTGCGATAAGAATATTACAGTGTGCATTATGTCTGGTCTAGTTGCAACAGACAGGTACATCAAGCTTCCTATAAGCTCTCGATATGGCAGCTCTGTACTCGATTGTTTCCCTTTTAATGAATGCAATAGACCACTATCACTCGGGGTATAACATACCTTCGCATCAATCAAATTAAATTTTTCTATAATCTTATTTATGTGTTTTCTCTGCATAAGAAAAATCCTATCATCCTTTCTGATAATTTCTATTCCTACGCAATATTTGGCTTCACCAAGGTCTTTTACCTCTAGCTCACACTCTAATTTACGTTTTATCTTGTTTAACTTCCTATTATCATTATAAGCTATGAGCATATCATCAACATACAAAATAACAATAATAATGTAATTGTCATTAATATCATAATATAAACACGGTTCTGATTTAGATGCTTTCAAATTTAAATTCTTAAGGATACCATCAATTTTTGTATTCCAGACTCTACTTGCCTGTTTTAGTCCATATAATGATCCTTTTAATAAACAGACCTTATTTCCCTCTTTTATCTTATTTAGCAAATCCTGAGCTTTATCAGAAATATCATTATACTTTTTATTCTTCATCATCAAAGTTAAAAAATTCTCTAGAAAATCTGGAATTTACATGTAAACCTTTTCATCTAATTTACCGTGTAAAAATGCACTTGTTATGTCTATTTGATCAATTTTTAGATTTAATTCTACCGCAAGAGCAATTAAAATGCGAAATGACTCCAATCTTACTACTGGAGCAAATGTTTTAAAATAATCAAGGCCATAAACCTGCGCAAAACCTCTTGCCACCAATCTAGCTTTTCTACTATTTATATTACCATGCGCATCAGTCTTATTTGTTAATACTAGCTTAGAGTCTATTATATTTGATTTATCAACACTCGGTTTCTCAATAATATCCCACGTGTCATTCTTAATTAGTTGTTTTACTTCTTCACTTATTGACTCCTTCCATTCTTCACTACTTTCTCCATTTAAGGCCTCATGATAATCAATGTGTCCAAAATTGGCTTCTGCATCCTCGAACACATCATTAGCTTCTTCAACGATGTCTCGATCATTTTGAGTTCCTCAATTTCCTTGCGTGCTCTCAATGTCACTTGAATTTTCTGACCGAGTGCATGACCTGTAGACTTTTCTTGGTCTGCCTGGGTTACCCGTTCTTAATAATGTTGGTCTTCCAGGTAGACGCTTTTCTGTATTTACATTTCGGTTGTTATCAACTGTATCATTATGGTTTTCAATTTTATCTTCAACAGACACCGATAAATTAATTTCCATCTCTTTGAAAATATTGCTTCCATTTTTATCAGAAACCTGTTTATCAATTAAAGATTCTTGCCTTTTAATCATATACATATTTTCCTCAACAAACCTTACATCTCTGGACACAATTATTCTTTTCATTGTAGGTACCCATGTTCTGTATGCTTTTGCTTCTTCTGAATAACCTACAAATTTACCTTCATGGGCTCGACCTGCTAATTTGCCTTTCTGCGTCTTATCGAGAACAAAAACTTTTGCGCCAAATGTTTTTATATGACCAAAGTTGGGCATTCTTCCATGCCATACATTATATGGAATATCTCCATTTAAACCCATGGTAGGACATCGATTTCTTATGTAGTTTGCCGTCATCAAGGCTTTGCTCTGGTGTCCTAGGCGCACTAAGTCTTCTGCTTATCCCTGATAGTGTCAAATGATTGTCGAATTTTGCATTACAATATTCCGTTCCATTGTCAGTTTGTAAAGCTTTTATCCTTTTACCTGTAGTATTTTCTACCATATTTTTGTACTGTACAAACTTATCAAAAACTTCATCTTTATGTTTCAACAAGTAAACGACGCACCAGCGTGAATGATTATCAATAAACGTCACGAAATATCGTGCACCTCCTATAGTTGAGACGTTAAATGGTCCACACATATCTGAGTGAACTATCTCCAACAAACTCTTGCATCTATTACTTGTATGATAAAATGGCTTCGCTGTTTGCTTGCCTATTGCACATGCATCACATTTTAGAACACATTTGTTAATTTTAAATTTCACATCGTTACTTTTTGACATCATTTCTCTGAGACTTCTTTCATTTAGATGAGCCATTCTGTTATGCCATAACATTAAGGAATCACTTTCATCTTCTTTTACATGTTTAGCTTCTTCATTTTTTGATTTTCTTAAATAATATAAGTTTCCAACTCTATCAGCAATTAATTTTGTCTATTTACTTTGTTTATCTTTCGCAATGGCCATCTCCTTGTCAAAAATAACTATATTACCTTTATCAACGATTTTTGATACAGACATAAGATTACACCTCAAATCTGGCACGTACAACGTATTGTCTAATTTTATATTTCTCTTCTCATTGTCTGTACTTATTTGTAATCTTACTGTGCCTCTTCCTTTTACATTTGTTGATCCTTTGACATCCACTGTCCATAATCCATCTTTTGTCATCGTATGACATTTCACTATAGTTATTCACATCTCCAGTGAATGCAAAGTATGCATCATCGTCAGCTGTATTTGCACTTTGACTTTCATTCTTATACGTTGGATATGTAGGATATTTTGATCTGCATTTGGGTGCAATATGACCCATTTTTTGACACCTGTAACACTTTAAATTTGAATAATTATTTTTACCCATTCTATTCTGGCTTGGACCTTGTGTCATTTTATCCTTGCTATCGTTTCTCTTCTGAGTTTTTTCAATGTTCCTCTTCTGCGATGCTACCATAGCACTTGTGGATTCAGATTTCTGAATTCTGGCGTCATACTCTTCTAGAATCTTCACTTTCAATGATTCTGGATCCGGTAACTCATCCTTGGCCTCTATGGCGCATCTAAAATTTTCAAACGAAGCTGGAAGACTATATAAGAGCATTATTGAGAACAAGTCTGTATTTATCTCTACGTTCATATCACTCAGCTTGTCTTTTATATCAAAGAATTTGTTTATGTGACTTCTCACGTCGTCACCTTCATTCGTCCTATGCAGTGTAAGCTGCTTTAAAAACGTGGCTTTTCTAGCTGGCCCTTTCGAAGCAAATATCTTTTCTAGTTTTAACCATACTTCCCTTGAAGTTTCACAACCCTTCAACTGCGTGAGCTGGTTTGGGCTCACACACAATATTATGTCAGCTTTTGCTTTCTCATCATTCTTCACCCACTCCATATCCAGGTTGGGATGCTCTCTCGAATTTTCAGGTTTCATCAGCTTGTCATTCACGTACTGCCATAACTCGTTCTTGACTAACACAGCTTCCATTTGCATTCACCATGTCTCGTAGTTATCTTTTTCCAACACTTGGATCTTTGTATTAATGCTACTCATGGTTGTGCTTAACACGTGGTGTCCTAACCTCAAAACGTTTATTCTACAATTTTACTTTTTATTCCAATCTTTGTGGCTCTGGGCCCATAACCTATTAAAGGTAGAAGAAAAACTGACCACACAGTTTCTGGAATAAACTAAACAACTCACGTTTTACTTTTAATAATTATAATTTTATATATCACACGAGGAACAATATACACGTGGCTTTAGAATAAGTACGAACAACTACGAAAGGGGGCGCACCAGACCCACACTCGGTAGATGGAGCGCGTCAAAAACCCGTAACAGCATGCATTGGAGATTACAAAATCTTAACATATAGGAACTTTATAAAACAATATGCATAAGAAAGAAAAAACATACGATACACTAATAATACTTTAAGATTGCACAACAGTCTTTGGATAAACTTTCTTAATTATTACAGACCGATCAGACTCAGACAGTCGCACGCTAACGCAGACATTCAAACGGCAGACCAAGAAAGAACAGACAAAAGACGACAGATGCGCAGCATTCTTACCAACGTACAGACACACTACACACAACGCAGTCATACCAACGCATAAGAGTCAACTTGAGCAGTTGAATGGGATACTGGTTGAAATGTAAGGTTGGAATGTAAAATAGTTTTCAATATTTTAGCTGAAGAATTAAATAAACTAATCTTTACATAACTTTTTTTGTATCCAGTTTCTTTACAAATATATTGTTGACTGTTATTACACATCATTTCATTGGTCTCTCAACGATCCGTATAACGTTTTTTCAAAATTACATTTTTTTTACACGTTGATACGACATCAATTCTATTCCTTTCTCCGCAAAATTGCGATTGTTATCCTACGTTCCAAGACGAATCTAGTTTTTCATATGATCCCCGATGAGTCTTTTAAAATTCTTAACCTGCGATGACAACCTAATTGTAAAAATTACTGTGCAGGGTGTAAAAACATGTTTTGTCGTATTAATAGTAGATGTATTTAAACTTTGGATCGGTGCAGATGTTTTAATAAAGTTGGTTGCAAAATTGACCTTTAGAATAAATTTCAAGGTAAAATATTTTCCATATTTCATCGTTTAATATCTTTGTCACATTTCTCCCCGTTTGTCACGAGGAACAAAAGTATCAAAAGTGTCATGGTTGCAAATGACCCGTTCTCTTGGAAAACAACTTTAAATTTCCGTAAACTATGTTATTCCATATGTTTATAGAGTGTCTCATTATGAGATGCAACAGTGGAGAGGGTGATTCTATATGAGAAATAAATCGAAAATGTGGAATAAATCTTTTTCACTTGACGCCTCGTTTTTGAGGAAATCGTGCTTCGCGTTATTATTGAATAGGGACCGGTTGACGCGTCTGATCATGACCTACGGATTCTACTTCTTACAAATGTTAGGCACGCAAATTTTCCAGATTTTTAAAGTCAATTTTTTCGAAAACGGATCCTCACATAAACAAATTTAATCCGTGTTTTCGATTTATTTTGTCATACAAAATCATCCCCTCCACGGTTTTACCCAACACTGGAATGCCCTGTAGATCTATGGAATAAAATAAATTACGAAACTTTAAAATCATTTTTCAAGAGAATGGTTCATTTGCGAGCTACGGTACGTCAAAACATTTCGTAATGCCTTGTCAATCAAATCGCACAAGAATGTTTATAAAACAGTAAGTGAAAAGTGATACTGGTAAATATTCTGACGTTGCGTTGCATTTAGAATAAGGAAGTTGTTCGTAGATCTAGAATGGACATTAGGACCTAAAGGATCTTGTCACGAAGTATTATATGTATGGTTTCGGTGAAAAGTTCGGCTAGTGTTAGACACATTTCTACTTCGAGAAGCTACTAGATGCTATCTCAAAAAAACAAAGCGTCCTTTTTAATATTACTTTCTAATATATTTTCCTATTTTTATCACATCAAATAATGTATTGTTGACCGGTATCTATTATACATAAAGATTAAAAAATCGTGTGTTTGTATCATTATTCAAATCGGTGTTCACCTCTCTCTTCTTGTTTCTAATAAAATAATCATATTCATTATTATATTGTTACGAGCCCGAGCCGAGTGGTATCGCGCGTGGCGTTTTATGGAGGAGTATGGTTTTAAATTGTTAGTAAGGTGCATGGACGAACCTGATGCAAAATCAGGGAGCCACTAGAGTGTTTGAGAGACTTCGTGGACGAACCCGATGCGAACTCGGGGAGTCGCATAGGTTGGAAAATAGTTTTGAATTCCTGATACGAGATCAGGTAGCTCCTAGAATATGTCAGTAACGGCCTCGTAACTTCAACATTATAAATTAATTGATACAACCCAAGCTGTAAGATTGTTTCATGTGGGAACAGTCTACTAAGAATTATTGGATGTGAATGGTGGATTAAAATTAGTTGTTCCTCAAAATTACCTTGAACTAAATTATATATTACAGGAAACTGGCTATTTTACAATTGTTATTGTCGCTGTAAAAATTGAGTGTATATGAAAGATATTGTGTAGTTTTCTAGGTACTACTGAATGTTGGATGACGCACTGGCGATGCGGGAACACGGAGTAGTTGAATAATTATGCCGAAATAGATTTGTACCGTACTCGCGGAATGTATAAGATTACCTGATTCGAAAGAGTGACTAATGTCACTAAATACAACCAACCCCAAAACGAGATTCAGTGTAACGGCGCACAGTGGACGAAAATGCCATTTCGCCGCTCTAAAATAATAACTTCTAAACCGTTAAAGATAATTGAATGAATAGGTAAAAAGTTAACATTTATAGCTTCGTGTTGAAACAAAAATCAATTCAAATTTACGGGGTGTTTATTACTTTCACAGGTTCTCAAAAAATGATAGAATCAGTGGAATTAATTGGAATTAATATTCCTGTTCCTCTGTATTAATATTGCTGAAGTAAATCCGCAATTTCTGGTAGATAGTCCTGTTGATGCTCTTTAATAGTTCTTCTGTGTCTAAAACAATGCCCATCCATTCGCTGTGTGTCCATTGAAAAACTTGGCGATTTCTGCAACTTTTCACCCTAAGTTTCACAAAATATTTAAAATTTATTAATTTTCACGTGCCACTTCAAACTTCTCTTCGCCTAATCTGTGTATCTGTCACTGCATTTATAAAGAGTTGCACATTTCTGTTTTGAAACAACACTTCATACGATTCCCTGTTTGGAATTTCCATGTTTCACTATTGACCAACTATATTTATCACTTGTAAGGGGTTAATGGAAAATTCAAATTCACTCGTTTTCTAGGTTTTGTTGAAAATTTAATTTTAATATTTTCAAGGTCGACAAAAATAACGTTCACTGTTTGATGCGAATTTCGGGAGCAACGCGCGGATGACTCGTGTCCACTTAAAGTTATATATTTCAAGCCCGGTTGTAACGGACACGTCAGCTCCGAATTCACCGATTTACTACCCGCCAAATTAATTTTAGGTAGCCGATTCAATGATTACTTCGATGTATGAATTTATGAGATTTAGCGTTTCGTCACAAGCCTGCTAGAGGATTCGTCAGTAAGGCTAATCTAGCAGGCCCTGTCTTATACGCGTGGGAGTTCGCGAAGATCAACTCCACTTGAAATCTATGAATTTCGATTGATTCGATTGTATGAGATTGTTGAACGAATTTGACTTCGACTTCGAGAGACTTGTTTGTCTCGCTCGAATGCGTCTTCGTTCGTTTTCGTTGATCTATACTTTGCGAAGGTTCGACTTCGACTGACTGAGAGTCGCGTTCTTCGGGAGGACTCTTCGTTGTATCGTGAAGGCGATCCTCCATTTTTTGGGCGTCAATACATTGACACCCATATTCAACGCACAGAGGGAAATAGACATAATTGTAGCATACCAAAAACCGGATTTAAAATGGAAAAAACAAAACTGGAACAACTTTTTCAACTACAGAAGAAGAGATGTTGACACCATTTTCATGGGCGATTTTAACGCGAAGAGCCCACTATGGAACTGCTGCAGCACAAACGGAGAAGGACGCACTCTAGAAGACGTACTAATGGAATCAGACTTGTTTATTGGCAATACTGACACCATATCAAGATTAGGGGACGAAAGATCAAGCTCATCGAATATTGACCTATTCATAACCTCAATGAACTTAATAGAAAAGAGCCAGTACAGAAACACTAGAGAACAATGGGGATTAGACCACTTCATTCTTGAAATGAAATTATATGACAGTATCAGATTATGCAACAGAAAGAAGTCAATCAGAAAACTATACAACGACATTACGATGGACTGGCGTAAATTTAGACAAATAATAGAAACAAAATTAAGAAGTACTTCAGATAAAGAAACAGAGAACATTGAAATAAAGGTCCAACAAACAACGCAAGAAAGATACAATACGTTCGAAACACTAATAAATGAGGCCATCACGGAATCCCAAGACAAAGTCAGTAAAAAAAAGACCAATCATAGCGAAGAGAACGCCGGACCAAACTTCAAGAGGATTAACAGCCCTAAACAAGATCCAAAGAAGGAATCCCATAAAAATCTAATCACAGACAAAAGAAGCCACCCATGGTGGAACAAGGATTGCTGGAATAAAAGGAAAAAACTGAAAAAAGCAGCAAATAGATTCTGTAAAAAACCAACCCAGGACAACTGGAAGGAACTAAAACGAGAAGAAAATGAACTAAAAAAATTAATCAAGACTAGGAAAAACGAAACGTGGACAGAATTTGCAGAATCAATAAACGATAGAACCCTTACAGGAGAAATATGGAACAAAATTAAAAGACTGCAATATGGCTTTTTAAAACAAAGAAGCAACAAACAACCCCCAGAAATCAGAAACCAACTGGAGGAAAAGGCTATAACGGATCTCACCAAAAAACCAAGAACGGAAGAGACTCCGTCCTATACCAGGAACGAAGTTTCGACTCCTAGAATAAACAGAGGATCACTGCAAACTCTCCAAGGAGAATACATACCACAAGCAGATGAAACATGGAACGACAATATCACACAGGACGAAATGCAAAGTAGCATTTTAAGATCAAACAGGAAATCTGCCCCTGGACTAGACAATTTGGACTACAACATAATTAAAAACTTACCAAACATCGCCAAGCAGGAATTATTAGAAATCTTCCAAAAGATATGGTACGAAGAAGGAGAAATACCACAACAATGGAAAATTGCAAAAATAGTATTCGTAGACAAAGTGGGAAAGAACTCGGTTAGGCCAATCGCAATGACCAGTTGTGTGGGAAAAATCTGTGAGAGAATAGTAGCAAACAGACTTACTGACTGGTTAGAAAACAGAAATCTTATACATGAAACACAAAATGGTTTCAGGAAGGGAAGAGGCACAATGGATAATATGGCTTCCATGCTCTCCATTATAAGACGTAACAACGGTGAAAACAACAAAACGGTGATAATCCTACTGGACGTAAAAGCAGCATATGACAATGTAGAACACAAAACGTTCTTAGATAGTCTAAAAAAAAAACAAATGTCCAAAACGTATATACAGCTACATCAGTAGATGGATAAGAAACAGGAGAAACACCTTCACTAGAGAATATGAACCGGACACGACAGAAGATAGCTTGATCGGGCTACCACGGGGAGCCATACTAAGTCCTATCCTATATAATATATATACACGTGAGCTAGGACAGAGAACAGAAGAGGACAAATACGAAATTATACAATATGCAGATGACATAGCAATAATAGTCACATGCAATAACACAAATGAAGCCGAGCATAAATCAATAAAAGCAATACAAACTCTCACCACAAAGCTGAAAGAAATACAACTAGAAATTTCCAGAGACAAAACACACTCAGGATAGGAGAAAGTACTATCGAAGAAACTGATAGTGCCAAATTTCTTGGTTTAAAAATAGACAATAAACTGAAATTTAACATGCAAATAAATGAGACAGAAATAAAAGCGAGAAAAAGACTGAACATGCTTAGATGTATAGCACATATTAAAAATGGGGCTTCCCCAAATATCATGATATCCCTATATAAAGTCTTAGTAAGATCGGTCCTGGAATACGTAATAACCATTTACTACAGAAAATACAAAATGAAAGAATTAGAATCACCATGGGATATAGAAATTCCACCCCAACGAATGTGATGGTTGTTGAAGCTGGAATAATGCACTTCAAAGAAAGAGTAAACCTACATTCGGAGAAATTCCTATTGACACTGAGAACCAGAAAGAACAGCAATACCCTGAACCATATCAATAGCCAAATAATTAATTATGATGGAATGGGGACACCAAGGTCTGAAGACACTACCCTAAACAAAGCATGGGTGGAAACAAAAACTAGGGAAGATATAATATGGAAAACAGACACTTGGGAAGACGAAAAAGACCTAAAGGAACTGAAAAATATCGTTTGGAAGGACCTCATAGATTTAGAATCAGGTTTTGTAAGAAAATGCCACAACTTAAATGTTGAAGATATCAAGATACGACTTGGTATCACAGAAGGAAACACAACCCTAATATTCACAGATGGATCTAAGAAAAAAGACAGTCCCTCAAATGGAGCTGGCATCGTTATCAGAAAGGATAACACATGGAAAGAAGAAGGTCTTAGTTAACATCATCAACAAAAACGGAAATAAAAGAATCTTTTTCGTATGGATCCCAGCACATGTGGGAATCGAAGGCAATGAAAGAGCAGATCTAATAGCAAAAGAAAGTACAAATAATGATCAGGATGAGGACATCAAAATTCCAACAAGTGACCTAGTTAACTTTATCATAGACAAAAAATGGCAAAAATCAGACCAAAAACACAAAAGTGAAGGCATATATAAGGGGACAAAATATTTTGAAACTTCAGACAACAACATTGGAAAAAGAAAACCTTGGTTCGAAGCCATAAAAAACATAGGAAGACGCTTCATAACCACCCTAAGTAGAATCAGATCTAACCACTATAATCTAGCAGCATCACTTCACAGAAAAAGCTACATTAACTACACACAATGCGATTGTGGGCATGAAACGGAGGACACAGACCATGTCATATGGAGCTGTCTAATCTATGATAGTAAAAGAGGAAAACTGCTAAGACTTTTTGCTCAGAAAGACATAGAACTAGAAGAAGAAGTCAGCAAACTATTGAATAAAAAAGACAGTACCGTCCTGAGGTCAATAGCGGCCTTTTTGTTACAAATTGAGAAACCAATTTAAACAGACCTTAAAATAGGTAGGGAGGGTTATCCAAGAAGGTGCTTTGCAAAACATAGAGTACAAACTAAAGCTAAGACCAAAGTTAATATTTTTTAGAGACTGTTTATAGAATGTTTCATATATGCGTATATATATAGCGGCATGACGCCGCCGGGTTCAGTAAGATCGGTATGATAGAGAAGGTGACCACGTGTGCAGGAAGAATACCAAAGAGATTAATATAAGGAAGCATTAAAAGAAGTGGTAAAAGGAAATTGACATTTGGAAAGAACATAAATGTCGTTTCTTTTTTGACAGGGCAACGAACGGTGGCTTATTTCTGAACGAAATTTCCTGTAAGATCTGATAGAATCTTATAAAACGAAATTTTTAAACAACAGAAAACAACAATGGAAAAGTTACAGTTCGAGTTTACGGTACAGGCATCAAAAGATGGGAAGACAAATATACTGAGCCTAACCTCAATTACAACAGTGGAAGGGACCGTATATGGTTTACCGGTAGAAATGCAATCACTAGCATATCATGAGGAACTTATGAAGAATGAAAAATATAAAAGAATAAAAACAACATTACAAAAGAGACATCAGAAAAGAAAGGTATGGATTACATTAACGGAGGAACTAAGGAAAGTCTACACAGATGAAGACGGAAACCTGTTGTTCAAAGATTATTTTTGAAATCTCAAAGAAAAATGAAGATAATAACCAACATAAACATAACATAAAGAAAATAGCTGAAAAAATTATGATTGAAAAATTTAGTAGTAAGAACAATAATGTGACACAATGGATGGAGACTTTTGAAAGCGAATGCAAACGGTGGATGATACACAAGGATACAGAAAAGATTGAAATTTTCAGATTAGTGTTGGAAGGATCAGCTTTGGACTGGTATGGTTCGTTGCTTATGAGGTACACGTTAGACTCAGAATGGAATATTTGGAAAGAAAACTTCTGTGAAACCTATGCGGATGAGAGTTGGTCACCAGTTAAAAACGCGATATTGTATAAATACCTAGGTGGATCATTATTAGATTATGCTTTTAAAAAAGAGAGAATGCTATTAGACATAAATAAAAGAATAGATAACATTACTCTAGTAAACCTGATCGCAGCAGGCCTTCCAGATTTCATCACAAATAAAATTGAAAAAAGGGACATAGGTGAAACTAAGGAATTATTTAACGCATTAAGAAGCCTGGAATATTTAGTGAAAAATAAAATTCCTGAAAATTACACAAATCAAGTTCAAAAAAATAAGTGGGAAAGAAAACCGCAGAAGAAACCATGCAAGATATGTGAGAAATTAGGGAAGAAGGAACGCTATCATTTAGAGACATCTTGCTGGTTTAGAACAGATAATACAGATAGAGAGGCGAATGACATTAAACACGTGAATAACTCAGTAATAGAAGTAGAATTGATGAATACAGCGCAAAAAAACGAAGAGGGACACCATTAATCTATGCCAAGCTATTATTAAATGGAAATTTAGAGACATATGGAATTTATGATTCAGGCTCCAATGTTTCTTTGATTAATTCCAAACTATTAAAACTGAAAGAAAATAAAATGAGTAACAACAAGGATGCGAATTTAATCACGATAAATGGTGTCAGAAAAACAGACGGTTTGACAAAAATAAAAATAAAAATATTTGAGATAGAACAAGAAGTAGAGGTATACATAATTAATAACCAAGAATTCAAGTATGATATGTTAATTGGTCTAGATATGATAAAAGAATTCAGACTAGTTCAAGATGAAAGTTTAAGGATCTCACAAAAAGCTCCAGACTTGGAAGATAAAGAGGGAAATTTTGTGAACAAGACAATAATAGAAGAAGAAGATGTAGAAAAAAGGCATGAGGACGCGAAAGATTTTGGAGAAAAATCAGTCATTTAGGAAGTGATGAGAAGACTGAGGTAAGGAAATTACTTAATAGATACAAGATGATCTTTGCTATAGATAAATACGATGTGGGTATGGTAAAGGAGTACGAAGCTCGAATCGACCTAGTAGATGACAGATATTGTAGCAAAAGACCATACAGATGTACCATACAAGATAGAAATGAAATAGAGGAACAAGTTTCTAAATTATTACAAAAAGACTTGATTGAAGAGTCATACAGTCCCTTCGCAGCGCCAGTAACACTGGCATATAAAAAGGAAGAAAATAGAAAGTCCAGGTTATGCTGTGATTACAGAGACTTAAACAAAAACGTCGTTCATCAGACACAACCCTTTCCACACATGGATGATTTAATGATAGGCACAAGAGGATGCAAATTTTACTCAACATTAGATATAAATTCAGCATTTTGGACAATACGGTTACGAGAAGAAGATAAAAAGAAAACAGCATTTATCACACAGGACGGACATTTTCAATGGAAACGGTTACCATTTGGACTAAAGACTTCTTCGGCGATTTTCCAAAGAATATTAAGTAGCATACTAAGGAAGTACAGACTTACACAATTCACAGTCAATTACATAGATGATATACTAATATTTTCAGAAACCCTAAAGGAACACATTCATCATTTAACCCAAATATTTGAACCATTGTTATTAATTCAAATTGAATTATAAGAAGTGCATATTTGCATCAGACTCTGTTAAATATTTGGGACACATACTACACAATAATACAGTGAGTCCAATAAAGGATAATTTGGTTTGAATAAAACTTTCCAGCGCCTAAAACACAAAGGAATATTAGACAACTGTTAGGTAAAATAAACTTTTATCATCAATACATACAAAATAGCGCTACGATACTGGAACCACTACATGAATTATTGAGAAAGGACAAACCATTTATTTGGTCAAAGGAATGTGAAAAGGCATTTAAGAAAATAAAAGAACTATTATGCTCAAAACCAATACTAGAAATATTTAATAAAGATCTACCGATAAAAATTTATACGGATGCAAGTATAGTAGGAATTGGAGCAGTATTGAAACAAATACAACAAGATGGAGTAGAAAAACCCGTAGCATATTTTTCAAAGAAATTGAATGATGGACAGAAGAAAAAAAAAGCAATATATATTGAATGCCTAGCTATAAAGGAAGCGGTACAGTACTGGCAATATTGGCTTGTGGGAAAACCATTTACGGTAATCACGGACCACAAACCGTTAGAAAATTTAAATGTAAAATCTAGAACAGACGAGGAATTGGGGGACCTAACATACTATTTATCGCAGTATGACATTAAGATAAAATATGAGACAGGTAAAACAAATTTAGAAGCAGATTGTTTAAGTAGGAATCCAGTACTAGGACCCCAAGAAAATAAAGATGAACAATTAAAAGTTGTAAATCTGATAACATTAGAGAACGTTTTAAGAGACCAAGAAAATAATGAGGAAATACAGAGAAGAAAAAACAAACTGCTGATGAAACATAATGTATACTACAAGAAAGTAAAAAAAAAGAGAAAAAATAATCTTATCAGAAAAATTCAGCTTAGATTTTATAGAAATGGTACACAAAAGTATGTGTCACATAGGGATACAACAAATAAAACAGAAAATAGGACCATTTTACACAGCGAAGAACTTAACAGTCAATATAAAAAAGATCTGTAAAAACTGTGAGATCTGTAAGAAAAATAAATCAAGAGGAAGAGAAAAATTTGGTTTGATGGCACATCTTGGTCCAGCTACGAAGCCGTTTGAGATCATGTCAATAGACACAATCAGAGATTTTGGAGGAAGAAGGTCAACAAAGAAATACTTACATCTATTAATAAATCATTTTTCAAGATACGCGTACATTCTAACGTCGAAAACACAGAGCTCTAAAGACTTTATAAAATTAATGGAAAAAGTTATAGAGAATAATGAGGTGGGGATGATATTATCAGATCAGTATCCAGGGATAAATTCGAAAGAATTTAAAAGATTTTTAGAAGAGAAGAATGTACCTATAGTTTTTACTGCAGTAGATGCACCTTTCTCGAATGGATTGAATGAAAGAGCAAATCAGACATTAGTAAATAAGATTCGATGTGGAGTACATGAAAGTGAAAAGAAGACAGCTTGGACAACGATAGCTCACAAATGTGTGGAGAAATATAATGAAACGGAACATACAGTAACGGGTTTTGCACCAAAATACTTATTAGAGGGCATGGATGTCAGCATAGTACCAAAAGAATTAAGAGAGAGAAAAACAGAGGATGATTTAAAGAAAGATAGAGAGATGGCATTAAAGAATACAAGAAAATCACATGACTACAATAAGAAGTTATTCGACAAATGTCGAAAAGATTGGAAATTTAAGGTAGGAGACAGGGTATACGTGGAAAATGGTAATAGGTTGATAGAAAGAAATTGGACGAGTTGATGGTGGGACCATACAAAATTACAGAGAAGATGTCAGATTCGATATATAGGATTGACAGGGGAAATAGGAAGACAGAATCGTATTTCTTCCATATCACGAAGATAGCCCCGATATATGGCATTAGAGAAGATAAGAACGATGAGGACTCTGTGATTTTGGGGAACCATTTAATGAACATTCTTTCCCAGGGGGGGGGGGGGAGATGTAAAGAAAATATATCGCTTTAATTTGAATTTGGCGGCATGACGCCGCCGGTTTCAGTAAGATCGGTATGATAGAGAAGGTGACCACGTGTGCAGAAAGAATACCAAAGAGATTAATATAAGGAAGCATTAAAAGAAGTGGTAAAAGGAAATTGACTTTTGGAAAGAACATAAATGTCGTTTCTCTTTTGACAGGGCAACGAACGGTGGCTTATTTCTGAACGAAATTTCCTGTAAGATCTGATAGAATCTTATACAGGCTGGCCCACATAACTCTGAACAGCTCAATATCTCGAAAACTATGCCATCGATTTTAAAGTTCTTAGTCTTAAATTGCATGGAACTGAAGGGCCTTTCTGACTACATAAACGTGAAGTGGCCTCCCTTCCCCTTTAACGGGGGAGGGGAGGTACCTTTGTAATTTTAAATGGAACCCCCTATAAAATGTTACATATTTAGATTCTACCGGAAAAAACAAGTCAATTTTGTCTGAAACATTTTTTTGTCAGATACTTCCATGATGAGATATAACAGTTTGAAGTTTCGAGTTGTAGGTACTTGAAGCTCTCGGAAATAGCGTTATTTCGTCGTTATCAATTATCTATGAAAACGTTTTCAGTTTAGAGCTGTTATTCAAGCAGTAACATTGTGATTATGGCTACTTTTGACACAAAGTGAATATGTTATTAACGTTAGGTGAATGCCAAAAAAATTATCGGCGTGCAGCAGTGGTTTTTTGAACGTTATGGGATCAAAAAATGTCATGCAACATTTCATAATTTAGAAAAGCGGCTTCGCGAGCACGGTGAATTGTGTAAAAAAACTCGCAATAAACCTAAAGCTGTCACTAATGAAAATAATAGTGCCAGTATTCTTGCTGCAATTACATTAAATCCTCATATTAGTCAACGTACACTTGCACAAACATCACATATTAGTCGTTCATCAATTCAACGAATTTTGAAACGGCAAAAGTATCATCCATATCACAAGAGCTTTCGATAGCAGATTACGATCACCGCGGAAGATTTTGTGAGTGGCTGCAGGGTGTTGTGGAAAATGACTTTTTGTGCAAAATACTTCTTTCCGATGAGGCCACTTTTATGAATTCAGGGCATGTAAATAGACATAATCTGCATTATTGGGCCGTGGAAAATCCAAATTGGATGCGATGTGTTCCCTTTCAACGTCGATGGTCTTTAAATGTTTGGTGTGGCCTAATAGGAGATTTTGTGATTAGACCTTATTTTTTTCAAGAAACTGTAACATCTGCAAGTTATTGTGATTTATTAAAAAATCATTTGCCTGCACTTTTGGAAGATGTGCCACTGCACGTTAGAAGAGAAATGTGGTTCCAACAAGACGGCGCTCCTCCACATTTTGCAATCATCACCAGGCAATTTTTGAACGAAAAATTTGGGAACAAATGGATAGGTCGTGGGGGACCTCGTCAATGGCCTCCTCGATCCCCCAATCTAACACCATTAGATGTTTTCTTATGGGAATATGTAAAGGACAAAGTTATGTTTCAACCACCGACGACAAAAGAGGATATGAAACAAAGAATACGTGACGCTTGCGCTTCAGTGACTCCCGAAATGTTAAAAAATGTTAGAACAACTTTGATGTTTCGAGTAAATAAATGTTTACAAGCCCGTGGTGGACATTTTGAACATTTAATTTAAAGTACATTTTATTTCTTCACGAATAAGCAAAGGACTCAAGCGCGTATAATTCCATAACGCTATTTCCGAGCGCTTCAAGTACCTACAACTCGAAACTACAAACTGTTATATCTCATCATGGAAGTATCTGACAAAAAAATGTTTCAGACAAAATTGACTTGTTTTTTCCTGTAGAATCTAAATATGTAACATTTTATAGTATATACTTATATATATACTTACATATATTAAAATTTTTGTATTTTTAAATTCTAACTATATCCTTATACACATATGTAAGACTGATATAGGGAAAAGAGAGAAAAAAGAAAAATGCATAAAGGACGAAGTCCAAAAGTATTTGTGATATATCGGTTAACAATGTGCAATGTAGAAATAATCTCCAACTGACAAAAAGGAACTGACAGAGCGGATATCCTCTCTGGTATAACGTATAAGACAGGTTTGCTTTGGGCAAATAGAGCTATGGCTCTCACCAACGCCATCTCTAGGTACAGGACAGTACTTTGAGAGAAAAGAAAAAACCAAACCAAACACTGACACCCATTGCCATGCAGAAGAGATGCACTGATTGGTTCCTGCCGAACTCTGCGTTCCCCAATCAGCGCATTCTTGATGACTTGTTGATTTGCCCTAAGCGAGCTGCCCTGGAGAAAGCTTGGGATCGTGCCCGACACCCTCCGAGGACGACGCTGGATAACTTGAGAACCGTACTTCTCGGTCGGGAATATCCTTCGTCAGTACTAGATTTATGACGCGTAACACTTAAGGAGGCGAAACAAATACGAAAGTTAGGCGATGGCTCGACTGGTCACCAAATGTACATCGAGCGCCTAATCCTCGAAAGTGGCCTGAGAGTAACATAGGCGCCATAAATAAAGTCTAAAGGAAAGGCCCTTTTTACGGTTCCCTTGCGACGGAACATTCACACTGGCCTTCACTTTACGAGAACTGTGTAACGAATGAAGGCAATTTTTAGAATGCTATTTGTCTGCAGGTGTGAACAGTAAAACACCCTCATTTGGGTTTTCCCATGGATTATAGAAAACACGTATACGTATACAGTGAAATAGGGGTATAGTATGTGCCTATGGTAAGAGGTACTTCGATGATAAAAATAAAAAAAATCATGTCCGTCGCAAGTTGTTGCAAATGAATTTTATCGCATCGTGTAGTCAACAAATCATAGTTTATCCTAGTGTAGTCAATATTAGGTTCTACTAGGTTCCGGCTGATATATGCATATTTAAAGTTCAAAGTAAGGCGATATAACTATAATTTTCAAAACGTAATAACAATTACTTGTATTAAAATCGTTTTAAATCCTAGAAGATATAAGTTTTCGTATTTTTTAAGCCGAACTCATCTATTCCTAATAGTATTCTTTTAAATTTCATTTGAATTTTGGAAAAATCATTTGAAAGGAGACAATTTCACGTTCTTAATTTTTTCCATGAACTTTGACGGCCTTCTGTGGGTTGTGAAGGAGGATAAAAATTTTTTATTCGGATTTGCTTCAATTGGAATATTCTTAAAACATCTTAATCACTCATTTGTTTAAAAATTTTTTTAAAATTTCCATTTTTGAGCGCCGATTTCGCGTTTTCGCCCACTGTGCAGTGTGTATAGCCCGTTTGTACTTTATACACTGGTCCAGAGGGTTAAAATTCGAGGGTTTATATACTACGAAATCGAATGCTCTCAATATTTCCATATGAGGGAATCTTGAGGATGTTCTCGATTAGGAAATCTAATGAAATGGTCACTGTACAGCTTTGTGCCGACTGCACCCAGCTGGAGCATAATCATCGTTTCTATGAGCTGTTACGTATGGAAAATTCACCTATGTGACTTTTTGAGCCTTCTCTTCTCTTGAACCACATGCTGCTCTGCAGAGGTCCGCTGGTTTATCTAAAAAACCAACTCTCCCACGGGGGTGCTGCATCTGGGAAATTCTCATGAATTTCCACTCAGATGCACGCCTACTCCCACCAAAATCTCTAGACAGTTTTGAGATATATAAAGGTCACGATTCCACCCACGAAGGGGCCCAGTTGAAATTCAGTCACGTCGCGTTATATTACGTACAGCAAGATCGGGTATTAAAGTCCCCTTCAAGCACAATATTCACTAGTACATATTCTATCGCGCAGTCAGTGTAATCACGGTTAACCCCGCATTTCTCAATGCATCAAAACCGAGAGTAAGGCATTCAGTATCTACGAGTACACGTTACACGAAACAACTGTAAACCCTTTTTAATTATTGAATACACTATACTTTATTTTAGAGCATTTAAAAATCTCTTAAATTCCATATTCACATTATATTTCTATCCCAGTACTAGTATTCCCACTGTAACAGACCTGTTTCGCGGTCTGTTACGAATCCGCCGAACGCCGCCGGAATATCCGAGCCGCGGTACCGGCTCGCCGCGCCGAAATCCGCCGATCACCCGCCGCGCTGAAATCCGCAGATCACCCGCCGCGCCGCACCGCGATCGCCACGAAACCGCGGCGATGCGTTGCCATGGTGATCGGCGGAACACCGCGTCGCACCGCTCCCCGTACCGCCCCGTATCGGCTATATAAGCCGATGCAAGCGCGGCCGAAAAGTTAGTTAGCAGCAGTATACCAGCCAGTACGTTTAAAACTAGTATCACCGTTCTTAGCTAGTCCGATAGGCGCGTTGACTAGGAAGCCACCGCAGAAACCAAGGATCCGTAAGTAATTTCAACCAGAATATTTCCTCCTAGTCCACCTCCGCTCCCGACGGCGTAGCTGAGCTGCCCCGTCTCCTTCCGAACCGCCCTGCTAGCGGAGCTAGTAAGAAGGTACGCTGAGCGTACACCGCCCTGCTGGCTCAGCCGGTAAGAAGACAGGCGGAGCCTGTATCCGGATCCATGTAACGGAGCTACGTAGACTACCGTCAACTGCCGTGGGAGGCCCCGTAACTGGCATCTTCGCCGACCTCGGGGACCGAAAGACCCGACCCGCGGCAGGGGATCGTGGCTTCGGCCACGATCAACCGCACGTCCTGACACCGCCGAGCACCAGGTTCGCGAAACCGACCGCGCCGCGCACCAGACTTCGATAACCGCGAACAACCGCGAGCGGCAGCTATCCCGGCGATAACCGTAAATACACCGCCTCGTTATTTCACGAACCTAACCTCTCCGTTTCCCGACCATTCTCCTCGCCGGACGAACCCTGGTCCGACGAGCGTTTTCAGCACGGGGAGAACCGCCGCGAGTCACTGTAAACCCCGCCGGAAAAACCGGAACCGTTACACCACAACGATACACCTTAGCCGCTCAAGGTGTATCAACTTCTATTCAACGTTACGAGAGCCGATACCAATTTTCCACTTCCTAAATACATGTCGGCAAGTCCACGTGTCCTTACCTTTCCGAAGTGGCGACCCGGTGGTGACATACACACCGGCAGTCCACGGATTCCTACCTTTCCGAAGTGGCTACCCCGTGGTGACATACACACCGGCCAGTCCACGGTATTCCTACCTTTCCGAAGTGGCGACCCGGTGGTGAAATACACAACGGCCAGTCCACAAAACCAAGTTCCCAATTATAAAACCTAATAAAACTTCGGTCACGCATTACCCGCTTAGCCCTCGGCTCGTATCAGAGCAAATGGTTGAAATTGGACGTTTTCCATTCTCAGGAAAGAGATTATGTACGGATATCATAATCATTATAGTTACCTTAAGAATTAATTAAAATATTTATCACGGGATTTTGAATTTTATGCATTTATAGCAAAAATAAGTGGATGAAATTTAAAACAACAGAAAGATAAAAACGAAATTAAGAATGTCGGTATATTAGTTCCAACATATTAAAATTATTAAAGAAAGGAAGAAATTTTTATTTGGTTTGCAATTGATGCAAACAATTTTTTTTACACAAAGACCTTTACTGTTCATATCAAAGACTTTACTTTTAATATATTAGTAATATCTACAAAGAGAATAGAGTTTTATTTAATTTCAGTTTCGTAAGAAAGCTAGTTTGTATTTTCTGCAATATACATAATTTTAATATGTAGTTGGTTCATTCGATCGTTTATTTTCTGCCTAGGATAGTACAAGACTAAATAATGTTATTAAATTAATATGTATAGAATTGTTATTCACCTTTTCTTGAAGTTCTTCCAGGGTGGTTTCGTATCTTTGAAGGGCAACACTACCGGTAAGTACCTTTTTCTTTAATTGAGAGAGCAACCGTTGAACTTTTTTTAGCAAAGTTTCTCTGACTAAGTTTTCGTCTTTACTGTAACTCGAGAGACTTGCAGCGGCTCGTTGCCAAATAGCAATTTCGTGTCTCAATTCCTGCAATAAGGACAGACAAGAAATATTTAGATGCTCTTCTCAAAATACTCTTATGATTGCTTTTCATTATTTCATTATTTTAATATATGTAGATGTTGTTTATGTAGATAAAATATCTCACAAGTTAATTCAATATTAATTGTACACAGCACTCATTATAGTTTCTATTTGATAAAATATCATGAAATCATTGTAGAAAATAAGTCTTGCTTATTACTTCAGAGTTACGAAGATGTACAACATAAGAACTCTTTTTAATAATTTATTGGAAACAAATAATAATAAATCGATTTTAAAATAAACTAGGCAGATTTATACTGAAATATATTATATTTACAATATTTTATGTATACTTAACAGGGTGTATATAATAAATGAATATTAATATTAAATGTTTAAAATTTGCAATTTTGTTTGTAATATTTATCAAGGAAATATAAGAAAAATGTGAAAGAAATTAAGGAAAATTATAAAAAGAAACTAAATGCAAGGGTATTTATACTTTGACATCAAAAAGTAGGTGTCCGGGCGCGAGCATACACGCCTTGATCGTTACAGGTATCGATTAATGTTTCGTTTCTATTTTAATATCATTGTGGATCGGTATGCTCCGCCGTACGCTCAAATTATCGAGCCTCCTTATAAATCTCCTTACATAAAGTATATTTATTATAATGTGCCTAAATAGACCAATTTGAAATTACTGAAATGATACGCACTTGCACATCTTGCGGTTCGTCGAATCTAAGGACAGCCACATCTCGAAAGATATATCTTAACTGAGCATAAACTGCAATTAATACCAGTATCGCACCAATACTCATGTGTAATGTAAACGTATTAAAATCGATGCCCTAAATGATAAAAGATGTCATACATTATAAAGCGATAATACCTTTTCACATGAACAAATAATGTAATGTACTTAATACTACGTTCTCATGAAGCAACAACGAGTAATTTTTGTCGCCTCTTGTTGCTAAAACATTGCTAACAAACACTAAGTTATAGAAACATCTTGTTGACATTGAAGCAACGTAGTCCGAGGAACATTTCGATTTTGTTTGTTTTTAGAAGGAAAGAAGAAACAGAAAGTTTCTATACAACCGAACAATCAAATACTTTATTTTTCATTCGACTTTTACTGTGTATATCCGCTTTGACATCAGACCTAATTTTCCTTCGCACATTCTCTTTTGTATTTCTGCGTTTATGAATTTTATTTAAAAAGAACCCACAAACCCATCAATTAATTGAGCATGCACTCAATTTTTGGCAATTAAGCTAAATGAATAGCTGTTGTAAACTAACGTGTCTACAAGAATCACCTTTAAAAATACATTTTAAGAAATTAATAATTAAGGTTGTAAACGGTCTTAAGCATCGTCAACTAAATAGTCATAAAAATGGCCGCCGTTTGAGGGTTAACGTCATATCTAGATCATTAACTCTCTTTACTATTCCAATTTTTTTAATATTCAGTGTACCCACGAACTCTGTGCACTTGAAGCGACATCATTATTTCAAACATCACGCAAAAATGTTACGAATGAAAATTGGATGATTTAAAAAAAACGTAATCTGATAATAATGGTTTTTTGTCAGGTGGATATGCAAGACTAGTATAACTGTACGTTTTATTTTTTTTTTTATGAAACGTCCAATCTTATATACAGACCGGCTCTAATCTTTAAATAAATATTACTTGAATACTATATATTATTTAAAAAAAAGTTTAGATAAGAAATGAATTGCTTTGAGAGGGTCACAGTCTGGTATAAATATGTAGTTTCTACATCGTCTGACACGTAGAGATCAAATGAAGATGATGTGTTTTTTTTAATGGCATCGTATATTTCTGTTAATGTTCTCATCGATGCAGCTCGATATTCTGTACAAAAATTATTCAGCCATTTATGTAAAAAATTATTATTTTAGGAGATATTTTAATCGGAATACTGGAAAATGGTTATTACAATGAATGCTTACTGCTTTGAAACAACAGATATTTGGAATTTCTTGAAAATTGCAACTATATTTACTGGAAAATGTAGATTTACAAATATTTTACACACATTGATAGCAACGCATGACCCATTATCTGATCCATCTCATTATGATCGTAGAGTTAGAAATTTGTTAAATGTTCGATATTATTGTCATTGGATCGGTCGAGGAGGCTTTGTAGAATTGCCTCCTAGATCTTGAAAAACACCAATACTTTTTTTGCGGTTATGTAAAAGAAAAAGTTTATCCATAGGAACCAACGCCAGTAAATGACGTGAGAGAAGGGGGAGTGGGAGAGAGGAAGAGAAGGGGAGAAAGGGGAGGGAGAGGTTACAGTATTTAATACTGTCACATCAGAGATGATAAGTGATATGTACAATTGTTTCAGAAGAAGGATACAAGTGTGTAATGATTAGACTGCGGATCTTTATGCAAAATAAAAATTGCCTACGTCAGTTGCAAGAGACTGGAGACAAAATAGACATTTCCTTCTTACTTCAATAATTTTAACAAGATGATGCTACGTACGGAGAATTCACCTATGTGACTTTCTGAGCCTTCTTGAAACCACATGCAGCTCTGCAGAGGTCCGCTGGTTTATCTAAAAAACCAACTCTCCCACGGGGGTGCTGCATCTGGGAAATTCCCAGGAATTTCCACCCAGATGCACGCCTACCCCCACCAAAATTTCTAGACAATTTCGGGGTATATAATGGTCACGATTCCACGGTCATTACAGTCCACGGTATTACCTATCCAACAAATCATGTGGCGACTCGTCGGTGAAATACACGACGGCCATTCGACGGGTTCCAATCTTATGGCGACCCGACGCGACGGTGAAATACACGTCGGCCAGTCCATTCTTCCATATCTTGGCGTGGTGGCGACCCGGTGGTGAAATACACAACGGCCAGTCCATAAAACCAAGTCTCCCAATTATAAAACCTCGGTCACGCATCACCCGCTTAGCCCTCGGCTCGTAACAATGAAAATAATAGATTGGCATTCTTAAATCATTTTAATCTTCCTACAGTTTCCAATTGCACCTACTCATTTTTGCCATAAATGCATAAAATCGGCAGGTTAGTAATGACAATCTCGGTAAATTTTTTGAACATTTGATGTCTCACGCATTGAGACCGTTATATTTAATCACAAAATAAGCGAGAAAAGATCATGACAGTCAATTTCATGTTCTATTGTTTCAAAGTAGTAAATGTCCATACCATGTATGAACATTTTTCAGCAATCTAAAATAATAATTTTTTAACATAAATAGTTGAATATTTTCTTGTAGAGAATATCGAGCTGCACAATTAGAACATTCAACAATTTACGATTCTATTAAAAAGAATATATATCACCGTCATGTGACTTCTACGCGTCCGTTTATAAAGAAATCATTTACACTGGATTGTGGTCCCCTCAAAAGTAATCACTTCTTATCTAAACTAATTTTTTTATATAATGTGTAGTATTCAAGTAATTGTCAGTTGAAGATTCAAACTGATCACTCTGTATATACTCGAAACATAATAAAAGTTAAATATCTCTGGAACGGTACGATTTAGTATAAATATATCTTATTGTTAGTATTTTATACTCAGAATTTTCAGAGATTAGAAACAATATAAGTAAAAAACATTAAAACACATATAGAAACGCGTTAATTAGTCTTATTTGTATTTAGCAAGCAGTACATGTTTCTTGCAAAAGTATTTGGGATAACAATAGTCTTTAAAGTTGTGGGTGAACCACATACTTGGAGAGAAAATTGGTTATGCTAGCAGATTAATTAATCCATTTCCCGTACATTATTACATGAAAAATGTATATTCAAACACAAAGTATGGACAAATACAAATATTAATTATTTTTATGCAAAATGTCACTACAATTGCACTTTCTTGATGATTTGCTGATGATTTTATTATGACGATTTTCTAATGAAAAAATACATAAGTTTGCTAATCAAACTATTTCTTTCGAGAGATTAGACCAAGAATGTATTCACCAGATTTGAAACTGATAAAAAATGATCTGCCAGACATTTTTATAAGGATTACTTCTCAGCAAAGTTTCTTTAAAATTGTGACATTCATATAGTCAGAGATGAGCAGGTACATAAAATAAATGTAGGAAAAGTATAATTTGAGTCGGTACACTTTGTGACATCACTAGTACAAGACAGTATCTACAAGGTGGAAATTATAAACCGTTACAGACGAATATATCCAAAAATATTGATTATAAGCAAAAATGTTTCAGATTAAAGTTGTTCAGTACCGAGGGGGAAATCATGTGGTGGGGCTTCTTTTTTCCCGGTGGACACTCCAAGGTGAGGTGAAGATCAACTTTCTTTTTCTTAACTGGAATAATATGTTTTTTTATCCATCATCAAATATTGCATTTTAAGATGAGTTCAATTACCTATGACTCAAGGTCATTCAAGGTCAAACTTGCAGGGAAATGCAGAAAAGGTGTGATCGTTTTATTTGTACTTCAGTTTTGCATGTGTTCAAAATGATGACCTCTTACTTCAATGCACTTAACAATTCTTTGTTTAAATGATTCTATAACTTTGCATATACTGACTTTCTTGTTTTCACGTATCGTAGGTCGTAGGCTTAATGGAAATGATGTTGTTTTTAAGCACAGAACCTGAAGGGAGAAAACGCTGTTCTTCTAGTCTTTTAAATGCCATATGCGATTTTAATGATCGATCTGGGTGGCGTTGTGCATAGAAATTAGCAGCCACTCATAAACATATCAAAACAATTTTGATATATTTCCATTTTCACCATTTTTTTAAGTACTATCGTTCAGCGTAGGATACTACCTTAGCACGAATAGCAATGAAAGTAAACTGACTATCATGCAGAAGAGCACGGTAATACATAAATACGTTTGTTTTCTTTTCATTGAAAATGACTTTGATGTTGTCCTGAGTAATGCTGATATTGAACACATGTTATTGTTTTGATGTAAAAGTTCGAAGACACAAACTAAAGTACAAATAAAACGCTCAAAGCTTTTCTACATTTCCCAGCAAGTTTGACCTTGAATGACCTTGAGTCATAGGTAATTCTACTCATCTTAAAACGCACTATTTGATGGTGGATAAAAAACATATTATTCCAGTTAAGAAAAGAAAGTTAACCTTCACCTCACTTTGGAGTATCCACCGGGAAAAATATAAGTCCGACCACATGATATTCGGTACTGAACAACTTTCGTCTGAAACATTTTTGCGTACAATCAATACTTTTGGAGGTATTCGTCTGTAACGCTTTACAATTTCCACCCTCTATATACAGGGTGTTTCGTCTAAAACAGGACACCTAAATATCTCCTCTACCTCTGAAAATACGAAAAATGTTTCTAACGTATCTAAATGCTTTCAAAAGACGAATCAGATGGAAGAATCGTTTTTCATAAATTTTAATTTTTTAATCGTTTTTTCAAGGCCTCTCGTGTTTTTTTACATATATACACACATTTTTTGTTGTTGTATGTTATAGCAAATATTATTGTGCATTCATCCATGTTTAATAGCACGACCTTGAAATGCCCGTGAACTCAAAAATTTGCTAATTAATGCAGAACTTACTTTCAGCGACATTTCAGATTTCAACGGTAACAGAAATTCGACCATGAATTTGAACTTGTAAATAAACACATTGTATCATTCCTCCGTGTACATAGAGTTTGCTCACTGCTAGATTTCTCAGTGTATCGACAAGCGATCCATAATGCGTTATTCAGAACAGGACAAAATTCAAATGGTTTTAAGTTACTGTGAAGCTCGAGAGTGTCTAAGAGAAACAATACGGATTTACAAAGACAGGTTTCCAGAACATTCTTGTCCATCACGTTCTGCATATTCAAGTATTGTTAAAATATTTTGTGAGACTAGTAGTGTCAACAGAAACATTCGTGTGAGACGTGAGACTGTTACTCATGGAGCAAATGTGAACAATATTATCGCTAAAGTTAATCAAAACTCGCATGTTAGTATAAGGCAACTTGGACGCGAAACCGGTATTAGTGTGACAAGCATATTCCGGATTCTTCATTAACAAAAATTTCATCCTTTCCACTTATCTCTTCACCAAGAGCTCCACGGAAGAGACTTTGAAAACCGCGTACACTTTTCTCAATGGGGTTTTCGAAAGAGCTGTACAATCTGTAGTTTTTCGCCGCACGAAATGTATCACAACGGAAGGACATCGTTTCGAAAATTTATTGCAGTAATAAATGTGATTATTTACAAGTTCAAATTCATGGTCGAATTTCTGTTACCGTTGAAATCTGAAATGTCGCTGAAAGTAAGTTCTGCATTAATTAGCAAATTTTAGAGTTCACAGTCATTTCAAGGTCGTGCTATTAAACATGGATGAATGCACAATAATGTTTGCTATAACATACAACAACAAAAAATGTGTGTATATATGTAAAAAAGCACGAGTGACCTTGAAAAAACGATTAAAAGATTACAATTTATAAAAAACGATTCTTCCATCTGATTCGTCTTTTGAAACCATTTAGATTACGTTAGAAACATTTTTTGTATTTTCAGAGGTAGAGGAGATATTTAGGTGTCCTGTTTTAGACGAAACACCCTGTATGTATAAAACCATACAAATCTGTGTTATGGAAAACAATTTAAATTTGTCGTGTGTACAGTATTATTGTTTATTTTGATAATAGTTTTGTATCGATAAACTGTATTTTATAGGTATAAAAATTATAACAATAAAACTAATACACAGAAAAGCATACATGATCTGTTATAAAAAGTGGATACATGTAGTTTATTTTTGTTTTCACGGATAGCATGTATTGCCATCTTTATGTTATATAATCTCTAACAGTTTTTTTATAGGGTGTTCCAAAAATGTTTAAGTTCCTTGAAAGGGCTGATTCCTGGGGTTATTCGAAGATTTTTTTCTTTGTGGAAATGTCATATGCGGCTTCGTTTTCGAGTTATTAACGAAAAACACAGTCTAACCATAGTACAGCTGATAGGTTCTGGCGCGGCAACCGATTCTACTGAGCGGTAGATAGCGTTGTTGTAGCGCCGTGCTTTTCTGATTACCTCTTTTAGCTTCATTGTACCACCCTCACTTTACCGTTCGGGACAACCAAAGTGGCACTCAGAAGGACTGCGAAAGAAATTCGCAAAGAAGACGTCTGATTGGTCAGACACACGCAGTTGAGTCACAGGCTTCTTGGTATTCGCTGAGGAGATTACCATTACTACTTCAGCTGTATCGCGTCGTGTGTCTGTGAACTTCGTGCCCCTTGCCCTTGTGCCGTCGCGGGTACCACTATGGTTGCTCCGGAATATACATCTATGCTCCGTTTGGGATCTTGTCTTCTCCCCGGGCTTTCTTCTTTTTCGATTCTTCTATTTGTTTCTCTAGCTCCTGCTCTATCAAGCTCTCTTCGTGTTATTCCACCGGTATCTGCTTTCTCATCGTTCTTGTTAATTTTGTTTTAAGTTATAACAAGTCACTCAAGAGGGTGATCCTGACAAACTTTTTAATAAAAAACTAGCGACGGCTAAAGCCTTTAAAAGGTCACTCAGGAGGGCGACCTTGATAACATATTTCAAGGTCAAGGTCATCCGAGCTGTCTTCCCTAAACATAACATTTACCCTTGTTTTTGTTACACTTTTCTATTTTTCTTTCTTTATTGATGTATTCCCATATTTGTTTCACTTCCTTTGCCTTCCTTATTTCCTTTTGCTCTTCTTGTTTCCTCTTTGCTTTCTTACTTTCGCATAATTTCTTTAAGCTCGATTTTTTCTGTAAGTAAACTTTCTTTGCAACATTACCCTCTTTCCGCCTTCTGTAACGTCTACTCACTTTCCTTTTCCTTATAGTGGAATCCCTATCCCACCAATATATGCATTCCATTTCCTCATTTCTACCCTTCATTCTATCAACTCCTTCATCACTGCTTTCAATTCTTCCCAGCCTTCTATCGCCCTTTCATTCTATATACAAGATGATAAGAAAAGTCCAATACTTATAGGCTTTATTGCTAAAAGCAAACCTTTTTCTGTAAAATCAACTTATATTTATTCCATATCATAATCATATTATTTCGCTTTCGACACAGAGGAGTTGGAAGTATAAGTTCAAGTTTGTAAACTTGAACGTCTATGAAGTGTATACATTCAATGCGTTGCGATGAGAACTAGTTGTGATTTGGAACAGTAACAAATAACAAAATTTGATTTTACAGGGAAAGGATTGCGTTTAGAACTTCTGTTGATTAGACATTTTTAACACCTCACGGTGAGTACTATAAGGTGTATAAGTATCTGGCCTTCTTTTTATCACTTTGTATACAGGGTGTCCCGTAACTGGTGGTACAACCGAGCAGGGGATGATTCTACATGAAAAACTGAGTCGAAAATATAGAATAAAATTTTTTGATACAAGGCTTTGTTTTTGAGAAAAATGAGTTTGAAAATTTGTCGAACTGCTCCCTTTGTATCCTCCTTTTTTACCCTTAACCCTGTAATGACTACATTCTTTTTTCTTGCTCTCCTATTCTCGCGTTGAGACGCCATCTCCCCTCTTCCTTCCTTTCTATTCTTGTTCCTCCCATATTCTCAGCATTTGCTCCAACTTCATACATAATTCCCCCTGCATATTTTTCTATCGACATACCATTGCTTTTAGCCTGTTGGTCCGACTCTTTATCTCTTACTTTATATCTTTTTTCAGGCCTTCTCTTCACTATTATATTATTCTCTCCACCGTTCCTTGTGTTTGTTCTCCCTCATCTTAGTCTACTTCCTGCTATGGTGTCTTTGCGAATATAATCTTTTTGCTACATGATTCACCTTGTTATCTTTCGTTTCTACCTCTTTCTGTTTTTCTTTTACTCATGGTTCAGTTATATACCTATTACTGTGACTTTTTCCCATTTTGTCTTCTTCTAGAGGCAGTTACGTCATAGCTACTTCTTATACCATTCATACCATTTCCGCATAGTTTCTTATTTCTCCACCTTTATTCATTTCGATATGCTCATTCCTACTTTATTTTTGTTCTCCTCCCCTCCTAAACACTTTCTCACGCCCAATCTGATGCCAATTTCCAAATAATGTTTGTCTTTCTTCTCTATTAGCTCCCTATAATTATTCACTGGCTGCAAGAATGTGTGTCTGATTTTGTTCTGGCAGAGTCTAATTATAAGATAATTTTGTGTTATGATACGTATCTATAAGGTGTGAAGGGGATATACAGTGACAGAAAATAGACTGTTACCACCATGGTATTAAAACATCTCACATCCATTTTGCGAATACTTTTAGCGTAAAGGCACTTTCTTTTAATCACCCTGTAGAATCGTATGGCCACAAGCTTCTGTACCTTCGGTAGGTGAACAGAATATATTTTCCAATGTTCTTAATATTAATAGAGGAGTTCCCCTAACGCCGGATGACACCTAATATTAGGCAGTACCTATATCTTTAACATTTAAAACATTACTGGGATGTTGTATCGCGTAAGTTATAGAGAACTAAAACTAAACAATAATCACGTTTTAACACAGCTGAGGAGATCAGTTGATCGTTGCGTCTGACAAGAATTCGGTGCATCATATCAGAAGACGTGTGAGTTGTGTTATTATATCTCTTGATAAGGGTTCTTCTCGTTATATTTCTATATTGCGCATAGAGTGTATTGATTTGAATAGAAAAATGCTTCTTTGATGGTTTTACTGTCCCCTAGTGAAGGACAGAATAAATTCCCCTATTGCCGGATAGTATAAATCTCAGTCTTGCGTGTTCGTTTTTGTACTATTATTTATTATCTATTATTTTGGTTTCAGTGATTAATACTTGCAAGCAACATGAATAGTGAGAAAGACGTTTAAAGGAAAAATTTTAAAAATAATCTTCAAATTTCTAGAATCCTAGAACCGAGACAGACGAATCAGGGGAAAAGCTGCGTAGTTTATTTAGAAGTTTAGGAGATAGTGACCAAAATGTTCGGACCATTATATTTGCGATTGTTGTAAATTATTATTGTAGGATTTTAGAAAAAAGAGAGAACTAGCCACGGCGGGACTTGAACTCGACTCAAGACTTTGCGATTCGCAACTGAGCAGCTCTTGAGCATTCCCATGAAACCCTCTACTTTTATAATCTCTAGTTATTATTATACGAGGACTCCTGATCCCACACTCGGCAATCCTACAACGACATTCGTCCTCGAATGTTTACTAGGGTGGACCGTATTATTCGACCACCAAATTTGTTTGGTGTCACCATTTTTATCAATATTACAATTTCTGAAATATTTAATTCATACTTGCATTGAAATGCGAGTTTTGTTAGCATTATTACAGACTGAGATCTGGAGGCTGTTACCCTTCATTGGGACGGAAAGTTGTTGGCAGCTTTAACGGGCAAAAAAAAGATCGACAGATTACCTGTGGTAATAACTTGTAGAAGCATTGAACGCTTACTTGGCGTACCTGCAATTTCATCTGGATCTGAGAACGAACAATCCTGTGCAGTATATGAATTAGTGCAGGAATGAAATCTCAGCGACAAAGTGCAAGCACAACATCTTCTTAATATGGAACGCTTGCAAGGTACATGTATCTTTCTCGAAAATTCGAAAGAGATTCACTTATTTTCCGTGCCGGCATCACATTTACGAACCACTTTTGCAGAGTGCATATTAGCAGAAGATACAAAAATCATCCGGTCTAAATATTCCGCTTTTTAACAAATTTCAACAAGTTTGGCCTCATATCGATCAGACCAATTACGTGAGAGGAATTGAAGACAATTTTATCCGTCAATCATAACATTGATACCGTGCAAAAACTTTTTCCCAGAACTTCGCGGTTACGGGGGGAGGGGGTCAAAGTACGTATTTTGCGAAATCTATTATGTGCTGTAACTTTTAATAAAAATAAGATATCGACCCGGCACTTATACCAAAAATTCATAAAAAATTCAAGCTTTCCAACGGTGTATAAATTTATGTAATTTATTTATTGCTAACATAATATTTTCACGATTTTCGTGTTTTTCAAGGTGTAAAAAATTCAGAAAAATTGCAATTCCCAAAAAAGGTATCGCCTGATTTTAACTAAAAACGCTGCATTAATAGTATATTTCATGCCCTTTCGAATGGTGTTTATCATACCTTGGGGAAATTATTCATTTTTGAGTTATAAAGTAAAATGTGAGTAGAATTTGAGGCGCGTGGTCAACTACTCGACCTGTATATTCATTTCAAACGTGGAAAAAACGCTTTCTATGATTATATATACACTGTACATAACACAGCTATGCTATTGTTATCAATTCTACTCTTTTGAAACAGTGAAACACATTGGATATATTTATACCAGAATGCAGATATTGCTTATTTTATATTATATCTTATTATACAATTATCAGGTAACATATCTTCTTCAGTTTGTTTCTAATTATATTCACGACAGTATTTCATAATCTCAAACGAAACATACAGTGTTTTAAGATTTTTCGAAACGAAATTATTCAGTCTTTCATCGATACCCAGAATTAAAGGACTAAAAGAAACAATCATTTTCTTCAGACGCAACCATCTAGAATTTCGAGAGAGAAATCAAGTATTTACGAGATGTGTTCATTTTTTCACGTTTCGCGCTTTGAGATTACTGCTGTAGTGGTAGACATCTATGCATTTCTTTTAACTAGACCAAAGACAAATCATCAGTTTCATTTTCGTTGTCGTGTCGTGAAGATCCATCGTCTGTAAAAGAATTTTGTGTGTGCGCAACATTTCGTTAGAATATTGGATTATTTTAATTTTCTTTTATTAATAGCGGTGTAGTGTATAAGTTACATTGTGTAGTGCATAATCTAAATAACAGTATTTCTGACAGTACATGTGACTAATAGTAAACGTGATTAGTATAATAACTGAAATAACTAAATGTGAGTTCTAACAAATGCGAAAAATGTGGCATTTTTCTTTTAAAAAAAACGAAGAAGGAGAAGAAACTTAAATCAAATCAAATGTTTTGTAAAAAATGATTTTTAGAATCTCTATTTTCAAATACTGACGACCAAGAAGCTGGAACAAGCTTCCAAGGTGTAATATCACCTTCAGTACCAGTAAAGAGAGGGTGGGACACTGAATCTTCCGCCGCTTTACCAGTAAAAGCAGCTCCTAAGTGTCATTCGAAGTGCATCTTTGGTTGTAGAGGTGTTGAAGAAAAAAATCTTTCTTTTATTAATAAAAGATTAAGGACAGAAATATTGATAATGATCATATTATAATCCACGAAAGATCAGAATGTTGCGAAAGGCATATCACAAACGACAGTATAGAGCAATCTTCGTTACTTGCACTGCAGGACAATTTACAAAACGAAACAACGTTACCAACAAATTAAATTGTAAATATTATTGATCAGTTACGGAACTTCAACGAAAATAAACCACATGAATGCAATTTTTTTGATAAATTACACAACAGCGAATTAAAAACCTGGACTGGCTTAAAAAAAGCGAACTACAAAACTTAACTGAATACTGTTTCAATAGAAGTGAGGGCACTAACTCAATATACAAGGTGGCAATTTATTTAATGCATTTATATCGTGGTTCGTCTCAAAAAGACATTGCAGCTATGATAAATAAGTCACAACCTACGGTATATAGAATAATTTCTGAAGTGCGAGATATTATTATGTCAAAGTTTGTTCCTCATTTTTTGAGGAACATAACAAGACAGAAAATTAAACAAGAGACATCAAATATAGCTCGTCATTTAAACAAAATTCAGGAAAATGAAAATAATATATTTACCATTTGGGAAGGAACATGTGTATATTTAAATGAAAGTACGAACTATCGCTTCCAAAGAGTATATATAATCATAGAAAGCGTTTTTTCCACGTTTGAAATGAATATACAGGTCGAGTAGTTGACCACGCGCCTCAACTTCTACTCACATTTTACTTTATAACTCAAAAATGAATAATTTCCCCAAGGCATGACAAACACCATTCGAAAGGGCATGAAATGTACTATTAATGCAGCGTTTTTGGTTAAAATCAGGCGATACTTTTTTTGGGAATTGCAATTTTTCTGTATTTTTTACACCTTGAAAAACACGAAAAACGTGAAAAAATTATGTTAGCAATAAATAAATTTCATAAATTTATACACCGTTGGAAAGCTTGAATTTTTTATGAATTTTTGGTATCAGTGCCGGGTCGATATCTTATTTTTATTAAAAGTTACAGCACATAATAGATTTCGCAAAATACGTACTTTGACCCCCTCCCCCCCCCCCCCCCCGTAACCGTGAAGTTCTGGAAAAAAGTTTTTGCAGGGAACCAATGTTAGACCCAAAGGACTACCAATATGCAAAGTTTCAGGAAAATTGGTCTTGGGTAATTTTGGCCGATTTTGAATCAACGCCTTTTCCGTTATGTCTAGAGTTCTTTAGGGCCATCGAGACCCTATCATAAAACAGTCGGACACCAGGTGCGACAGAACGATCTTTCGAGATGAACGAGACGATCTTTCCTGACAGTTTCCCACCCCAGTATCCGAACTCTCCAAGACACACCCACGACCAATTAAAAAACGCAATATTCCACCACCTACATCTATAACCGACCAATTAGGAAGAAACCGAGGTAACGTTAGACGAAACGCAACGAGACTCAGACAGAACACTTCGAAATCTCCGAACCTTTAAGAACCTTTAAAAACACTTCGAAATCACATATCATCCGGAACACCAAAATCGCGACGTACTTGTAATAGTCAATTCTGTTAATAAACTGTGAACATAGTGTACATAGCAGATGTACCAAGGTGCTCAGTGGCTGCGAACTCCACTGAGAAAAGGCGCAGTCTATATACATAGATTGCTGCTTTCGTATACATGTATATTTCTTGCCACCTTATACTTGAAAGCATGGGTACAAGCTCCAAACGCAATAGAAGCCCCACGACAAGATTTGGAGTGGTTAATGAATTTATACAACTATTGCCAAGTTGATGATTGGTACAATAAATCGCACTGCAATAGAGAAAATGATCAATCATTTATGGTATTTAACGCTAGAAACTGCAGCGTTGGCGTTTTTTGATAATGGAAACCACACGAAAATACAAATGGTGGAGGCAATACATATCGGAACGGACAGTGAAGAAACTATCAAAAGGTACAAAATTCTCGCAAGGGATGTGGGACACTTTGTCGAGAAAGGGATAGAATATTTTATTTCTCCACAATCCAAAAACCGGTTTGATAGGTCCTCAGTACCAACGGCGTTTCTGGAAAGAAATCTATCTACGTGGGAAGATGACAATAATTTTAAAATTGGCAGGAACATCACTCGACAATTAAAAGTTGTAAATGACACTGCTAAACGTGGTGTCAAATTTATGGATGAATACAATAAAATATTATCAAAGAATGAAGAGGAGAAACAGATTATATTACAAAATGTAATGGAATATAGAAAGCAGTATCCTAATGCCACAAAAGAGAATTTGACACAGAATTTATAAAGGATTTTCTTTCTTGGTTAATACCTCCTGGAGTGTCAATTTAATCAATTATTTATATAGAATTTTCATTACTTTTAACTGTATTAATTATAAGTGTAAATAAACGATGATGTAATAGTAAACATTCTTGTTTTTGTTGTGAATATTGTATATGCATGAGCGTTTAAACAGGACTTCTCTAAATACCTTAATTATTTGTAAATGAGTGAAAAAATGCTTTAGGAAAAAGTTGAACTGTTCTATGAGACAAATATAGTAGTAATGAAATTTTTTTTTTCAAAAAGTTAGTTTTTGAAATTTCAAAATTTGATCCATTTCTTTCGTATGATATTATATTTTAGTTTTATATTTGTATAGAATGCAAAAAAGACAAATTCAATGGTGTATACAAATTCGATGAGCGCCGGTTTCTTGTGGTCCAATCGGGATCAAATTTTTTCCAGGTCATTTTCTCATTTACTGTCACAATTTTAGGGGGTGGCGTCAAACAAATTTAAAAAATAAATTTTATTAGTTACAGCTGAAGTCCACCCTAATGTTCACCATTTAATAGATGTATACAGGGTGTTAATATTAACTCGAACACCTAAATTATTTCCGCTACTATTAAAAGTAAGAAAGAATAACTAAATAGGATGTACATGGTTAAAGGCGTACATCAGATGGTAATAAAAAAAATCCTTTGAAGGCCATTTTAACGGTTTTTTTAAGGTCACCGTATTTATTTGCATATTAACAGATATTTTTCATAATGCAATGTGGCAGTCGGCGTCAAGATGAACTCAACGACCTACACACCATGATCTTGAAGTGACCTTGAAGGCGAACAAATGAGTTTCAGTTTGAAGAATACAAAAGTAATAAAACGAAAAGGGTAATATTACCTTATTTTATTAGTTTCTTAAAATTCTGGCTGTCCGCAGCAAGACACATCTGTACACGAAAAGTGAATGACTGAATTAGTTATTTTTTCTTACTTTTAATAGTAGCGGAAATAACTTAGGTGTTCGAGTTAAAATTAACACCCTGTATATATAGATCAATGTATTTATATTCAGTGTGCTTATGTAAGCTGTGTTTACTATCTGGGTATTAATTAACTCTGGAAGTGACGATGTCAAGTTGTAAATACATTGATTTATTCGAGCCAATGCTCGCAGAAACAGCAAATCGGTTACTATACCACTTGCATTCCGTATTTTTGTTATAAATTTTTATTAAAAAGCACTATGTAACCTATGTTTACATAACATTTTTTTCTTATTTAGTGCCATAGAATATGCTGGTAAAGTCTGAACATTAATACCTGGGACACCCTGTATATATAGATATATATATGTATATGTATATATATATATATACATTTTATGTTAATTATGTAATTTTATATTCAGGATTCTCTCCCGCCTCCTTCCCATTCTTCAAAATCTCAGCTCATAATTTTGCGTGGATCATACCGCGCTATATGCCTGATTTCTAATATTGTTAATTTATAAATATCTCGAAATAAGAAAAAAAGTATTATATTTTTTCATTTACTTGAGACAAACCGTGTCCGGCGGTTGGAGAACTCCCCTGGAGTAAAAATAATATATAAAAATTCATATTTTCTTTTTCTAACGCTTACGTAAACTTTACAGATCTTTATAAACATATAAATGTCCACTGTGCATGCATGTACCTATTTCTTTTAATAAATTATTACGGCGCTATCCGGTTGTAAGAAGAAGTGTGCTTGAATTTTTGCTACTTAATATAAATTTAAGAAAGTTTAGATTAGTGAAATATTTATAAAGACTTTTTATATTATTTTATATTATTTAAATATTTATTATAGTATACTTACATTATTTATAACATCATGATTTGATGCGATAATTACATTTGGGGGATCACCCACAGGTGTCAAGGCACCACCAATGTTAGAGAATATCACCATTGCTATTAATATTGGCACTGGATTTAATTCCATTACTTCACATAATCTGATGGTTACTGGTGTCATTAAGAGGACTGTTGTAACGTTATCTAAGAAGGATGAAAAGAACGTAGTGAAGAAACATAATGTACTCACAAGTGGCCATACTTTTCCTCCCGTTATCTAAAAAGTAAATACATAATATAATATGTCACGATAATAGTCAAACAAACAAATATACTTTGGCACTTAGAATTGCTTTTAAAATTTAATACCCAGTAATCCGCATACATAACAAAACATATTTGAGATCCTAAGGTCTCTAATTTATAAACATAAACATTGTTAATTTATGGAATTAAATTTTTGATCGAATCTGGTACTTTTTATAAATTTTATATTTAGTTATTTGGTATTTAACAATTCAATGTCTGGTATTTAACAATTAAAATTGGCATATGTATTTAAAATGTAATAGTAACTCGATTGATATCATTCATAAATATTGTATTAAAATTAATAATAAAAGATATTTATGTGCATTGTTGTATGTAGGCATGTATATACACATGATTAATGATTGCTATTTCATCATAATGTGGAATAAGTTTTAAGTATTGCATCTTTGTATAACCTGTTATTTGAATAATGTCTCACGTTTTGTAAATTATAATACAACATAATTATAATAATATAATATTTCACAGAACTATTATATAGAATATGTAAGTTGTTTCAAAGTTATAGATTCAAGTATAATTGGATGGTAAATGTTAATAGAGAATTTACTTAAAGAAGAAAACTTTTAAATTTCCAAGTTTTGGAAAATTTAACAATTTATTGCATAGAATATTGTGAAATAATTGATAGGAACGTAGTGCGTGAATGAATATCTGATAAACAATTTCTACAATTTTATTTCCATTAATATCAGAAAAACTTACTCAGTATCAATTAGACATACAGTGACGTGTAAAAGTATCCGGACACCCTTCAGAAACGAATCACTTTTAAAATTGGTTCAAACAGTTTGAGTTTTTTTAGATGTTAAAAGGATTCGTTTACTAGATAATTTATAAAAAAATTGATTAAAAATTACCATTGGACGAAATTGCGAAGAAAAATGTAGAGGTTATGATTTTTAACAGTTTTAGCTGAACATATAATGAAAATTTAAAATATGCCTTTTGTATATCTAATTAAGTTATGTACATGCTAAAAGTCTCTTCAAAATTAATTAAGGTTGCTATGAGCTGTAGATACTTAAAAATGGCAAATATTGTAAGAAACTGCAATTTTGATCAAGCCCAAAATTCAAAGATTCTTACGTGTTTCAATGCCTATAGCTTTTTTATGTGTCAACCGATTTCGATAAAACTTTGTGCATGTACATAACTTATTTAGATCTACAAAAGGTATATTTTAAATTTTCATTGTAGGCGCAACCGCACCTGTTCTACAACCATTAGTTTCTTCCTTCGCAATTTCGACCAATGGTAATTTTTAATTCATGTTCTTTATAAATTACTTGGTAAACTAATCCTTCTAACATCTCAAACAAACTCAAGCTGTTTGAACCAATTTTAAAAAAGTTATTCGCTTTAACGAGTGTCCGGATATTTTTGCACGCCACTGTATGTCTAATTGATACAGAATAAAAATTATCACTGCAATTATGACATTATCAATTTTCATATTTAATAATAAGGGAATATTAACTTTTTGTCACTGTCAAATATTTTCAGTTATTCATGAAGTAGTATTGAAGTTCTTTTTGTGTGTTACAATATTTACAATATAAAATTATTAATAATGTTAACATTTTTTTGATACGTTCGAGTAAAGCCGAATAAGCAAAATTCATGGACATATTTATTATGCTTTTCGTTATGAATAATATAATTATTTGTTTTCGATTATGACTCTTACCTTGTAAGCAAAGACTGCCAACCAGTCAAATAAGCCAGTTTCAGCGATAACGGCAACTAGTACCATCATAGAAAACAGTAACATTAATGTATCAACATCTATCCATGAAATCAATTCACCCATTGTTGGTCTCTGTAACCGTAAGACGTTTGTTATTTTATTTTGTTATGTATCATAAATAAGATGTTATACGCATATTCTCGTGTAAAGGGGTAAATGTAGATGATATGGAACATCATAAAGTCTTGATCAAGATGTAACGCTCTCTAAAGATAATCGTATGCATATACAGGGTGAACTAAGGAATTTGATGAGTTTAGTTAGTTTACTCTGTTACCAGCAGGCTCCTTATCGAAAAAAACGTAGGAAAAGAATTTGTTTAAATTTTTTTGACGTTATAAAGTTGATTTCCGAGGTTGAAAAAATTATTATATAAAATTATAAGTGAGACCTGTTTTCGCCAAAATGGGCAAAAATTGAAAACTTTGAAGGCCTGCTATTTCTAAAAAATTCGAACCGGCAGAATGATGACTAACCCCCCCCCCCCCCCCTAATTTCACATGGACTACGACATATTTCATTTGGAACAAAATCGACGATGGTGCCTGCAAAAAGTGATCGATTTGGCATGGAATGACCCCTTTATAGTATTTAATATACTATGAACAGGAGGCTAACATTAAAAGGATACATAAAATAATTTATACAAAATAAATGTACTGATAAATAATAAATAACATTTAAATAAGCTGGCATAATTGCGCGCTTTTAGCCACTGCATCGCCGTTACGCCACGCCGTATCCCGACGAACGACCGCGCTAGTAGAAAAGCAGCTTCTCAAGATAAAAGTTCATTTTTGAGAAACCTATGCAGCGTTGGCACAAAACACCGCTTCTCGGCTGCATGGAACCGTTGCTGAGTGGCATACCCCCTTCCCCCCTGTAAGGGTTGCGAAGCTCGACCGCTCGACTCGGCCGAGAGATTGTAATATATGCGGGTCAGGTATATCGGTGGGCCAATACTAATGCATTAACAAAACTTTCTTGTTTCTTATTATTTTTCCGCGAAACTTTGTCTAGTACACTCGTGGAAATTTTCTAATTAAAATGATTCCAAACATGACATAATTCGGTTCATGTTTACCCATGTGAGTGTAGACTTTGAAGACTTATTGTCGCTCATTACGCTTGCAAACATGTGTCAAATCATGTCATGTTTAGTCTTGTCTTAATCAGAAAAACGTCACGAATGCATCGGTAAAAGGTTCGTGGAAAAATGATTGCAAACATAAATGTTTTGGAATTGTATTAGTATTGGCTCATCGACGAGCCGATGCCGATTGGAGCTCGGTCAGCGTGCTCGAGGCTGGCGACCAAAAAAATCGTCGTAGTCGTAGGAACACTGCTACAGTCCCCTGTCTTTTTGCTTTCCTTCAACTAGCTTCGCAGTCAGACTTGAACGGTCTGGCTTTCAGGACAACAGCTATTGTTCGCGTGCCATAAAACTCCATATGTTGCACAGTCAAACACAGAACACAGGACTACCCCATAAAAAACGATCTAATGAAGAGTAAGCTACAATATTTTCGCGTAAAACTATTTCAGAATAGTTAAAAAATATTGTTAAAATTATGTAGTAAAAATACTATGGTTGTCCTAATCAAAAAAGATGGAAACAAATTTTATTTATGAAATAAAAAAAATCTGCCCGCCTAATAGTCTCGAACCATGTCAAAAAAGTTTTCATCGGTTCCTTAGACAGGAACGCTACACTCGAAGCCATCGGCGATGTTGGAAGTAGATTCGTAACATTTGGTTGTAATAGGTGTACCGATGTTCATCGGAAAAATTAGATTTTATCTTTCATTATTAGTAACAGAGATATCCATTTTGTTAATAGTAACCGTAGCTAAAAATGAAAAAATTTGGAGATACTGTTGACGATGACAATACCCATAAGTAGGTTTTGATCTAGACTAAAAGTTAGTTCCGATTCGGTCGTTAGAGGGGGTAAAAAGTGGAGTTGGGTTTTGGTCCAGGCTAAAGGTTTGTTCCGATTCGGTCGTTAGAGGGGGTAAAAAGTGGAGTTGGGTTTTGGTCCAGGCTAAAGGTTAGTTCCGATTCGGTCGTTAGAGGGGGTAAAAAGTGGAGTTGGGTTTTGGTCCAGGCTAAAGTTTAGTTCCGGTTCGGTCGTTAGAGGGGGTAAAAAGTGGAGTTGGGTTCTGTGCCAGGCTAGATTTAGACTAGGGGTCAGCAGTATAATGGGCACGGGCAAAACCCGAGCGTGAGCACTCTCAGTACTCTCTGATATATGTATTTACATTCATGCAAACTCACGAAATACAAAATCTAACTTTCCGCGAGTATGTCTTCGGTGCTTCTATGGATTGTTGCTTTTCTTCAGTTTCAAAAAATGCTGGTTTTAACCTGTCTACGTTAAACATGGTAGCTTTTCCGTGGTAGAAAATTTTAAATAAATTGTCAGTTACCCGTTCGATGATCTCGAATTGGCCTTCATACGGAGCTTTCAAAGGTTTTTTAACGGCGTCGATTCGAACAAATACATGTGAACATGTGTGTAAAGTATTCTGAACAAATGTGTTTCTTAATTTTTGGTGATGTACAACTGGTTGTGGTTTTACCTGTCTAATGTGTTGTCTAAATTTTTCTAGAAACACCTGTGGATCGGTGGAGGTTTCCTCGCCGATGAAAAATTCTCCAGGTAGTCTCAAAACAGTACCGTACACCATCTCAGCAGCTGACGCTTTTATATCTTCCTTGAAGCTTGTACAGAGTCCAAGCAATACTGTTGGAAGGATCTCCACCCAATTTCTCGTCTCATGACACATTATTGCAGCTTTTAAAGATCTGTGCCATCTTTCGATCATTCCGTTTGATTGAGGGTGATATGTTGTTGTCCTAGTTTTACTGCATCCTATCAATGTTGTCAAAGATTTGAATAAGCTGGACTCGAATTGTGTTCCCTGATCGGTGGTGATTGTTGGTGGAACTCCGAATCTTGCAATCCAGCAAGAGTACAAAGCTGTTGCCACTTTATCTGCTGAGATGGCAGTGAGCGGCACTGCTTCAGGACACCTGGAGTACCTATCTATTGCCGTGAGACAATACCTATATCCATTGACTATGGCCTAATATTGTTTTTTAAAATGTCTCCATGAAGATATTTGTCTGAACTATCCAAAAATATTTTTTGGAAGTTCCACCTACTGGAGTTTTCATTTATTACATTTACCAGTTCTTCGTCTTCCGCTTGTGCCTTCATTAACTCCTCTGTTGAGATAATGCAAGGCATCTCTATAGCGTGCAATCTAGAAAAGGCATCAGCCACAACGTTCTCTTCCCTGTCAATGTGGACTATATTGGTAGAGAACTGGCTGATGTATTCTAGATGCCTGACTTGTCGAGGACTGGCTTTGTCAGCTTTTTGTTGAAAAGCATATACCAACGGTTTGTGATCCGTTTGTATAAGCAATTCTCTGCCCTCTACAAAATGCTTGAAAAACTTAAGGCTCTTGTAGATGGCTAAAAGCTCTCTATCGTACACGCTGTAATTTTCCTGAGCCTTGTCTAATTTTCTAGAGAAAATACCAAGCGGTTCCCACTTACTATTGCAAAATTGTTCCAGGACGGCTCCTATTGCCACGTCTGAAGCATCAGTGCGTAATGCTAATGCTGCATTTTCTTTTGGATGGCACAGTAACGATGCAGCGGCTATCTGTTTTTTAGTTTCTTCGAAAGCCTCAGAAGATGCATCGTCCCACTCAATTAGCCTTTTGTCATTCTTTTTGGCTCCTTTTAAGTGGTTATTAAGTGGCGCCAACCAATGTGCTGCTCTGTGGAGGAATCTACGATAAAAACCAACTACACCCAAGAAGCGTCGAAGCTCGCTTATGGTCTTAGGTCTAGGATATTCTTGTATCGCTTTGACCCGTTCGTCCAACGGAGCGATTCCCTTATTACTAATCTTATAACCTAAATATTGCACAGTGTTTTCCGCAAACATACATTTTGCAAAGTTAATTCTTAAACCATTTTCCCTTAATTTACTAAAGATTAGGCGCAAATGTTTCATATGTGTCTCCATATCCGGGGATGCCATTATTAAATCATCAACATAACAGTAGCAGAAATCTAGTCCCCGTAATATGGAATCCATAAGTCTCTGGAAGGTTTGGGCCGCATTGCACAAACCAAATGGCATGACCTCGAATTCGAAAAGCCCGAACGGCGTGATTACTGCCGTTTTTTGTATATCCTCGGGATCCATCGGAATTTGATGATACGCCCGGGCTAAATCGATGACTGAAAATACCTCACATCCGTCAAAATGGTGGGCTACGTCATGGATGTGAGAGGTAGCGGATACTTATCCGGTACGGTCATGCCATTTAGTCGGCGATAGTCCCCACACGGCCTCCACTCACCCGATTTTTTTGGAACCATGTGTAAGGGACTGGCCCATTAGCTGTTAGACTGCTCGTGTGACTTTAAGCTTTTCCGGTGGCAAACGTCTGGCTCGCTCGGCGATTGGGGAGCCTCTCGTATCTATGTTATGGAACAATTGTGCTTGAAAATTCTGTTGGCGGTCGGTTTTATGATATCTAAATATTCTTTTAATAATTCTTTGCAAATATTACTTTTGTCTATTGTAGATACTGAAGGAAATTCAAGATTTGTGATTTTTGCATTTTTGCTTAAGTTTGTGTTTCCGTCCAACAGTCGTCTATGTCTTAAATCTACTAATAAGTTAAAAAAATGGAGGAAATCTGCACCTATTATTGCTCTTGAAACGTCAGCAACTATAAAACGCCAAGAGAAATCTCTACGGAGGCCTAAATTTAAATTTAACAATTTTTCGCCAAAAGTGTTAATTATTGCTCCGTTTACCGCGTAAAGCTTAAAGTCGCTTGCCGTCAAATTCTTACCTGCCAGAGCTTTGGGCAATACTGAAACATCTGCGCCGGTATCTATAAGGTATTCGGCGTGAGTTCTCACGTCCCTTATCGTGAGGCGATGTTTCGTCGGCCCGTTGTCTACTACCTCCACGTGCGACGCCGCATTCAGTTTCCCTGAGGAAGTTTGTCAGGGCCTGACCAGGAACAAGGCTTCTTACAGCGGTACGAATTTTCACCAAATTTATAATGGTAGAAACAGTAGCTTTTACTGTTTTTTGGTGAAAAATTCTCACGGGAACTGCTTCTTCTCCTCGTGTACCGATGTCGACTACTGCTCCTATCCAATCTGGACAAACGCGCGTCCAGTCTCGATAGCTGCTTCGCGATGGCCGCCAGGTCGCCATCTTGGACCCTTGGCTTGGCGTCCCTCGAAGCGTCTCGTGCAGCGTCCATCTTGAATGGGCCTTGCTCGGCGAGGGCGGCCATTTCGCCCACGCCCACATGCTCCGATATTTTATCGGCGACTTTCGCCAACTTGTCGAGGTCCTGATCGTCGACGATGACAAACACCTCCTGAATGCGCAACTGTCATTTTTGCGTCCATAATGTCCTTATGGCATTACCGCTTACTTCCTTTCCAGCCAACTGCCTCATTTCTCGAAATAACTCCGACGGCTTTTTATTTCCTAGCTCCACCTCGGATAGCAAATGTTTTAAATTTGCTTCGTCAGAACGAGCAAGGAGTTCAATTAACGCCTGTTTAATTTTGTCGTAGGTGGACTCTTCGGGAGGGGCGTCGATGATGTCCAGGATCATTTTCATGACCGCTGGCTCCAAGTTTCTTAATACCGCCGAACTTTTTACGGCGTCAGACTTGACGGTGTACGCCAAAAACTCCCTCTCGAGTAGCTTGAACCACAGCCGTGGCTCTTCTTTCCAAAACGTGGGAAGCTTCACGTTCCGGAACTCGCTGGCGTGGATTTCCTTATCGTCCATTTCGGATATCTTCTTTTCTTGATTTAAAAGGAATAAAATACGAAATTTCCGTATTCCCGGGTTTCGGCACCAATGTGGGGGAAACAGTTCTGGGAGAGCGAAGAAAATGGAATCCACTTTTTTTGTTCGTAAGACAATATATTTTTAACACACGACTGTTCGAGGGTAACTCTCGTAGGCTTCTAAATCCAAGCGTCTTTTTTTACACCTTTCTTGCTTGGGGGGCGCGTCCCTTAAAAACCAGGCTTACCAACTACTTAACCTAAAAATAAACTAATGACTAGAGAATCTAGGGAATTAAATAAAACTAAATAACCTAGTTACGAACTACGGATGACGCGTTGGGAGTTGGCAATGACGGTCGCCACATGACTCCACTTTTGACCCCCTCTAACGCCCAAATCGGAACTAACTTCTAGCCAGGAACAGATCCTGACTCCATTTTGACCCCTTCTAACGCCCGAATCGGAACTAACTTTTAGTCGGTATCAAAACCTACTTATGGGTATTGTCACAGACGAGGTATAAGAGTAGACCAATCACCCAATGTATTTTTCTGTCTCACGCCCCGGGGGCTGTAGAGTCCCCTTACCATTCCGTGTCACATCCTACCATATCGACCAAAACTAATATTGTGGAACTTATATTCTACAACGGCGCTGTTACTGATAGAATTTGTCCTTTTAATTCCGTTACGTCTGTTACGCGAATGCATCCAAGAAAACGTTTCTACGTGAGAAAGCTTATATTCAGGTAAATCATATACATACATAATACATATGTATATATGATTTACCTGAATATTACATATACATATAATATTTTATATTGCATGCGTTTAGTAAATATTGCATTTACTTTTATAGAAAAGTAGCGTTTTTTAATCTATTTCCTTACTCATTTCTATCTAATCGCTTTGCTATTCTATTTCTCGCAAATAATGAAGCGTAATGAAAATAAAACCCATTATAAAAAATGTGTCTATTCTTTTTGGGGTTTAACAAACCGTAATAGAGCAGACAGTATTTCTTTTCATTCATTTCGAACGAGAGATAGTGATCGGTGCATAACGTGGTTGATTAACTGTGGTTTAGGTGATTGGGTGGAAATGGAATTGTTTGATAAAAAATTACAAAAGAATATGTATGCAGTCAACATTTTTCTAAAAATTTTTTTCACGAGTTGGGTAGACTGCGCAAAGATGCCGTACCGGTAATTTTTTATTCGTCCGATATAAATGATCTGAATCAGACACTATGTCTGTACAAGATGACGTTTCATCAATACAAAGCTGCAATGCTTTGGGGCAGCAGCTAATGGAAGCTCAAATGCAATTAGAGCAAGAGAAGAAAAAATATAATATTATTCGCTTGAATTGGCTGGCAAAGTGTAAGGCAATGAATCGGTTGCAAAATAAGCTTTCTTCAGGCAATATAGATGATACATGTTTGAAGAAAGCAATTTCTAAAAGAATATCCGGTTATTTCTTAACATTTATTATTCTTATTTTATTTAAACCCAAATCGTGGCGAATTTTTTTGAAAAACGAGCAAGAATTATCCATGACAATGCACTACACTTCTCCAGTTTTACATCACAAAATGCGTGATATTTTTGATTTCATTTGCCAAGTCCATCCACAATTATTCGATGGTTCGGGAAAATTGACATTTGGCCAGGAATTTGTTAAAATTTATTTAATGCATTAAACTATAATCTGCATATATGGAAATAGCAGATCGTAATTGCATTCTTATATTTGATGAAATAGCTATCAAAAAGTGTCTCGATTTCCACCCAGAAAGACAGGTCATTGAAGCTTTCGTAGATTTAGGATTTTTGGATAGAAATGTAGCTGTGGGTACACAGGTTCTTGTATTTATGATACACGGGCTGTTCAGTAATTGGAAACATCCATTTACTTTTTTGGTATCAAACACTAGTGTTAAGAAACATGATATCAATTATTTTAGATGAAATATTAGATGCATTACATGTAACAGGTTTGAAGTGTTTCTGTTGAAAATCCATTTTTTATAAGAAATGGTGAAAAAATGTATTACATTTTTGATTATCCGCATTTATTCAAGAGCATTAGAAATAATTTATTAAACTATGATTTTTCTATTAGTGATTGTATAGTTTCGTGGCGCGATGTAGTACTTCTCTGGAATTTAGAGAAAGACAAAAGTACGCGAGCAACTTACAAATTATTCGAAAAACATGTTTTTCCAAAGTTTATTGATAAAATGAAGTGTAAGATTGCTCTTCAAGTTTTTAGCAAAAGAGTGTCATCTGCTATGAGCGTGTCATGTTACCAACATGAGCAATTAGTTTGTACTTACATATGACGGTCGTAAATCACCTCCATGGTTTTTGGGATTAAGGCAATTTATAAATACCACCTTGCAGTTGTGGAACGATTTAAAAGAAAGAGGTATGTACCATGTTACTTCTAACATCATGCTTAAATAGCGATTGTATAGAAAAAAATTTTTCCGTTCTTCGAATGCACGGTGGCACTTATAATCGCAATCCTTCGGTAGAAGCGGTGCGTCTTGCAATTCGAAAAAATATGTTATTGAATTTTAATCGTAGTATACATAGTGGTAACTGCATGCCTGATGACGATGCACCGTTAATGCCGAGGGATACGATAGCACAATATGAACCAGCCACGTTGGAATCGGATACTTCATTGTCTGCTATCCAAGAGAACACAGATGATAGTTTTGATGACACTATTTATATCGAACACATATATTAAATTTTTATTGCGGATTGAAATAAAAAATTTTTAAAACATTTCTTTTCTTTTTTTTCTGTGAAACAGGAATATCCAAACTGGTCGAATGCGCTGCACATAGGAAAGATATTGTATATTTTACGTTAACTGTAAAAATTCATAAGGATACAGTATGGCTCGGAAAGAAATTTAGATGCATAAAAAGTTCCGTGAAAACATGTTCCAAATTATCGCATTTCAGACATGTTTAAATGTTTTCATTTTTATCAATAATCCTGTTGGTATTTCTATATACTTTTCAAATGTGTGTGTAATAAATTCATTAAAATCAGTTATTAATCATATTTCCGGAATTTCGTGCATAGAGATTTGTGTATACGTTTTGGATATGAAACTGCGAAAACTAGGTTAATATAAACAGTTTGTAGAAGCATTTAAGAAATATGTATATACATAGTTGCTTTGTACTTTTTAGTTGCTGTGTCTAAAAGAATATGGTAGCTTTAGTAGTTTAGTACTTCATTTATTCTTTTTTTCACGATTCAGAGTACACTCAATGTTCTTTTACTTAATAAAATGTGTAGATATATATTTTGCATATTTTATTGTGATGTTTATGTTTATATACATATGCTGAAGTTGATAAACATTGACTGTACTCTATGGTGGATAAGACCTTCTTTCACGCCTTCATGTGGCCCACCCTGCTGTTAATTTTATTACTTTGACCAATGCATGTACATATTAAGTACCTGACTGGCGTGCTAAATATATGTAATGGTATATTTGGTTGCAAGAAATGCATGTTTTACACGTCGCTGCACACGGGATGGGGGGCTGGTCCCGGGGGTGTGTAAAATGCACCCCTACGATGGACGGGCCCTTACCGCGGTTGGAGACTCCCCTGCCCGCACCGGCCGGAGGGAGCGACAGGATCGCGGATCACGGTCCGAAACGAATAGGAACGGACGAGCGACGGGGGCACTGGAGTCAACGGGAGGTCACACACGTTATTGCCGCACGCACTCTATCTCTCTCACTCTTTCTCTCTCGCGCGCATACTCTTCGCGCTGTTTCTCTCTCTCGCACGCACACTCTTTGCACTCTTTTTTTTCTCCAATGCACAGTCTCACGTTCTCTCTCTCTCTCTCTCTCTCTCTCTCTCTCTCTATATATATATATATATATATATATATATATATATATATATCTCAAGTACCTACCATCAAGTACCTACAACTCGAAACTTCAAACTGTTATATCTCATCATGGAAGTATCTGACAAAAAAATGTTTCAGTCAAAATTGACTTGTTTTTTCCTGTAGAATCTAAATATGTAACATTTTATAGGGGGTTCCATTTAAAATTACAAAGGTACCTCCCCTCCCCCGTTAAAGGGGAAGGGAGGCTACTTCACGTTTATGTAGTCAGAAAGGCCCTTCAGTTCCATGCAATTTAAGACTAAGAACTTTAAAATCGATGGCATAGTTTTCGAGATATTGAGCTGTTCAGAGTTATGTGGGCCACCCTGTATATATATATATATATATATATATATATATATATATATATATATATATATATGTAAAGTAACTATATAGTTACTTTGATGGTTTGGACCACTGATCGCGCTGAGCGTCGGGGACGAGTGGCGCCGCACACGGTGGGATATAAAAGCAGTAAGAAAGAGTGACAGACGGTTAGGAAAATTATTATAAATTTACATAATAGCGAGTAATAACATTAAATGTCGTTTCCTGATTTACAGGTAGGATTTTTGTAAATATTGTACATAGACATTAACGCTAAACTAAAAAAAATAAAATCCTGATTTACAGAGCAACGCATATTTGTTATTCATTCTCGACCAGCCGTGGATCTCTTATATATATACCCTAGTAGCATGTATGGTTGGCATTTCGTTGGGCCTACGTTGCAGTATTCGTTGGCCAACCGTTAGAAATGTCGCTATTTTTTTCGTTGGGCTAACGATCGCGGCCAACGTAGGGCCAACGATCATACCCAACGTGGAGCCTACGTCGCTATAATACGTTTGTTCTGATCTTCTCTTTTACGGTTGTTTTCACACAATATAATAAATAATACTTAAATAATGTATCTCCACGGTAAAAATTGGACCAAAGAAAAAAAATTTCGTACCATCGTCGGACTTGAACCTGGATCCTCTTCGTAGTGAGTTGATACGCTACCGCCGTAACTATAGACATTTCGTGGTTGCACATGCTATGATTTGGGTTACTAGATACGTCGACAAATGTAAATCCTAATACATAAAGGGTTTCGTTACGGTATACGAGCACTAAGACCTCCGCATACTGTCGTTCTAAAAGCGAATGCAACACCCGTACCTTCCCCTTGTCAAATGGAGAAACTTAAAGATATAAATAAACTCCAAGGCTGCACACAATAAAACTTTGGTGCATCAACTATAGCGCAAAAATAAAAAATTGTGAGTATATTTAGAAATATGAAAAAAATTGAATTTGGAATATAACATGTTTTTGGTTACAGCAACATTAGATTTCTGGTGTCTGTTAGACGACATATTTCAATGTTGGCAGATTTTCGTTGGGCCAATGTAGTATCATCGTCGTAAATTTCACGTTACTTAACCGACCATTATATCTGTAGGCCCAACGTTGGATATTCGTTGGCAAATTCGCATCATTTTTTGTCGTCGGCCCTACGTTGGGGATCTGTCGGCAAAACCACTAACCATATCCCAACTAACTCCCAACCGTTGGCCACCGTTGACCAACCATAAATGCTACTAGGGTATATATATATATACAGGGTGTCCCAAAAATGTCTGAGTTCCTTTAAAGGGGAGGTTCCTGAGGCCATTTGAAGCGACATTTTCCTTTGCAAAAATGGCCGTTTCGGCTTTGTTAAGGAGTTATTAACGAAAAACACGGACCAATCAGAGCGCGACCTAGAGGCGTGTTGGCAGAGACGGCCGCGCGCGACAGAAGTCGAGCGATGGTGATACACCGCGGTCGAAAGCAAGGAACAAACAAGAGAAGAAAATTTTTCGAGTCCTATGTCGGATAGTTCAAATTTGAATATGTTGTAGTCTTTAGTAGCCTATGAAGGAATCTCGAAGGATTTTTCGAAATCTTAAAAAATGTTGGTTTTACAGACGTGTAAAGAATTTGTTTTCATTAAATTATAACACTAGAACTAACGTACCGAGGAAAATGAGTTTTGAGGAGCTTGTAGTGAACACGTAAGAGTATCTATTGAAAATATTTCGATTTGGAATAAATGGTTTTTTCACCATTTATTTTGCAAATGTTTTAAACAAATCCAATTTTCCTATAGCCGGGACTGTTTTAAAAATTCGAAAAAAACGTGATGACAGCTTCAAGTCTCCTCTTTACGGACCTATTTTAAAAAAGGCAGGCGCTTCAAAATTGACTGAATTAGAATTATTTAAAGCGAACGCTGCACCGCGATATTACGGAGGCGCGCGGCACGAACAGCTGTTAGATACGCGACAAGCAAGAGAAGAAAATTTTTCGAGTCCTATGTCGGATAGTTCAAATTTGAATATGTTGTAGTCTTTAGTAACCTATGAACGAATCTCGAAGGATTTTTCGAAATCTTGAAAAATGTTGGATTTGCAGACGTGTAAAGAAAAGTGGCAACTTTTCTTCAATAAATTATAACACTAGAACTAACGTACCGAGGAAAATGAGATTTTAGGAGCTTATAGTGAACACAGAAGAATATCTATTGAAAATATTTCGATTTGGAAAAAATGATTTTTTCACCATTTACTTTGAAAAAGTTTTAAACAAATGCAATTTTCCTATAGCCGGGACTGTTTTAAAAATTCGAAAGAAAACGAGGTAACAGCTCCAAGTCTCCTCTTTACGGACCTATTTTTTAAAAGGCAGTCGCTTTAAAATTGACGGAATTAGAATTATTTTAAAACCTTGCTTACCTTGGTACTCCTGTAGAGCCCCAGCGAGGTGAAAATGATTCCTGTATTCACAAATTATTCTGCGTGAAACACTGAACCTGTCCACTCGTTAAATTCACAAGAGCATTTTAATTATTCGCTCTATGAAATTATCGAGCAGAAGGGGTCAATGTCCTTTCACTGCACGATCCGGCCCACATTGTTGATTTATTCACGATCACAATAAAACTATTCACATATATCCATTGGGTCCACAAACGTTGAAAGAAATCCACACAAATGATTCACAGAAATCCACATATCACGCACAACTAGTTCACATTTGATGCACGTAAATCGATCATTTCGACTAGCCGGTCCGCGAAAAACTGTCCATGAAATCTGTCTGTCTATGCTGACGATCGTAGGAAGACTAGTTCAGAACAGCTGACGAGGTTAACGGCCTTTCAACAGCACACTGCCGATTTTCATTTCAGCAACTGTTCGATGGAACCGTGTTTTCAAATGGAATGGGAAGTGTAAATGACCGCCCCTCTTCAAATCGGGGGTCATTCAGGTATGCTTCTACCACCGAGCGTGGCCATAAACCAGCGCCTTGTGTCGAAGCTCAACCTTGACGATGGCTCGACTTTTGGTTACCAAATGTGTACAATAGGTCAATAAAATGCTAAAAGTTTTAACGAAGAGTAACGGCTTTTTGGGAATATTGCTACTAGCCTTTCTTACACCGGTATACGGAATACCGGTATTTTGTGCTAATTTGCAATTTCGTGAAACCGGTATTTGCTAAGGTAAAATACTAGTATTTTCGGTATTAGCTATAAATAATAAATATTTTTTAGGGCATCTACTATTATTTGAAATTTACAAATTAATTTTTCTGATAACGAATTCCATTTAATATCAAAAACTGTATCAGCTATGCTTCCAATAAAGCTGTCTGTGGAAGCATTATGTCGGAAGGATTCCAACTTATTAACAGCGAATGCAACAATAAATTTTATGTTGCAATCACTTAAAGATCAGGACACGCTACTGTCTGTGGAATTATAACAGTGCATTGAAAATTCGTATACAGGAAAGGCATAGTGAACTAGAAAATATTTTAAGGTATTTATATAATTATAACGACTTTAATAAAGAAAACGAAAAGGAAGAACAGAAGCTAACAAGATCAAATTTAATTAAGTTCGTCGTCAATTACCACAAAAGCATTTATGAAAAGCAAACACAGACCTATCCAGAAGAATTCGTTGAGATGATGTTGATGTTAATATCGAAAAAGAATTGTCTCTCGAGAAGAAATTACAATTAGCTGGATATAAAAAAATTTCCGGGCGGTTAGACAGTATTTGTGAACCGAAAGCAAGGCGATTGGGCTCATTCGATGCCCCACGTGCTCTGCACGTTTTCCAAAATATGCCATCGTTTATGGCCATCGATGGAATTTTCATGGAACCGTCCCAGGTACGGTGGTAGGTACGCTTGTATCCCCTTGACTTGAACGAAGGATGCGGAAATAAAGAACTCGACGATGGCTCGACTTATGTTTACCAAACGTGTGCAGTAGGTCAATAAAATGCTAAACTTTTTCACGAATAAGTCAAGCCACTTTCTTCGTTTATTACCTGCTACGACAACACCTCTCTGGGACACGCGCATTGCCCGCGTGCGTCACTCGGGGATACAAGCGTACCTGCCACCGTACCTGGGACGGTTCCATGAAAATTCCATCGATGGCCATAAACGATGGCATATTTTGGAAAACATGCAGAGCACGTGGGGCATCGAATGAGCCCAATCGCCTTGCTTTCGGTTCACAAATACTGTCTAACCGCCCGGAAATTTTTTTATATGCAGCTAATTGTAATTTCTTCTCGAGAGACAATTCTTTTTCGATATTAACATCAACATCATCTTCAACGAATTCTTCTGGATAGGTTTGTGTTTGCTTTTTATAAATGTTTTTGCGGAAATTGACGACGAACTTAATTAAATTTGACCTTGTTATTTTCTTTTCTTCCTTTTCGTTTTCTTTATTAAAGTCGTTATATACAGAAAAATTAATTTGTAAATTTCAAATAATAGTAGATGCCCTAAAAAATATTTATTATTTATAGCTAATACCGAAAATACCAGTATTTTACCTTAGCAAATACCGGTTTCACGAAATTGCAAATTAGCACAAAATACCGGTATTCCGTATACCGGTGTAAGAAAGGCTAGTAGCAATATTCCCAAAAAGCCGTTACTCTTCGTTAAAACTTTTAGCATTTTATTGACCTATTGTACACATTTGGTAACCAAAAGTCGAGCCATCGTCAAGGTTGAGCTTCGATACAAGGCGCTGGTTTATGGCCACGCTCGGTGGTAGAAGCATACCTGAATGACCCCCGATTTGAAGAGGGGCGGTCATTTACTCTTCCCATTCCATTTGAAAACACGGTTCCATCGAACAGTTGCTGAAATGAAAATCGGCAGTGTGCTGTTGAAAGGCCGTTAACCTCGTCAGCTGTTCTGAACTAGTCTTCCTACGATCGTCAGCATAGACAGACAGATTTCATGGACAGTTTTTCGCGGACCGGCTAGTCGAAATGATCGATTTACGTGCATCAAATATGAACTAGTTGTGCGTGATATGTGGATTTCTGTGAATCATTTGTGTGGATTTCTTTCAACGTTTGTGGACCCAATGGATATATGTGAATAGTTTTATTGTGATCGTGAATAAATCAACAATGTGGGCCGGATCGTGCAGTGAAAGGACATTGACCCCTTCTGCTCGATAATTTCATAGAGCGAATAATTAAAATGCTCTTGTGAATTTAACGAGTGGACAGGTTCAGTGTTTCACGCAGAATAATTTGTGAATACAGGAATCATTTTCACCTCGCTGGGGCTCTACAGGAGTACCAAGGTAAGCAAGGTTTTAAAATAATTCTAATTCCGTCAATTTTAAAGCGACTGCCTTTTAAAAAATAGGTCCGTAAAGAGGAGACTTGGAGCTGTTACCTCGTTTTCTTTCGAATTTTTAAAACAGTCCCGGCTATAGGAAAATTGCATTTGTTTAAAACTTTTTCAAAGTAAATGGTGAAAAAATCATTTTTTCCAAATCGAAATATTTTCAATAGATATTCTTCTGTGTTCACTATAAGCTCCTAAAATCTCATTTTCCTCGGTACGTTAGTTCTAGTGTTATAATTTATTGAAGAAAAGTTGCCACTTTTCTTTACACGTCTGCAAATCCAACATTTTTCAAGATTTCGAAAAATCCTTCGAGATTCGTTCATAGGTTACTAAAGACTACAACATATTCAAATTTGAACTATCCGACATAGGACTCGAAAAATTTTCTTCTCTTGCTTGTCGCGTATCTAACAGCTGTTCGTGCCGCGCGCCTCCGTAATATCGCGGTGCAGCGTTCGCTTTAAATAATTCTAATTCAGTCAATTTTGAAGCGCCTGCCTTTTTTAAAATAGGTCCGTAAAGAGGAGACTTGAAGCTGTCATCACGTTTTTTTCGAATTTTTAAAACAGTCCCGGCTATAGGAAAATTGGATTTGTTTAAAACATTTGCAAAATAAATGGTGAAAAAACCATTTATTCCAAATCGAAATATTTTCAATAGATACTCTTACGTGTTCACTACAAGCTCCTCAAAACTCATTTTCCTCGGTACGTTAGTTCTAGTGTTATAATTTAATGAAAACAAATTCTTTACACGTCTGTAAAACCAACATTTTTTAAGATTTCGAAAAATCCTTCGAGATTCCTTCATAGGCTACTAAAGACTACAACATATTCAAATTTGAACTATCCGACATAGGACTCGAAAAATTTTCTTCTCTTGTTTGTTCCTTGCTTTCGACCGCGGTGTATCACCATCACTCGACTTCTGTCGCGCGCGGCCGTCTCTGCCAACACGCCTCTAGGTCGCGCTCTGATTGGTCCGTGTTTTTCGTTAATAACTCCTTAACAAAGCCGAAACGGCCATTTTTGCAAAGGAAAATGTCGCTTCAAATGGCCTCAGGAACCCCCGCTTTAAAGGAACTCAGACATTTTTGGTATATATATACTAATAATCGAAAACGATATCAACCAAGCTTTCGGTCCGTCATAACAGTTATTTAGAATATCGGTCCTTCATAACTGTTTCAGGGAACGAAACCGATATCATAACTGTTTTCACTGACACAACTCGTTAGCAATTTGTTTTTGAGCGTTTTCGTGGATCTAGTTCTAACATTTATCGTTCATCAGCGTAGAGGGCGTAAGAAAACCAGTTGTTATTGCGTGAGACACGAAACCCCATATGGTGATTGGTCTACTCTTATACCTCGTCTGTGGTATTTTCATCGTCAACAATATCTCCAATTTTTTACATTTCTAGCCACGGTTACTATTAAGAAAATGGATATCTCTGTTACTAATAATGAAAGCTAAAATCTAATTTTTCCGATAAACATCGGTACACATATTACATCCAAATGTTACGAAGTTGCTTTCAAACTTCGCCGATAGGTTCGAGTGTAGCGTGCCTGACTACGGAACCGAGGAAAATTTTTTGACATGGTTCGAGACTATTGGGGGGACAGATTTTTTTTATTCCATGAATAAAAATTTTTTCTCGAAATACCGATCAACGGCATACAATGTAAGCAGGCGGAGAAACAAGTATTAATTGACAATTTAAATTTTTATATTTTTAATACGGATAAATTGTAGAGATTACTCCGATGAAAATGAGTCCAAACACATCATTCGGACTATCTCCAATAATATAATTTTGATCATAACATTACGTATCAATAAAAATGGTTCGATTGCACTCGAATGTGGACTAACTTTCACCGGGAAAGCTTCTCAAATTCATTCGTAATATGTACTTTTATGAAAGTAGATTGAAAAATGTAAAAGTTTAAATTTTTATTCGTGCGTGATTCCCCATCTGCTCACATTGTATGCAAAAGTTATTCGACGATTTATTCGAAGCTTTCGAATAAAGATACAGACAAAAGTTGAAAATTTTATACGACGCTACGAATAAATGCGCTTCGAATAAAAAGAGTATCTTTTTTTTTGTCTGATAAATTCTCGTTGAATAAAAGTATTTATTCGCTACTCGTCGAATAAAGATACTTTTTTTTTATTCGGACCTTCGAATAACGAATAATATAATGCAATTTCAGGAGAAAAATTATATGTAAGCTATATAAAAAATAATTTTTTATGATTCTATTTCTAAAGCCCTGACATACTGATGGACAATTGTCCGCGCACAATCCGCATACTACACATGTTAATTGTCTGTGCATTACATCAGAATACCTTCTTTTACATTGGACCAAACGAATTGACTTTTTATGAGCAATTAGAAGCATTGATTTACTAAATAACGTGCAAACAGATTTCATAAAAATTCCAATTGGTATGATTTACATGAAAAAAAAGAAATGGCACCTTTTAAAACTTTTTTATTCGAGCACGTAATGAAAATTTAGAATTTGCGTCTTGTAGATCTAAGTTAGTTACACACATGCTGAATGATCATTTCAACGAAATTCATTAACTTACACACGAGCTACAAACGCACAGATTCACGGATTCTTATATTTTTCGATCAGTTCACGGACAATTATCGATCAGTTTGGACAGGGCAATGATTGTATTTAAATTATAGATCAATATAATTCTTTTATATGTAGAATTAAATTTTTTATGTAATACGGTTACATTCAACGACAATTTTAAATGAAATTATGTTACACGCACTTTTTAAATAGCGACATGTTGCAAGAAATTTTCATATAGAGTAATTATACAATTACTTTTTTTACACAGATTTGTATAAAATATTGCCTCCAAATAGCATAATATAGGTAGGAGCCTTTGACAGTTAATTTCATTAGTTAATATTTTCATCTACTTACTACCTCTACTTTAATACTTGCCATTACTTACTTTAATACTCCAGCATTAGAAGTGGTATTATCGGATAAATAAGTAATAAAAATTAAGTTTCTGCTTTCTACTAAGGATCTCGATAAGAACGATTGAATTTGATCGTTTCTTGTAGATTGTATTTATTCTTCTTTTTTATTCTATAATTACTACGGAATATTTTTTCTTTGAAAATAATTATTTTATAAATATCCGAATAATTTTCAAATTAAGTTTAAATTCTGATATTTTATAAATTCCTACATCCATAGGCTATCGATTATAAAACAATAATTCCATTGGTGAACAATAAGGAAAATAGATAGGCGATAAGAGTTTAATGAAATTATACAATAATATGTAATTATTTTCCAAGAAATCACAGAATGGATAATGTCAGATTCTTCATTTATTTATTACCTAAGGTATTACATCCATTTACCTCTACGCCACTCATGCAGTCGTGCGTAGTTGACGAGCAAATGTTCTATTTAGGTAGAGAGCGCAGAACTTTGTAACAGACCTGTTCCGAACCGTTCGACCACCGACGCAATCCGAACGCCGCGCCGCCGAAATATTCCGAGCCGCGGTACAGGCTCGCGCCGGAACCCGCCGTCTCCTCGTTACCGCTCGTCTAGAACCGATATTTGGCGGGAACCGGATCCCGGATTACCGCGTTCCGGATGCGCGGTTTTCCGCGACACACCGTGCCGCGCTCCCTCCCCCACCACCGATCGCGAGCTATAAAAGCCGGTGCGAATATGGCCGAGCTCTCTTGCGTCTCGGGCAGCCACCCAGGACGGACCGAAGGAACACGCACGACGTAAGTACTACAATACCTAACTTGACCATCCTCGTCACTTCCGGGTGCACATACCGCATCATGTGCACACCAGGCCGCCTCCTAGTACACAGGCCGCACCTGCATAAATCAGGCAGCCCCTGATTTATTCGGCGCTAGACAGCATCCTAGCAAGCCAGACAGCATCCTGGCACACCAGACTGTATCCTGGTCTCGGCCGACGTAGAGACCGCACCCTCTACGTCACCGTAAACTGCCACGAGAGGCCTCGTAACCGGCATCACTCCAACTTCGAGGACCGAAAGACCTAATTCGCTTCAGGGGATCACAGCTACGGCAACGATCAACCACCGTCCTGACAACGCCGAGCATCAGGTCCGCGATCACCCGCACCGCGACCACCGCGAACTCCTCCACGTCGCGAGCACCCTTTCCGAGCGGCAGTAAACCGGACAACGCTAAGCACCACGTCTCGTTATTTCACCCCGAGCTTCAACACATCCTTCCTGCACCGACCAATCTCCTCGCCGCGTACCTAACCCTGTAGCGGCGAGCTGTTCAGCACGAGGAGAATCACCGCCGCGAGAAAATCGACCGCGGAACCGGGGAGAACCGTTACAACTTTTAGCAACGTGGAACTTCATAGGTCTACTTTATCCATTCCACGAAACCACTGGCGATGCCATCGGACTCGTTACCGACCGGTTTCGACCGGGGGTGGCAGTCTTTAATAGTATCTCGTCGGTGACACGGGTCTGAGGAGCTCGGAGGACTAGAGCCGCCACGGGAAGTGGGACGTGCAAGCGGGAGGAGTAGGCGTCTCCCGCGAATTTGCCTCCAAGTGAGCTAATTCTGGCAATGCCTGGGGTAGGTACATTGAAAGAAAAAGTTGATAAAAATGCTTCAACAAAAAGAATTGCGATTGCATAGTCAGGTTGCATTGTCGGTTACGCGTGTACATTGAAGTTGATGGACCCCATTGTAAACACCGTTTAAATTAAGGTAAAAGATGTTATCTTGATTCACATGAAAAAAACTTGTTATGATACTTAGAAAAATAGGTGTAGAAAATGATAGGTTCGTTTATAAAAAAATCGAGGCGACTTTGAAAACTCTTGTAAAATGAGTTGACAAAAAATTTACTGTAGTCGTCCTAAACTCTTTCTGAAACGTGATGTACTTGAAAAAAGAATTTCGATCGGCCTGCCAATAAAAGACTAATCGAAACTGATCACGTTCCCTGGTTAACCCTGTGTGGGAACAACACACTGTAACTCCCCAGCACTAGAGGGCGCGAGTAGCAACATTACTGCCAACCGAGCTCACGCTATCCCGAGATGCCGAGGGATTTTCCAGAGCTACTCTCGGCAGTGTTATGTTGTTGTGTTATTACGCGAACGTAGTTACGGTAGCCCTACAGTACCATATATCGATCAACGGCGATGAGAGGGAAATTTGAATATAAAAGTAATGTCTAGGATAGAATCGCGGATTTTTTGTATATTTCATCGCAGAAGGAATAGCTTAGAATAAGTAAAGAGATGACAAGAGAGTTTCCACGGAAAAGCTAGATGTACACGCCACCGCCCTCAAGCGCGTGCTTCCACGTTATCACCACCGCGAATCAATGTCCACCTGGAGATGCTGAATTTTCCTATTGGCCAAGGAAACGAAGCGGAAGCGGAAAACCGAACGAGGACGAGGAGTCTTCTCGGAGAAGTAGATATCTGCAGATATTATTCTGGTGTCTTAGAGTATTGACCTCGAAGCTTCATCAATAAAGTCTATTTTATCTTCCACATACTTGTATTCGAAAAAGTGTTTTCTTATAGCAACATCCACCTTCCACGGGCAGAGCGCTTCAGCGCTCCACGGGCACGCGAACCTAAAAAAGTCCCTGAATTCCACCACGCGCAGCCGCAACAATATTCTCCCTGGTTTCGTGTACCACCGGAATTCCCTCCAGATGGCAAGAACAGTTAAAGTTCTCTTGAATTTTCGCGGCAAGGGTACAAACGCCTTAAAATACTAAAGTATTAAACTGCCGAGCGCGTCTTTATAGTTCGAACGAATCGGTGCACGCGGGATATGTGGGTAAGGACCCTTATTTAATGAAAAGGCGACTGTTTGGGAATAATTAATATATATATTAATATACAGGGTGCCCCAAAAATGTCTCGCTTCCTTCAAAGGGGACGTTCCTGAGGCCATTTGAAGCGACATTTTCCTTTCCAAAAATTGGCCGTTTCGGCTTTGTTAAGGAGTTATTAACGAAAAACACGGACCAATCATAGCGCGACCTAGAGGCGTGTTGGCAGAGACGGCCGCGCGCGACAGAAGTCGAGCGATGGTGATACACCGCGGTCGAAAGCAAGGAATAAATAAGAGAAGAAATTTTTCGAGTCCTATGTCGGATAGTTCAAATTTGAATATGTTGTAGTCTTTAGTAACTTATGAACGAATCTCGAAGGATTTTTCTAAATCTTAAAAAATGTGTGTTTTACAGACGTGCAAAGAACCTTTTTTCATTAAATTATAACACTAGAAATAACGTACCGAGGAAAATGAGTTTTTAGGAGCTTCTAGTGAATACATAAGAGTATCTATTGAAAATATTTCGATTTGGAAGAAATGGTTTTTTTCACCATTTATTTTGCAAATGTTTTAAACAAATGCAATTCTCCTATAGCCGGGACTTTTTTAAAAATTCGAAAAAACGAGGTAACAGCACCAAGTCTCCTCTTTACGGACCTATTTTTGAAAAGGCAGGCGCTTTAAAATTGGCGGAATTAAATATATTTAAAGCGAACGCCGCGAAGGCGCGCGGCACGAACAGCACCGCACACTCTAACTCCGTCAATACTGAAAAAACCTTTAATTTGTAAATTTCAAATAAGAGTAAATGCCCTAAAAAATATTTATTATTTATAGCTAATACTGGAAATACCAGTATTTTACCTTAGCAAATACCGGTCTCACGAAATTGCAAATTAGCACAAAATACCGGTATTCCGTATACCGGTGTAAGAAAGGGTAGTAGTAATATTCCCAAAAAGCCGTTACTCTTCGTTAAAACTTTTAGCATTTTATTGACCTATTGTACACATTTGATAACCAGAAGTCGAGCCATCGTCAAGGTCGAGCTTCGACACAAGGCGCTGGTTTATGGCCACGCTCGGGGGTAGAAGCGTACCTGAGTGACCCCCGATTTCCCATCCCATTTGAAAACACGGTTCCATCGAACAGTTGCTGAAATGAAAATCGGCAGTGTGCTGTTGAAAGGCCGTTAACCTCGTCAGCTGTTCTGAATTAGTCTTCCTACCATCGCGAGCATGGACGGATGGTTTTTCGTGCACGGGCAGTCGAAACAGTCGATTTACGTGCATCAAATGTGAAATAATTGTGCGTGATATGTGGACTTCTGTGAATCATTTGTGTGGATTTCATTCAATGTTTGTGGACCCAATGGATATATGTGAATAGTTTTACTGTGATCGTGAATAAATTAACATTCTGGGCCGGATTGTACAGTGAATGGACATTGAAACCTCCTGCTCGATAATTTCATAGAGCGAATAATTAAAATGCTCTTGTGAATTTTACGAGTAGGCAGGTTCAATGTTGCACACCGAATAATTTGTGAATACAGGAATCATTTTCACCTCGCTGAGGCTCTACATGAGAACCAAGGTAAGCAAGGTTTTCTCAGTATTCACGGTGTTAGAGTGTGCGGTGCTGTTCGTGCCGCGCGCCTTAGGGGCGTTGGCTTTAAATAATTTTAATTCCGTCAATTTTAAAGTGCCTGCCTTTTAAAAAATAGGTCCGTAAAGAGGATACTTGAAGCTGTCACCGCGTTTTTTTCGAATTTTTAGAACAGTCCCGGTAATAGGAAAATTGCATTTGTTTAAAACATTTGCAAAGTAAATGGTGAAAAAACCATTTCTTCCGAATCGAAATATTTTCAGTAGTTACTCTTATGTGTTCACTACAGGGTCCTAAAAACTCAGTTTCCTCGGTACGTTAGTTCTAGTGTTATAATGTAATGAAAAAAAGTTCTTTACACGTCTGTAAAACCAAAATTTTTTAAGATTTAGAAAAATCCTTCGAGATTCGTTCATAAGTTACTAAAGACTACAACATATTCAAATTTGAACTATCCGACATAGGACTCGAAAAATTTCTTCTCTTATTTATTCCTTGCTTTCGACCGCGGTGTATCACCATCGCTCGACTTCTGTCGCGCGTGGCCGTCTCTGCCAACACGCCTCTAGGTCGCGCTATGATTGGTCCGTGCTTTTCGTTAATAACTCCTTAACAAAGCCGAAACGGCCATTTTTGGAAAGGAAAATGTCGCTTCAAATGGCCTGAGGAACCTCCCCTTTGAAGGAAGCGAGACATTTTTGGGACCTGTATATTTCTAAACTTTTTTCCAAAAATCGATTTCAATCAGAAGGAAGTCAAAATTAGTCCGCCCGACCGTCCTCTTCAGTTCCTTCCATGAAACACCGTGTTCTAAGTAGGGCTGTTACTTTTCCGAAGCTTCAACTCTTCGAACCTTCGAAACTTCGAACCTGCGATTCGTTTTCAATACTTTATTATTAAGATAATATATTTATAATTTGAATTATCCTTTCGATAGCACATTGTTAAAATAATTTTTTAAATAAATAAATTTTTACAATTTGTTTCTATATTCATTATTTGTATTATTTCTATAATTTATTGTTCAAATAATTCTTTAGACAATGTACACGTATTTACATAATTAATATACGAACACATTTCTATAGATTATAAAAATTTATAATCTATAGAAATTTTTATAATCTATAGAAATGTGTTTCTATATTCATTATGTAAATACTTGTACATTCTTTAAATAATTATTTTAAGAATGAATTATTGAAATAATTCACATAATGTATATACAAACAAAATATGAAAATTTATCCATTAAAACCATTATTTTAACAATAAATAATTGAGATAACAATTCACATAATGAATTTAGAAACAAATTGTGTAAATTTATTTATGTAAACAATTATTTTAACAATGAACTATCGAAATGATAATTCAAATAATAAATATATTATTTTAACAATAAATTTTTGAAATAATTCAAATAGTGAATATAGAAACAAATTATGAAAATTTATTTCTTTTATCCGTTAACTGGCAACGAATCGTAGGATCGAAGTTTCGCAGTTCTGAAGGTTCGAAGGTTCCCAGTAGAAGGTAACCCAGGTTTAAATGAGAGTGTTCGCATACGGAAATCGGCGTCCGACTTCTCAACGATTCTTTTTCTTCGAGTCGGAAGACCATATAGCTCGAGCGGGTGACGGCTCCCTGCTGTGCGTGGCACAAAAAAAGGTTTCTATGGGCTCCATACCTCCTTTAGGTAAACTATCGGTAGCTCTCCTTTACAACATCATGAGTAGGTAATATATGCCGGTTCTAATTCACTCGCTTCATTTCCGGTTTCATGCAATAGCGCAATCGTTTTCGCGGCTTATCTTTGTCGCGCGCTAATCTTTGTGGTTTGGACGAGCGCTTGCGTCATATCATAGAGGTTTTTATAATGTTTATATATTTTTTAATGATTATTGTGTAATATATGCAGGTTCTAACATACAACTTTTACATTTCCGGTTTCATGCAATAGCGCGACCGTTTTCGCGGCTTATCTTTGCGGTTTTGTCTCGCGCGTCATATCTTTGCGGTTTTGTCTCGCGCGTCATATCTTTGCGGTTTTGTCTGTTAGACTGCAGTTATCGCGTTCTACGACGATTCAGGGCCGCGGCGGATCTTAAGCTGCTGTTTTTTTTTCGTCGCGTACTACGATTCAGGGCCGCAGCAGATTTTTTTTCGCGAGGAGTATGATGTGGTCTGTAGCGGATCTTGCAATTTTCTGTGGGGTGCACCCGGTTTGTAGTATGGGCGATTCAAGGTTGTTGCAACGTATTTAGACTGCGGTTTTTTTCGTTCTTCATGGTGTTCGGAGTTTTTTTTTCCTTAGCGATACTTTACCGCGTTCGGAGTTTTTTCCTTAGCGATAGGTCCAGCATTTCGCGAGGAGTATGCGATCGCGGGTGAGGAGATTATTTGTGGTCTGTACCGGATCTTGCAATTTCCTCTGGTGGGCCCGGTGTTATCGCAACGTAATTAGACTGCGGTTTTGTAAAGCAGATGTGATAGCGAATAAAATTAACGAGGGAGATTAGTGTGTCGTATAAAACGACGCGGTTCGAGCGTCGGGTTTCAAATTGTTCCAAATTCTATGTGTCAAAATGTACGTTGATACAACAGTGCAAACCTATGTGTCGGTAGATGAGAATATACCGTTGCGCGATGTGCTGAAGCTGTTGGTAAGTGAAGATATGTGTATCGCGTAGTGTATATTTGTAATTTTTTTATTAAATTATATCGTTTGTTTATCGGTAGACGTTCGAATCCGACGAGGCGAGGGATGTGTTTATACGTGGATGGCGACGTGCCATCCGCGGCGAATACCACGAAGAAATTCAGTAGTGGGACGAGGAGTATGTAGCAGCAGTTAGGCGATTATTTGAATGGTGAGTATTTTTTTCTTTTTCGTATTTTGTGCATAAAAATAAGTCATTTTTGTTTTTCAGATTGCTGTGTATTTTTATTACAAAAAATATTGTATATAGAATAACGTTTTTTACAATAAACAGTTTTTTAAAAAAAATATTTTATAAATATATTGTATATAGAATAGCGTTTTTTACAATAAACAGTTAAAAAAAAAATATTTTATAAATATATTGTATATAGAATAGCGTTTTTTACAATAAACAGTTAAAAAAAAAATATTTTATAAATATATTGTATATAGAATAACGTTTTTTACAATAAACAGTATTTTAAAAAAAAAATATTTTATAAATAATTACTGTTCAATTTTCCACCCGCATACGTCGATGCTGCGATGAATCGGGGGGATTGTGTCGGGGTTAATTCCAATAGGTACGTAGGAGATTTCAGATTTTCTATGGTCCGAGACTCGGCGTCGAAGTACGCGTCTTCTCTGTACATGGTGTGTCAACTCATCGAATTTACAATGTCCAACAATCGTCGGTCGAGCGGAATGGCTTTATCGCCGCTGTTATCGTCGTTTGACGCCGCGGCGGCGGCAGGATCTTTCTCGTGATCGAAAATTCGATCCGTTGTCGCCGCTTTCAGATTCACCATGATGTCTCGAATAAGTTCGACGGATAATTCCTCGTTGCTCGCCGTTGTTGTTGCTGCTGCTGCTGCTGCTCGAACGATAGAGAGAGACAGAGTAGATCCTTTTCAAAAGACCGTAGACGCGCACAATGACACGATTCTCGCGAAACGAGATTTTATATTCGAAAATCACATTTTTTATTCGAAAGAAAGTTGTGGTGGGGAGGAGATGACATCATTTTTAAAAATAGACTGATTTTTTTTTCAAGGTTGGTACGATTGACGTTATTCCGCCGATGATTTTTTAAAAATAGATTTTTTCAAAGTTGGTACGATTTACGTCATTCCACCGATGAATGCTATCGTACTGATAATACGGATAGCACAGGTATAGGCACAGGTACAGGTATAGGTACAGGTACAGGTACAGGTACAGGTACAGATACAGGTACAGATACAGGTACAGATACGTACGTACGGTACGGTACGGTACGATACGGCGAGGAAATATCATTTTTCCACGAGCTTCTCTCTCTTTCTCAAGGTCGATAAACGTGTTCGCGAATTAATTTTTTAATTCTGTCCTGTAAGCTTATTCCGAAATTCGTCAGCCGATCGTCGACGATGTTGTTCGCGTCGTCTTTTATTTTCTGCTTTAAGACTTCCATCATTTGCGTTTGCGACGCATCCAAATTGTCGATTTTCGCGTTGATCTCGTCGATGCGGGAATCGTATAATCTCATATTCGCGTTAATATCGTATCGAACGCCATGTATCCTAGTCTGTATTTCGGACTTTAACGTCTCTTTGACTGAATCGCTGAACGATATCGAGAAACGCCTGAAACAGCACGACGAGAAGCTGAAGACGCTCGAAGAGGAAGAAGAAGCTAAGATGGAGATATCTTCTAATTATCATACGTACTGTCGCGATAAATTCATCGAAATCGAGGACAGTTTGGTAGAAATGCTGAAACGCGATCGGAGATCGGATCGCGATAAAATAAGCGTCATAGCGGCTTTCACCGATAAACTCGACGAAAGACTTTCGACGGTGGAACACGAAATCCATGAAAATTTGGAAAGAAAACTCCTAAATACTTCTTATATTATTTTAAGGAATTATGTACACAGCTTTTCAAAATAAATTTTTAAGTACATGTAATTTAAAACACGACGCTCGAATCGTTTTTTCTTTTATGCGACACGCTGATCTTTTCCTTATCCATTTTTTTTTAACCACATCCGCGTTAGAAACCACAAGACAAAACTGCAACCTAATCGTAGCATAGACGTGTACGGTGGAAAAAAATATTTCTTAAAGTTTATCAAATCCTTTGAGCGATATCACGCTCACATGATATTGCAATGAAGGGATGGGGAGAGGTCAACTATTATGCGTTCGTTTTTTCTCTCTTTTTCACCCAAATTGACGATTTTTTCTCTGTCTTTCAACCGCCACCCTTTTTCGCGCACGTTAACGCGCTTGTGTGTGTTTGATCTCTCTCTCTCTCTCTCTCTCTCTCTCTCTCTCTCTCTCTCTCTCTCTCTCTCTCTCTGTCTCTCTCTTGCGACGCCAGCCAATGGTAAGTACAATAATACGCAAAATCTCTTTTTAAACACGTTTGGGGGAAAATTTTTTTAAATTTCTCTTTTTCGTTCAGATGGAGCGAATCACGCACATCGTCGACATGGATGGATTCATCGTGGATCATATTTTTTTATGTAAAGAACTATCCATCGTCGATGTTCGCGACGGCTCCTAAAAACTCGCCGCGTTTCAACTGTGAAAATCATTTCATTGTTTGTCCGACGCCGACAAAAAGTCCGCGCGATACGTCAGTAATTTTGTACATGGTATCCCGTTCAAAGATTTCGGATACGAAAAATATCGACAGGATTAGATATTCGACGTTATAAACAATTTTTTACGCCCTTGCGCGAATCCTGTCGTTGCCTATAAAGGTGGGTGTTTCGAAAGAGACATCCTTCAAGAAATGACAATAAACTCCATAAATTTAGAAGATTTCGGCTGTCCAAAATTCGATGTATTTATTCGCGATCCTCTGTACAAAATTGCCGACGCGCCGTGCTCGCTTCACTGTTGGCGAACGAAAAAACCGGTCAGACCTCGCCATTGCTGTCTACGCGAAGTACAAACTTTTCGAGCATGGCTAAACAACATGTAATACATCAAGACGTAACGCGCCTACCTCTTTAATCTTTTTTTTACACACGCAATACCTCTTTTACGTTTTCATTTTTTTTTCGCAGCGTTCTAAACAATAATTTCAAAGTCGACGACGACGGAAACAATGGAAGAAGCAGCAGCAGCAGCAGCAGAGGCGGCGACGGTGGCGGCGGTAGTTGATCGCATCGAGGACGATCATTACCCTGATTATCGCATCGAATCCGCGAGACTCCAAAGTTTTCGCAACTGGCGTTACTCGCACATCGTCCCGCCCGAAAAACTCGCCGCCGCTGGATTCTTCTCTTTGGACAGCGACGATTACGTCGAATGCTTCATAGAACTGTATCGATGGGAACAAGACGACGATCCTATGAAGGAGCATCGTGCCTAGTCGAGATTCGGCAGATTCGTTCGCGGAATAAACTGCGGGAACGTACCTATTGGAATTAACCTCGACACAATCCCCCCGATCCATCGCAGCATCGACGTATGCGGGTGGAAAATTGAACAGTAATTATTTATAAAATATTTTTTTTTTAAAATACTGTTTATTGTAAAAAACGTTATTCTATATACAATATATTTATAAAATATTTTTTTTTTAACTGTTTATTGTAAAAAACGCTATTCTATATACAATATATTTATAAAATATTTTTTTTAAAAAACTGTTTATTGTAAAAAACGTTATTCTATATACAATATTTTTTGTAATAAAAATACACAGCAATCTGAAAAACAAAAATGACTTATTTTTATGCACAAAATACGAAAAAGAAAAAAATACTCACCATTCAAATAATCGCCTAACTGCTGCTACATACTCCTCGTCCCACTACTGAATTTCTTCGTGGTATTCGCCGCGGATGGCACGTCGCCATCCACGTATAAACACATCCCTCGCCTCGTCGGATTCGAACGTCTACCGATAAACAAACGATATAATTTAATAAAAAAATTACAAATATACACTACGCGATACACATATCTTCACTTACCAACAGCTTCAGCACATCGCGCAACGGTATATTCTCATCTACCGACACATAGGTTTGCACTGTTGTATCAACGTACATTTTGACACATAGAATTTGGAACAATTTGAAACCCGACGCTCGAACCGCGTCGTTTTATACGACACACTAATCTCCCTCGTTAATTTTATTCGCTATCACATCTGCTTTACAAAACCGCAGTCTAATTACGTTGCGATAACACCGGGCCCACCAGAGGAAATTGCAAGATCCGGTACAGACCACAAATAATCTCCTCACCCGCGATCGCATACTCCTCGCGAAATGCTGGACCTATCGCTAAGGAAAAAACTCCGAACGCGGTAAAGTATCGCTAAGGAAAAAAAAACTCCGAACGCCATGAAGAACGAAAAAAACCGCAGTCTAAATACGTTGCAACAACCTTGAATCGCCCATACTACAAACCGGGTGCACCCCACAGAAAATTGCAAGATCCGCTACAGACCACATCATACTCCTCGCGAAAAAAAATCTGCTGCGGCCCTGAATCGTAGTACGCGACGAAAAAAAAAACAGCAGCTTAAGATCCGCCGCGGCCCTGAATCGTCGTAGAACGCGATAACTGCAGTCTAACAGACAAAACCGCAAAGATATGACGCGCGAGACAAAACCGCAAAGATAAGCCGCGAAAACGGTCGCGCTATTGCATGAAACCGGAAATGAAAAAGTTGTATGTTAGAACCTGCATATATTACACAATAATCATTAAAAAATATATAAACATTATAAAAACCTCTATGATATGACGCAAGCGCTCGTCCAAACCACAAAGATTAGCGCGCGACAAAGATAAGCCGCGAAAACGATTGCGCTGTTGCATGAAACCGGAAATGAAGCAAGTGAATTAGAACCGGCATATATTACCTACTATAAATAGGGAAGTTCCTGCCACTTGGTGAATTTTTCTTATATAATGATTTAAAATAATTATTAGAAAATATATTAGAGACATCGTTGTTCTAAAAATTTTCCATCGGTCCAAATGTGAAAATTTCTTTAAAGAATGGTCCTTTTCTACGATTCTTCTTCTTTGAAATTCCGTTTTTTCCATTATTTGTAACAACTTGTTGTCATCTTTCAGGTTACCTGTTAATTCCCGTATCACAATGACTAATTAGCTACATGTGTTTTCGATGTACAAGAAAAACTACATGCTTATTTAAAATGCGACAGAACTTTCCTTCCAACGTAATGTACGATAAGAAAAATTATTTCAGATACACCGGAAAATAATAAAATGTTAATTTTAGCGAAACCAATAGTGTGATTTCGCCCACTACGATACATACTTTGCAACTGTAGGCACCATGTAAAAATTTCACACGGCACACATGACATGTGAAGCACTCCAGGCTCATTCCATACCAAATCGATCACTTTTTGCAGGCAACATCGTCGATTTTGTTCTAAATTAAATATGTTGTAATCCATGTGGAATCAGGGGGGGGGGGGGCGGTAAGTCATAATTTTGTCGGTTTCGAATTTTTCTAGAAATGACAGTCCTTCGAAAGGCGGTGATTCAAAATCGGCCAAAATTACCCAAGACCAATTTTCCTGAAACTTTGCATATTGGTAGCCCTTTGGGTCTAACATTGCTACCGTGCAAAAACTTTTCCCCAGGACTTCATGGTTACGGGGGGGGGGGGGAGGGGCTCAAAGTACGTATTTTGCAAAGTCTATTATGTGCTGTAACTTTTAATAAAAATACGATATCGACCCGGCACTGATACCAAAAAATCATAAAAAATTCAAGCTTTCCAACGATGTATACGTTTATGTAATTTATTTATTGCTAACATAATTTTTTCACGTTTTTCGTGTTCTTCAAGGTGTAAAGAATTCAGAGAAATTGCAATTCCCAAAAAAAGTATCGCCTGATTTTGACCAAAAACGCTGTATTAATACTACATTTCATGGCCTTTCGAATGGTGTTTGTAATACCTTGGGGAAATTATTCGTTTTTGAGTTATAAAGTAAAATGTGAGTAGAAGTTGAGGCGCGCGGTCAACTACTCGACCTATATTATATTCATTTCAAACGTGGAAAATACGCTTCCTGTGATTATATATACACTGTACTTGACACAGCTATGCTATTGTTATTAATTCTAATGTTTTGAAACAGTGAAACACATTGGTTATATTTTACAATAATTATACCAGAATGCAGATATTGCTTATTTTATTTTATATTTTATTATACAGTTATCAGGTAGCGTATCTTCTTTAGTTTGTTTCGATTTATATTCACAACAGTGTTTAATAATCTCAAACGAAACATACAGTGTTTTAAGATTTTTCGAAATGGAACTATTCACTCTTTCAGCGATACCCAGACTTAAAGGACTAAAAGAAACAATCATTTTCTTCAGACGCAACCATCTAGAATTTCGAGAGAGAAATCAAGTATTTACGAGATGTGTTCATTTTTTCACGTTTCGTGCTTTGAGATTACTGCTGTAGTGGTAGACATCTATGCATTTCTTTTAACTAGACCAAAGACAAATCATCAGTTTCATTTTCGTTGTCGTGTCGTGAAGATCCATCGTCTGTAAAAGAATTTTGTGTGTGCGCAACATTTCGTTAGAATATTGGATTATTTTAATTTTCTTTTATTAATAGCGGTGTAGTGTATAAGTTACATTGTGTAGTGCACAATCTAAATAACAGTATTTCTGACAGTACATGTGACTAATAGTAAACGTGATTAGTATAATAACTGAAATAACTAAATGTGAGTTCTAACAAATGCGAAAAATGTGGCATTTTTCTTTAAAAAAAAACGAAGAAGGAGAAGAAACTTAAATCAAATCAAATGTTTTGTAAAAAATGATTTTTAGAATCTCCATTTTCAAATACTGATGACCAAGAAGCTGGAACAAGCTTCCAAGGTATAATATCACCTTCAGTACCAGTAGAGAGAAGTAGGGACACTGAATCTTCCGCCACTTTACCAATAAAAGCAGCTCCTAAGTGTCATTCGAAGTGCATGTTTGGTTGTAGAGGTGTTGAAGAAAAAAATCGTTCATTTATTAATAAAAGATTAAGGACAGAAATATTGATAAATGATCATATTATAAACCACGAAAGATCAGTATGTTGCAAAAGGCATATCACAAACGACAGTATAGAGCAATCTTCGATACTTGCACTACAGGAAAATTTATATGACGAAACAACGTTATCAATAAATTAAATTGTAAATATTATTGATCAGTTATGGAACTTCAACGGAAATAAACCACATGAATGTAATTTTTTAGATAAATTACACAACAGCGAATTAAAAGCCTGGACTGGCTTAAAAAAAGCGAACTACAAAACTTAACTGAATACTGTTTCAATAGAAGCGAGGGCACTAACTCAATATACAAGGAGGCAATTTATTTAATGCATTTATATCGTGGATCGTCTCAAAAAGACATTGGAGCTATGATAAATAACTCACAACCTACGGTATGTAGAATAATTTCAGAAGTGCGAGATATTTGTTCTTCATTTTTTGGGGAACATAACAAGAGAGAAAATAAAACAAGAGACATCAAATATAGCTCGTCATTTAAACAAAATTCAGGAAAATGAAGATAATACATTTACCATTTGGGACGGAACATGTGTATATTTAAATAAAAGTACTAATTATCGCTTCCAAAGAGTATATATAATGACAGAAAGCGTTTTTTCCACGTTTGAAATGAATATATAGGTCGAGTAGTCGACCGCGCGCCTCTACTCACATTTTACTTTATAACTCAAAAACGAATAATTTCCCCAAAGTATGACAAACACCATTCGAAAGGCCATGAAAGGTAATATTAATACAGCGTTTTTGGTTAAAATCAGGCGATACTTTTTTTGGGAATTACAATTTTTCTGAATTTATTACACCTTGAAAAACAGGAAACACGTGAAAAATTATGTTAGCAATAAATGAATTACATAAACTTATACACCGTTGGAAAGCTTGAATTTTTTAAGATTTTTGGTATCAGTGCCGGGTCGATATCGTATTTTTATTAAAAGTTACAGCACATAATAGACTTCGCAAAATACGTACTTTGAGCCCCTCTCCCCCGTAACCACGAAGTCCTGGGTAAAAGTTTTAGCACGGAAGCAATCTTAGACCCAAAGGGCTACCAATATGCAAAGTTTCAGGAAAATTGGTCTTGGGTAATTTTGACCGATTTTGAATCAACGCATTTGCAATTTTTGCTCATTTTGGCAAAAACGGACCTCACTTGCGAATTTTGATCTGAGGAACTGTTTCTCCGATTGAGCTAATTTTTTTTGTTTTATTCGGAAAGGATTGGGCTATTACAAAATAATTTTTTTCAGACAAACCATTTTATAATGCCGAAAAATTTAAACAAATTCTTCTTTTGCGTTTTTTTCGATGAGGGATCAGAGTGATTTAAATTTTGAAAAAAATGTGGTTATATTCCTTGAAGTTCCGCTTTAAATTGAGCCCTTGAAAAGGGATGGTGATATGAAAATTGGCGTCGCAATGAGCTGATACAGGACGCCGTTTATTACACCCGTTTCAGGTAGAGGCGAATCGAGCGCACCACTATTTTATGGTCCGTTGTCTATATCGCTGGTCTCTAAAAAATACCAGCAGGCTGTATACGACTTAAATAACCCTATTTTTACCTCGAGAACAATATTACTAACCACCATTTCTGATAATTTACTCACTCTTATATAATACGAAGTGTACGATATGAAAAATTCACGTAAACTGAACATTGGGAAATGGATACACCCGAATACGTATAGGAAAGTGTTTCCTTCCTTCTTTTACCTTCTATTTACTGTTCAGATTATGTCAGAGTCGGCAGAAAAAAGAATGACGATAAATTAATTAAAGACTTAAAAGGCAACCAAAATGGACGCCTAGTGTCTGCTGGTTTATTTAGAAAGGGGTTTTTTTTTACTAATGACCTTTTGTCGCTATGTAATAAATAGATAATCTGTTTTGAGTAATGTACTTTTGGCATGTTTTATAGAACCTAACAAGATTCATGACTTTATTCCATCCAAACCGATGAGGGTTTTAGGGTTTCTACCTTCTAATTAAAAAGGTAACAACAGCATAGACAACGAACCATAATAGCGGTGCGCTTGACTCGCCTCTACCTGAAACGGAGGTACACGGCGTCCTGTAACAGCTCATTGTTACTAACACTTAATTTCAGCGAGAGCTACCGTTTATGACGATGGGTTCCGAATCACCTTGAATGTTTTCACTACAAGCTACCAAAAACTCATTTCCATCGATTTTGTAAAATCAACAATTCTTAAGATATCAAAAAATCCTTTTCGCGTCCGGCGATTTCGGCGTTCTGGTTTTTCACAACGTGAACAAGTTGCAATTATAGGACAAATGCTGCCGGCCCCTATTTCAGAATGTCTAAGGATTGTTCAGCAATTTTATGGCCAAAATAAAAAACAATTGAAACCTAACAGCTGTTTATATTGGAGTGTTTCACATGCCATGTGTACCGTATGAAATTTTTATGTGGTGTGTACAGGGTCATGCAAGTTGCAAAGTATCGTAGGCTAGAATGAACAATTTAGTATTATTTTCTGTGTGTATCCTCCTCTACACCCCAAGAGATGTCAATGCTGGAGTCTGCCAGGCTGCCGGAAAATATGTATATTCCGTGCTCCCGGTCGCTGGCGTGGCGACAGAAGGCAGAATATAACATGCTGTATTTATTCAAAAAGCAATTAAATAGAAGTTTTCAGAGCTCGTCGTGAAAATAGGTGGGGAATACGTTGTTAAGGAATTTAAACGTTAGAACAATTTATTGCTATGGTAACGAAAAAAAACAATATCTGACAATCTGCGCGGCGAAGCAATTCGTCAAACAACTCAAGTAAGCACAGCGGAGATTCTGAACGTTTTTGAGATTTCTCTGATATACATGTGTAGCATTTTAACATTTAATCTGTCACCGGAGAAGTCGGGGCCTACAAATAACTTTACAGTAAACACGAGTTGTCCGAGAAAGTCCCGGCTCCAGCTCAATATAATATCTTAACCCACTGCTGCTCCCCTATCGCTTGTACGGGGCAGTCCACCAGTCAAAGTAATGTCCACCCTAGTGTGCATCTATATCCAGTGCGACATCGCGAACACCCTGAATACGAATTGAATGTATCCTACCTTTGACGTGTCTGACCTGTCAGAAAATTTTCATTGGAACGGAGAGAAGCTAACCAATGCAATGCACATTAGACAAACCGGCAAATTTGGCCATCCATCGCAGGCAAAGCGGCAAATCTGGCGGTCAAAAATGTTTTATTGCCTCCCACATGCCGCGGGCCGCATTCCACAACTTAAAGAAGGATTACTTTACTAAATGGCGTGTACAATATACAATTTTAAAAAAATTTGTAAGTGTCAAGAATTCTAGAGGAAATTATGAACATTGCTCTTTCTACAAATTCTTCGTGTACACCTGTGACAAAGATTTAAAATGTACTTTTAGTTAGTAAATTTGTGTCAGCTACTATCTGCCAGTAAATATTCGGTTATTACATTCGATAAAGGTTCGTGATCATAGTGCAAAACAGTCCCACATTTGCACAGATTGATGCGTATAGAGATAACTAAATATATATTTCAAAAATTTGTTAAATGCTTACTATTATATAACCGTCGGGGCACATGTAATTATGGTTAAATGATGTAATATATTATTGTAATACTAAATATGTAGATCACGTAACTATTCAATAAGAATATATTAATACCTCTTATTACTAGTAAACAATGTTATTTTTATATTTTTCTGCTCGTCCACCGTCAACGTTTTTTAGGACAGCAACGTACTGAACGAACCAGAACGTTCTGAACCTCCACCGGAGTTGTTTAGTACAGTTTGTCAGATGATATTCTTTTTTTTCGTTACCATAGTAAGAGATTGTTCTTTTTTTTTTGTTATAACGTTTAAATTCCTTAGCAAGGTATTCCCCGCCTATTAGCACGATGAACTCTGAAGAGCTCCAGTTAATAGTTTTTTAAATAAACGTTATATATTCTGCATTTGTGCCGCCAGCGATCGGACAGCATATCCTCGAGGAAAATATTTTGCGGCCAGTCGTCCGACTCTAGCATACGTCCGACTCTCCCGAGCTATAGAGTGGAGTAAAAGGTTCTCGGAACCCCTGGGGTTCGGCTAGCAAATGACATGATCTTCGACTCTTGGCCTTTGTTCGAGCATCTCGAACGCTTCTCAAGTTACCTCAAAGTTCGGATGGAAATGTATAAGCACTCCAAAAACGGGTGCGATATCGGACGGCTCTGTATAACCCGACCTTATCGGTCGGTTTATACAGAGCTGTCCGATATCGGATGCATTTTTGGAGTGTTTATACACTGCGTTCAGATCTTTTAGGCAACTTGAGAAGCGTTCGAGATGCTCGAACGAAGGCCAAGTGCCGAAGATCGTGTCATTTGCTACCCTAACCCCAGGGGTCCCGATAACCTTTTACTCCCCTCTATACCGCAGGAGATGCCTATGCTAGTGTCGGACGGCTGGCCGAAAAGTATCCCTCTCGAGCAAATGCTGTCCGATTTCTGACGACACGAAGGCAGAATATATAGCATATTATTTAAAAATCTATCAAGTAGAACTTTTCACAGTTCATCGTGCTAAATAGGTGGGGAATACGTTGCTAGGGAATTTCAACATTATACAAAAGAATAACAATTTAGTACTATGGAAACGAAAAGGAAAGAATATCATCTGACAAACTGTACTAAACAATCCCCGTGGAGGTTCAGAACGTTTTGGTTCGTTCAGTACGATGCCGTCCTAAAAAACCATGTCGGTGGACGCGCAGGAAAATATAAAAATAATATTGTTTACTAGTATTGTTTAAATATCGCGTTAGTTTGAAACGAGCTTGAATTTCGCGATTATCGCGATCTATATTCGTTGGTGACCTCCTCGATGTTATTCTTCCGAAGAGCCAAATAACCAACAATATTTCAAGTAAAAACGGCGTAACTTTCTGGCTACCAGCTAATGTCAGCCGATAAACACGGCGATCGGTGGATCAACGTACAAAATGTTCAAATCAAACTCGCGTCGCGAAGGTATAGAGAGACAAAGAGAACAACATACAGACGTACGTTGAACAGAGACAGGCGAGTAAGAGAGAGACAGCGCCGCGTAGCGGCGGGTCAGCTGACACTCTCGCGACGCTTCGTTGCCGCTACCTGTTCGCGTCGACACTTGCTTACGAGACGTACGAGGAGTAACTTGCTCACGAATCGTGCTGGCGAGTCACTTGCAATCGAGGCGCGCACGCGAACACTTCTTCTGAGTCTTCGCTGCTGTCAGAACTCTCCAGTCGAGCTATTGGATACTTGTACCAAGTATCTGCCAGCGAGCTTTTGCACGACTGTGCGACCGGAACTGATCTCGTGTACCAGATCGTTCCACACGCAGTAAGAGAGCCGACAGGTAGTACAAATACCTAAATCGATCTCTGGATTTTCCGAGTTTCGTACTTAAATAGTGCATGGTTGTTGTTTCACCGCGCACTAAGTGTATTTCAGTGTGATTGACGTGAGATTCGTGTTCGTTTCCCGAATTCACTGCCCGCCGTCCAAGAGAAACTCTTGATTAACACGCTTACGTTATACGCCGCTTCTACTGTACGCAGATAGTCGATCTTGTGCGTGTAAGCGTGCAAGTGAAACTCTTGGAAGGAATCGTGTTTCCGATTCTGTACGGCCACCCGTGTAACACGGAGGACACTCTTTTCGAGTCCTGTAACTGTAATAAGCCCTGGCATACGCTTTGACGTCCCAGCGCAGCAGAGACCGAATCGAATTGTGAAGGTGAATTTCCCTTACGCCCTTGCCTTTTTTACGGAAATCGCATATTATACGGTGTCGGAATTGACTGGTCCAGCCACAGGTCTCGACTTGTAAGTCCTGGCTTCGTCCCCCTCCTCTGAGTGAGAGAGCGCGACAAAGATCTCGGCAGTGACCCGTTCAACCAATATAGTCGCTCCTTCCGTATACGCCGTCGTTATTACGTCTGAGCTAAGATTACGAGTAGGAATAGTGACTGGTTGAACACGCTTACAATATACGCCGCTTCTATTGTGCGCAGATAGTCGATCTTGTGCGTGTAAGTGGTGAGTTGGACCACGTCTTCCACCTAGATTTCTATAGCCGCGTGACGTATTGAGTCACTCGCGAGCTTTGAATCAAGGTTGTTGAAGCACGGGTTAATTCGGCTGGATTATCGAACTTGGAGCCTTACAACCTCCCTGTAAGATTAACTGCCACCTTTACGCTGACGCCTACGCAGTAGAATCGGTTTAACCGTGACTACGCCAGTGCGAGCGGACGGATCCTCGATTATCGAGGTACGTCAAAAATATACAGTCCACTAACTCTGCGTTCTGAGCAGTTTGGCTGTACTCCCCCTCCTTCGATGGCGATTATCGCAGTCAGGAGCGTATGGGAAACAGCGTCACGAACGGATACGTATCATATCGAATGGGTGGTTTCACACCTTCGTTCGTTATTATTAATTTTCAGACGCCAACGTCGCGAGACGTCCAAGGGTCCACCGGAGGAGACGGAGGAGTCGCGAACCGCCATCTTCCACGGGGATTATTTTGACTCAATAAACGGCCCACCAGTAGGTGGGTCACTATCAATATAACCCCGCTGTACAACAATTTACTTTCCCTCAAAAACTCCTATCTCCTCATATTCGAGCCACCGTTGAAAAGTCGTTGGATTGTATTATACAGTCCACCTTTTTAACAAGTATAATAAGAGGTATTATATGTATATACTTATTGAATAGTTACGTGATCTACATATTTAGCATCACAATAATAAATTATATCATTTCAACATAATTAACATGTGCTCCAAGGTTTATTATACAGGGTGATCGATGGGGTTAACATCAGGAGATTGTGATAGAGTTTCTATATGTACTGGCGTTGCAAATCAACTCACGAAGTGAACGTTCGCGTAAAATTAACCAACATACCGGACGAGTGATTATTAGAATGGTAAACCAAGATCCAAGGATAAGTGCAATAAATATAGCTGAGCATCTTAGAGATAATTTGGATATTGGTCGCTCTGCTACTGTACGTAGTTTTTTGCGGAGTCAAGGGTATCACGATCGGGTGGCCCGTACAAAATATTTCGTGAGTGTAGCAAATAGGAAGAAAAGAATGGAGTTCGCAAATGATAATGTTACCACACCATTGGAGTACTGGAACCGAGTGATCTTTACAGACGAGAGTAAATTTAATATTTTCAGGTCTGATGGACGCTCTACTATATGGAGAAGAAAAAATGAAGAACCGATACCACAAAATTTACGACCTACAGTAAAGCACGACGGAGGTTCTGTACATTTGGGATTGCATGAGTGCAGTTGGTGTTGGCAAATTAGAATTTATTGATGGAATAATGAACCATCGAGTTTATATTAGCATTTTGAAACGGAATCTTTCTGCCAGTGCAGAAAAAATGGGCATTCAAGATAATTTTATCTTTATGCACGATAATGATCCAAAGCATACGGCGTACAATACGAAGATGTCGATATTGCATAATACGTCAGCATATATAGAAACTCCATCACAATCTCCTGATATTAATCCCATCGAACACCTATGAGACTACTTGAAACATCACATTAGGCCCAGCGATAGGCTCGATTTGTTTATGTGCCGTTCCCGGGGCTGTTCTCTATGGAGAGGTTTATTACGGATCATTACTATTGAGCTGGAAGTCGTCATTTTCTCAGACAACACGTGTTTACTGTAAAGTAATTTGCAGGCCCCGACTTCTCTGGCGATAAAGAAATGTAAAAATGCTGCACATGTATATCCGAGAAATCTAACAAAACATTCAGAACCTCCGCTGTACTTACTTGAGTTGTTTGACGAATTGCTTCACCGTACAGATTGTCAGATATTCTTTTTTTCGTTACCATAGTCATAAATGGTTCTAAAGTTTAAATTCCTTAACAACGTATTCCCCACCTATTATTTAATTGCTTTGTGAATAAATACAGCATGTTATATTCTGCCATGTGAAATTTGTGTATGATGTGTACAGTCACAAAGTATCGTAGTCGGCAAAATCACACCATTGGTTTCGCTAAAATTAACATTTTATTATTTTCTGGTGTATCTGAAATAATTTTTCATATCATATACATATTAAAAGTTGGAAGGAAAGTTTTGTTGCATTTTAAATAAGCATATAATTTTGCTTGTACATCGAAAACACATGTTGTTAATTAGTCATTGGGATACGGAAATTAACAGGTTACTTGAAAGATGACAACAAGTTGTTACAAATAATGGAAAAAACGGGATTTCAAAGAGGACGAATCGTAGAATAAAGCCATATGTTTAAAAATTTTTTCACACTTGAACCGATGGAAAAATTTGCAGAACAACGATATGTCTAACATATTTTCTAGTAATTATTTTAAATCATTATTTAAGAAGAATTCACCAAGTGGCAGGAACGTTCCCTATTTCCATGATGCTGTAAACGAGAGCTACCGATAATTTACCTAAAGGAGTTGTGGAGCCCACAGTAACCTTTTTTTTTACCACGCGCAGCAGGGAGTCGTCACCCGCTCGAAATTTATGACCTCTCAGACTCGAAGAAAAAGTATCGTTGAGAAGTCGGTCTCCGATATCGGCTTGCGAAGACTCTCATTTAAACCTGGGTAAATTGTTCTGTCGGATCCGACAAAGTCGTCTGTATAAACCGACCTTAAGGCGGCGTCGCGTAGGGTCTCTGGTGAGGAGGCTGCCGTTGGTGCCTTTTCCCACCCTCGTGTGTAAGGCTTCTCGTTGGTGGCACAGAGAAAGCGGTATGCAAGTCCGCACGTGTGCACAGCGTGACACCTAATTGACCGCCGATGCTCACTTCCTCTGACGAAGGTCCTTTGCTGGAAACAGCTATTTTATGATGCGAGCTTTAGAAAACTCGTAAAGCTGTTATACTTCCGTCCCAGTACTTCGGTAAGAGGCCCGATCTCAGAACATGTTAAATGCCGGCGCCTTCGTGACTAAGAGGCCAGTATCGAGGATTAAGCAATCGATGCAACATTTGGCGACCAGTCGAGCCATCGCCTAAACCTTGTATTTTTTTGTCTCCTTAGGAGTTGTGCGCCACAAATCTAACCCTGACGAAGGATCTTCCCAACCAACAAGTACAATTCCACTGTCCAATACCAAATTTTTTTCCTAATAACTGTTGGGTGGTTCTTAAAGAGTTTTTTGCGCTGATTCCGAATCTGACCTTACTTTTTCGCCTACACGTACAGTTTTTGAGAAATTTGAGTTTGAAAAAAAGACCTATTTTTCAACTTTAAACAAATATTGTGATGTTATTATAAAAGATATTGATTTGTTCTTTGCAGCAAAAGATTCTGTAGACTTTCCCGAATACAGTGTTATCTAATATTAATACATTATGAATGTTTAAACATGTTCAAACAATCATTAAAGACGGAGAGACACCACTTTTTCACCAATTTTTGAGGATATTTTTGAATTTATCTCAAAAAATAAGGGTCCAGCGTAAAATCATACTATATCACGTGATAGAGCAGACTTTTGTCTTGAGACACCTCCCTTCGAAGTTTGCAACATCGACATTTTAACCGAACCAGATAGCAAAATATTTTCGCCCGACATGAGTTGCCGCCAGCGGTGCTCTTCCACTAGCGTGGTCGTTCGTCGGGATTCGGCGCGGCGCGACGTAGCGGCGATGTAGTGGCTATAAGCGCGCAATTATGTCAGCTTATTTATAATGAAATATACATAATATACAGGGTGGCCCACATAACTCTGAACAGCTCAATATCTCGAAAACTATGCCATCGATTTTAAAGTTCTTAGTCTTAAATTGCATGGAACTGAACGGCCTTTCTGACTACATAAACGTGAAGTGGCCTCCCTTCCCCTTTACCGGGGGAGAGAAGGTACCTTTGTAATTTTAAATGGAACCCCCTATAAAATGTTACATATTTAGCTTCTACAGGAAAAAACAAGTCAATTTTGTCTGAAACATTTTTTTGTCAGATACTTCCGTGATGAGATATAAGAGTTTGAAGTTTCGAATTGTCGGTACTTGAAGCTCTCGGAAATAGCGTTATGGAATTATACGCGCTTGAGTCCATTGCTTATTCATGAAGAAACACAAACAATAATATTTACAATTCTTGAGTTTGACTCGCTTATCTATGAAAACGTTTTCAGTTTAGAGCTGTTACTCAAGCAGTAACATTGTGATTATGGCTACTTTTGACACAGAAGTGAATATGTTATTAACGTTAGGTGAATGCCAAAAAAACTATCGGCGTGCAGCAGTGATGTTTTTTGAACGTTATGGGATCAAAAAATGTCGTGCAACATTTCATAATTTAGAAAAGCGGCTTCGCGAGCACGGTGAATTGTGTAAAAAAACTCGCAATAATCCTAAAGCTGTCACTAATGAAAATAATAGTGCCAGTATTCTTGCTGCAATTACATTAAATCCTCATATTAGTCAACGTACACTTGCACAAACATCACATATTAGTCGTTCATCGATTCAACGAATTTTGAAACGGCAAAAGTATCATCCATATCACATGGTTTTATCACAAGAGCTTTCGATAGCAGATTACGATCACCGCGTAAGATTTTGTGAGTGGCTGCAGGGTGTTGTGGAATATGACTTTTTGTGCAAAATACTTTTTTCCGATGAGGCCACTTTTATGAATTCAGGGCATGTAAATAGACATAATCTGCATTATTGGGCCGTGGAAAACCCAAATTGGATGCGATGTGTTCCCTTTCAACATCGATGGTCTTTAAATGTTTGGTGTGGCCTAATAGGCGATTTTGTGATTGGACCTTATTCTTTTCAAGAAACTGTAACATCTGCAAGTTATTGTGATTTATTAAAAAATCATTTGCCTGCGCTTTTGGAAGATGTACCACTGCGCGTTAGAAGAGAAATGTGGTTCCAACAAGACGACGCTCCTCCACATTTTGCAATCATCACCAGGCAATTTTTGAACGAAAAATTTAGGAACAAATGGATAGGTCGTGGGGGACCTCGTCAATGGCCTCCTCGATCCCCCGATCTAACACCATTAGATGTTTTCTTATGGGGATATGTAAAGGACAAAGTTATGTTTGAACCACCGACGACAAAAGAGGATATGAAACAGAGAATACGTGACGCTTGCGCTTCAGTGAGTCCCGAAATGTTAAAAAATGTTAGAACAACTTTGGTGTTTCGAGTAAATAAATGTTTACAAGCCCGTGGTGGACATTTTGAACATTTAATTTAATGTAAATTTTATTTCTTCACGAATAAGCAAAGGACTCAAGCGCGTATAATTCCATAACGCTATTTCCGAGCGCTTCAAGTACCTACAACTCGAAACTTCAAACTGTTATATCTAATCATGGAAGTATCTGACAAAAAAATTTTTCAGACAAAATTGACTTGTTTTTTCCTGTAGAATCTAAATATGTAACATTTTATAGGGGGTTCTATTTAAAATTACAAAGGTACGTCCCCTCCCCCGTTAAAGGGGAAGGGAGGCCACTTCACGTTTATGTGGTCAGAAAGGCCCTTCAGTTCCATGCAATTTAAGACTAAGAACTTTAAAATCGATGGCATAGTTTTCGAGATATTGAGCTGTTCATAGTTACGTGGGCCACCCTGTATATAAAATATATATAATATAAATAATGAAATATATATAATATATATATAATATAAATAATGAAATATATATAATATATATATAATATAAATAATGAAATATATATAATATATATATAAAATATATATATATATATATTATAAATAATGAAATGTATATGATATATATATAAAATATATATATATATATATATATAATATAAATAATGAAATATATATATAATATATATAAAATATATATACAATATATAAAATATATATATATCGTTAAATAGGAATATAATAGGAGGTGCGGAGTGGTAGGAAAGTCATCGAGACAACCGTAAAACGAGAAGTGTATATTATAAAAATTACATCAGTGCATCCGTGCGACACGATGTCTCGGCTAGAACGACTGTCGAGAGACTGAAGTCAAAAGACGCCTCGCGCGAGCTCGGCCGGTCAATTCCTCGAAGCAACGATCGGCCGCTTGTGATCCAACGATCAAAGGATCCCGCATCGCGATATCGCACAGTGTCGGTCTCCTTTTACAACACTTCCCCTCGAGGCGGGACGTTTGACGGCCTCAATTTATATCGGGAAGTCCAATCCAAGTTTTTTGGATATTTCCTTATGTTTCGGACCCGGTAAGCCTTTAGTGAATACGTCGGCCACCATTTCGCCAGTTGAGATATATTTTAATTTGATCTCTTTATCTTTTAAAACGTCACGGACGAAATGGTGCCTTACATCGATGTGTTTCGTACGGTTATGAAACACAGGGTTTTCCGCGAGTTTGATCGCACCCTGATTATCGCAGTGTAATTCGATTTTCGACTCTGATTCGAAACCTAATTCGGAGAGAAAACGCCGCAAATATATAGCCTCTTTTGTGGCCTCGCTCATACTCATGTACTCCGCTTCGACGGAAGAGAGAGCAACGGTTTTCTGTTTCTTGGATACCCAAGAAATCGCGGCACCAGCGAGATTGAAACAATATCCCGTGAAAGATTTTCGATCCTCTGTACAATTTCCCCAGTCGGCATCCGCGTATCCCTTTATTGGCGCACCGCTGGCTACGTATCCAAGGCCTACGTTACAGGTACCTTTTAAGTAACGCAAAATGCGTTTCGCTTCAACCCAATGAGTTCTATTGAAACAATTGTTGAACTGGCTGAGCGCACCGACCGCATGAGCTATGTCAGGTCTGGTAGCCACTGCAAGATACATGAGTGAACCTAAGAGTTCTCGAAACGGCAGATCTTTATGATCTTCGCTCGAATCCTCAGCCTCTTTTCGCAGCTTTCTACTCGAATCTAACGGAGTCGATACCGGTTTACAATTTGACATACCGAAGCGTTCTAACAGGTCTACTATATAACCCCGCTGATGCAGCTGTATCGCTTGTTTGGAACGATTAAATTCTATTCCTAAGCAGCATTTTACATCGTTCAAATCCCTAATCTCAAAAATATTTCCTATATACGTTTTGAAATCGTTTACCTTTTTGAGATCACGCGAAACTATTAAGATATCGTCTACGTAAACGAGAACTATCAAAATGTCTTCCGCTTGCCCGCGATAATAAACACACGGATCGGCCTTACTTGGAAGTAATCCGAATTCTTTTAATTCTTTATCCAAACGACAATGCCAGCTGCGACCGGCTTGTTTTAAACCGTACAAAGCTTTCCGCAATGAACAAACCTTGTCTCCGTTTCTTAAACTACGCCGCATTTCAATAGCTTTGGTTTTTATGCCACTATCTTTTGTGGTTTCAGCTAAAATATCTAAGGCTTTCTCAACGTGACGGGGGACCTCCATGAAAATCTCCTCGTTGAGTTTACCGTTTAAATAAGCTGACGTCACGTCTATTTGATGAATCTTCATGTTGTACTCTGCAGCAAGTGCAGCCATGATTCTAACTGATTCTAAACGTGCAACCGGGGCGAATGTTTCATCGAAATCGATCCCGTAACGCTGAGAAAATCCACGCGCTACTATCCTCGCCTTTCGGCGGTCGATTTCACCGTTCGGCTTATGTTTATTCCTTAGGACGATACGACTTCCGATCACTCTTGCGTTCTTCGGACGCTCGACAATTTTCCAGGTATCGTTTCTTAATATCGACCCTAACTCGACGGCGATGGCCTGGTGCCATTCGTCCGTATCCGGGCCCGCGATGGCTCGCTCTAGAGGAATTTCGGCCATGAATGCTTCGACCGCGGTGCTTCCTACTTGCACCGTGTTATACTCTTTTCGAGGTCTTCCCCTCGTACCGGTGAGTATTTTTCGCGGTCTACCCCTACCTCTCCGAGACGGTACGTCTTCGCGATCATTTCCGTCCGCGTTTGACTCGCTCGCGCCATCGCTCGATTCGCCTGCATCGTCCCCGTTCTCGATACTATCGTTTCGATCGTTTCGAGAAGACAAATCGACATCGAAAGTCGTGTGATCGTTTTCGCGTTCTTCACGATCTGTATCGTACGCTGTGATATTTTCGGAAGAGACGTTTTCGAGATTAGAATTGATGTCTACTTTCTTTTTATCGGTTACATAATTCTCGAGAAATCTCACGTCGCGCGCAATTTCTACTCGCTTTTCTTCCTTATTCCATATTCTATATCCCTTTGAACATTCCGCGTAACCAAGAAAAATTCCCTTTCGTGAACGCGCTTCAAACTTCCCCTTATTAGGACTACTATTTAGGAAATAGACGTCGCATCCAAAATCGCGAAAATGTTTTACATCAGGTAGCTTTCCGTAGAGTCTTTCGAACGCAGATTTTCCGGCTAAGACTCTCGACGGACACCGGTTGCGAATATAATTTGCCGTCGATACAGCTTCCGCCCAGAATGATCGCGGCAAACCGGACTGTGAAATTAGACACCTCGCAGTATCTATAATCGTCCGATTCTTTCGCTCGGCTACCCCATTTTGCTCTGGATTATACGCGACCGATAGCCTACGCTTTATGCCGTTATCGTTTAGGAACTTGTCGAAACGCAGATTGACATACTCTTTCCCGTTGTCGGATTGAAGCATTTTAATTTTTCGACCAGTCTGGTTTTCGATATAACTTTTGAAATCCCTAAACGCGTCGAATACTTGATCCTTCGACTTTAAAAATCGTACCTCGCACCATCTCGAAGAGTCGTCGATAAATGTAACGAGATATCTGTTTCCCGCGTGCGATCCCGTTCGCATAGGTCCACATACGTCGCTGTGAATTATATCTAAAATATCTGTCGCACGCTTCGATTTTTCGGGAAAAGGTGTCCGCGTCATTTTGTTTTTAATACAGACCTCGCAACGTAATGTTCGTTTAAATTCTTTAACGTTACCGCTCGGTATAATGCAGCTGCGTCTCGCCTCCAGTAAATCTTGTTGATTCAGATGTCCGAGCCGCCGATGCCATATCTCGAGCACATTGTTGCCCTGAGATCTCGTTGCGCCTTCGTCTGTAACCATGGCACGATGACCCTTTTGTGACACGTAGTATAAACCATCCTTGCGAACGGCGATCAGCGTGTCGTTGCCTTCCTCGTCGATGATTGTCGCTCGATCCTTCGCAAAAAGCACCTTGTAACCACGATCCGTAATTTTTCCGACCGACAGTAGATTTGTTCGTAGGTCCGGTACGTGCAAGGTATCCTTTATCGTGAGATTCTTGTCAGAATCTTTTTGATCGACGACTACGCGCACAGTGCCACTCGCGGTAATATCGGTCGACGCGTTGCTTGCGAGATTTAACTTTCCGCGTCGCCGTTTATCGATATTTACAAAACAATTCAGGCTTTCACACAAGTGGGATGTACTGCCACTGTCCAAACACCATAGTTCGTTGCTCGCCTCAGTTATCACTCGCGATACTTCGCAGTTTTGTCCAAATTCGGAAGTCGTGTAAAAAGAAACGTCACTGCTAGCATTCTTAGCCGAATGTTTCGAATTGCCACCACCTTTGCGGCACTCGGATGCCAGGTGACGGAATTTCCGACACCGAAAGCACTTCACTTTCGAGCGATCGTCACTGCAATGGTCCACAACTTTGTCAAAGTTATTTCTTCCGTGATTTAACTTCAAATACTTCCCGGCAATCATGGCATTTGGCACTATATCGCGCGCTTCGCTTTTACGCGCATCGTTTTCTTCGATGATCTTTATTCGTAAAGCATCGGGAGGCGGCAGCTCGTCACGTGACTCGATCGCGCAACGGAAATTTTCGAAACTTTGCGGCAAGCTGTATAATAGCAAAATCGCCATCAGATCCGCGTTAATATCGACATCCATCTCGTGTAGTTTGTCCACGGCATCGAAAAATTTCCTGAGGTGTTCGCGAACGTCCTCGCCCTCGTTCATACGCTGCAGGATTAATTTCTTCAGCAGCGTAGCTTTTCGCGCAGGTCCCCGTGATTGGTATATTCGTTAGAGCTTCTGCCATACCTCGCTTGATGTTTTGCAGTCCTTGACTTGCTTCAATTCCGACGGGTTAATCGACAGTATTATGTCGGATGTTGCCTTTTCGTCGTTTTTAGCCCACGTGCGGAACGCTGCTTCCGATACTGGATCGCCGGCCGTCAATGTCGGTGCTTTCATTTCACCATTGACGTAACACCACGCGTCGTTCTTGACTAATAATGCACGCATCTGTATCTTCCATGTGTCGTAGTTCTCTCTGTTGAGACCTTCGATTTTCACGAGGTTCGCCATTTTTCACTTAGTGTTCGTAGGCACTCGCACCGAACTCAAACAGGACTACACTTTACACTGACACTTCTCTATTCCGCTATCTGCGACCTTCCGAACTTCGCGATTTCCTGGGCCCATAACCTATCGTTAAATAGGAATATAATAGGAGGTGCGGAGTGGTAGGAAAGTCATCGAGACAACCGTAAAACGAGAAGTGTATATTATAAAAATTACATCAGTGCATCCGTGCGACACGATGTCTCGGCTAGAACGACTGTCGAGAGACTAAAATCAAAAGACGCCTCGCGCGAGCTCGGCCGGTCAATTCCTCGAAGCAACGATCGGCCGCTTGTGATCCAACGATCAAAGGATCCCGCATCGCGATATCGCACAGTGTCGGTCTCCTTTTACAACAATATATAATATATATAAAATATATATATAATATATATAAAATATATATATAATATATATAAAATATATATATAATATATATAAAATATATATATAATATATATAAAATATATATATAATATATATAAAATATATATATATATAATATATATAATATATATAAAATATATATATAATATATATAAAATATATATATATATAATATATATAATATATATAAAATATATATATAATATATATATAAAAAATATATATATAATATATATAAAATATATATATAATATATATATAAAAAATATATTTATAATATATATAAAATATATATATATATAATATATATAAAATATATATATATATTATATATATAAAATATATATATTATATATATAAAATATATATATATAATATATATAAAATATATATATATGTTCGCGATCGCGCGAATTCAAACGGGCTGTTGACGCGACGCGCCCTCCCCGCCCCGTCGTGACGTCACCCACCGATTGCGATCTCCTGCGAAGCCGTTACGCGACTCGCGTTACATCGTTGTTCCTCGACAGTCCATCTCTCGATTCCCCGAATTTCGTCACTTCGTGCTCATTATTCGGAGAAATCAGTTGTCGTCTCTCTCGTTGTACTTTCTCAACTACGTGCTGATTTCTCTCTCTCTCTCTCGTAAGCGACGTCGCTCTTCATATTCAAATCGATCTAGTCTCACCGCATTCAGTTATTGTTCACATATTTTCTTCTTGTTCTACAATTTCATCCTCAAATAAAATACAGTCCACTTTGTTCTCGTAAGAAGCAGTGTTTGTCGTTTCGCTACAGTTTTTTCACCCTCGCGCACAGCGCTGTGCGTTTCCCGCCTATTCCTTCGCTAACGGAATACGTGACCGTCGGTCAATTCCGCTACCATATATACAATGTATATATAATGTATAATAATGTATATTATAATTATATTTCACGTTAGCAATATTGTATAGATTTCTGTATTAAACTATTCTTTTGTTACGAAAGATCTTTTTAGTATGAAATATACTATGAACAAGAGACTAACATTAAAAAGATACATAAAATAATTTATACAGACTAAATGTACTAATAAATAATAAACAACAATAGTATAACATTTAATAAAATTTAACATTTAAATAAGCTGATATAATTGCGCGCTTATAGCCACTGCATCGCCGTTACGTTGCGCCGCGCCGTATCCCGACGAACGACCGCGCTAGTGGAAGAACACCGCTGGCGGCAACTCATGTCGGGCGAAGATATTTTGCTTTCTGGTTCGGTTAAAATGTCGATGTTGCAAACTTCAAAGGGAGGTTTCTCAAGATAAAAGTCTGCTCTATCATGTGATATAGTATGATTTTACGCTGGACCCTTATTTTTTGAGATAAATTCAAAAATATCCTAAAAGATTGGTGCAAAAGTGGTGTCTCTCCGTCTTTAATGATTGTTTAAACATGTTTAAACATTCATAATGTATTAATATTGGATATCACTGTATTCGGGAAAGTCTACAGAATCTTTTGCTGTAAAGAACAAATCAATATCTTTTATAATAACATCACAATATTTGTTTAAAGTTGAAAAATAGGTCTTTTTTTCAAACTCAAATTTCGCAAAAACTGTACGTGTAGGCGAAAAAGTAAGGACAGATTCGGAATCAGTGCAAAAAACTCTATAAGAATCACCCAACAGTTATTAGGAAACATAAAAAAAGTTGAAATTTGTTGGACAGTATTCTTAAGTTATCGAAAGTCGACCTCGGAGGGAGTCAGGTATTGTCCCACACTCTCTTCAGAGCAGGATTTTAACAACTTTGGTGAAAGAGAATTACAAATACCAGTTAAGAAGTCGGTGTCTCACCGCGAATCGAACAAGACAGATGATTATCTGATTATTCGTGTAAATAAAGTGTTCTATTATAAACTGCTGCGACGCGAAGTGCTGTCGAAATTTGCATTCGAACAAGTTCGAACTTTATTTTCAATTCTACTCCATTTTGAAGTATTCTGACTCTTTTAAATATAATTTGTGAAGTTGGTAACCGTTCGAAGTGTGATCAGTGAAGTAAGTAACGGTTGGAATGCATGGGTTTCAAAGGTTCGTAACGAAATAAGGCAAGCACGTGTGTGAAGAAAGTTTCAACACAGACGCATATCAGATGCGTAACCATGCTAAGCATTAGGAATTTTTACACAAGCATACAATTTTTCACCTTCCTTAACGTGTTCGTCACACGTACGTGACATTCATAATCTCGCAATTTACTTAAAGATAATCAAATTAGGGTTGTGCGCACATTCGCTACGACTACTAGATATAAGAAAACATATGAGCTCGTACGTTCTTGTTCGCAGCGAATAATAATTATTTTTGGTGTCTCGACGACCAAGTCGTCGGCAACTGGTCGACAATGCGTAACGGCTCTTAATGTGATACACTTTTTTACTTAAAGTCGTAGCATCCAGCATAATATCTAAAGACTTTCTTTTGTTTTATTATTTGGTAACAGAGGTGCGTTGCATTCAACGAAACATTTTAACAGTGAAAATAGGCAACGAATCAAATGGTGGAATGAGCGTGTTAATCCATACAAAGCTTTAAAAAACTTATAACTAAGAACATTGAGGCACTTTTAACTACTTTCCCTCCGAAATTGATAAAAATGTATACCCCGAAAGTGATCAAATTTTATCCTAGGGGTTCCTCCTTGAGCGCTCGGTCGCATTATAATGTAACACTATCCGGGATAGTTACGAAACCTTTACCAGCGTATTTGTGAAATTTTTCTGACCAAAACAAGACCAACACGATAGAATTTCGACTACATTTACTTACTATTAAGTGACGATAATTTCGGACCCAATGAACGTTAGAGCTCGGACAGAAAGAGACGCAAAGAGTCTTAGCATTCGGCATAAATCAAAAGCCTACGTATCGTTTACAATTGTGACGCAAATACAAAACTCGTTTATTTTTAATTCTTTTTTTACAGAACCTTTACTAACACGTTTGTGAGATTTTTCTGATTAAATTGAGTCTGAACACGGCATAATTTGGGTCATATTAATCCTCCGACTGCTACCTTATTTTATCGACACCAGGCCGCGCCGCGCCACTCCGTCTCGATACTGGGTCGTTTATGTTCATGACTAATATTTTTACTGTTTTAGGCTTTCAAAAAAACTAAAAAAAATCTGGATTACGTATTAATGTTCCTATTTTAATGTATAGTCGTTGAAACGTCAAATGGTTAAAGCTTTAATGGGACAAAATAAATATCTAAAAGAAAGGTGAAATTTCGATCCGGACATAAACGACCATGGTTGTCCACGGAAGATTAAAATGGTACTCTGGTTTTCGAGGCCGTTTTTCACCAATTTTTACGAATTTTCTTCGCAAGAATTATTGAACTCTTTGCATTAGGATTTTGCACACGTATTTGAGTATTTGGAGTATATAAGTTATTTTTTTCAAGTAAAAATAATCAAAATTGCACGTGTTATCCTAGCGGCTCCCGGATTTCGCATCAGATTCGCCCGTGCACCTTACCAACAATTAAAACCATATACCTCTTTAAACCATAAACCGCTCGCCGGCCACGCGCGCTATCGCTCGGCCCAGGCTCATAACAACTGTTAGCATGATTCTGGCCTTATGCTAATGAAAACAAAAAATAAGGAAGTCTATCAATCGGTATGAACGTGCCTATGATTTGAACTAAAATAGATTAAATATCTTGATTACAAAATGATGACATTTTGAACTCAAATTACTGAATTTTTAATATTGTTCCGCTTTTAGAAATCCGCTTATACAAATTTTCGTGCGTGCGATAACAGGATATGTGCTGAAGATCCTCTCACAATTCCAACTCAAATGGTCAATTAGAACTTGGTATGTCATGGTAACAGTTTCGAAAATAGTGGTTCCGAGTAAAACACATTTAGAGATTTATCTATTAATATCTCGCAATGCGAGTGCATTTTCCAAACGCCTATAACTATACCTACGTTAAATCCTTCTGAACACTTTCTACAACACTTAAGGAAAGTGTAGAAAGTCGATTTTCTGAAAATGAAAAAAGAATACTCCCCTAACTTATCTTTGTCATCATTTTCTGTCGTTTCATCGATTTGTTTTGTGGTCAAAGTAAAACTGCGCATTACACGATAATCAATTGAATAGTGCATCATATTTCATTAAACCGTCAACTCAAAGAATGCGGTGACGCTTCCACTGCTCCATAGGTGATCAATGAAAAAACATTTTTGTAAACATAACTTTTTAAAGACCTAGTGAATGACCTATACCGTCGACTGCGGTCAAAATTAGCTTCTGCTATTCCGAAAGTGATCAATGAATAAGACATTGTCAGTCTCATTCGTTGTGAGCTAATTTCTTCACTTTTAGTTCGAAACGAAACGAAACATTCATCAACAGATTTAGGAGATTTTTCTGGCAGAAAGGAGACCAAGCTCGACGGAGTTTTAATCAAATTTACTTATTATTTCATAGCGAGTTATGATTACTCGTTAAATAAGTAAATATTATCCAAATTATGCTGTGTTAAGACTCATTTTAATTAGAAATATCTCACAAATGTGTTGGTAGAAGTTCTGTAAAAAAAAAGAATAAAAAATAAAAAACTTTCCTATTCGCATCAACATTTTTCTCTTCTACGCAACTGTCTTTCTCTATGTTCGGCAAACTTGAAATAACATAGTACTTATAGTGTAGGTCCTACACGATCGTTAATACTCTTGAGCCCCGGCTTTCGGAGGGAAGACTGTAGTTGTGACTAGCACGCAATGCTCATTATAATTTCTATTGTAAAGACACTTGTATGACTAGAATTAAATATTATACATGTAACATACCTCGTTTAAAGCAGCTAATATTGCGATGGACATCGTAGATGCTAGCATTGCAGCAAGGGTTCTATGTACAACCTAAAATAGTTTAAAAACAAAAGCAACATATTAATACACCTAAAAATTTTAGTAAACAATATGTTTATTTTTTTTGTCAAGCAAAATATTTGTTAGTGTGCATACTATCTACTCTGTATCCATAATTACTATATTTGTCCAAAACAATGTATCATGAGAAAATTAAAAATTCCGACTTTTATATGGTAATACGTAATATTTAACTATTTTCAAGAGAATTTTAGAAAGAAAATTGAAAATATTTACTAGAGTAACATTAATTAACAAAATTCGCCAAAACCCCAAGCAATAGTTTAGCAACTAAAAAGTTTAAATATTCTTTCATATTCAATAAGCTTATGACATATTCATATTTCAGTCTTTTAAATTGAGTAAAGGGAGTTCTAGTGTCGAAAAGTAAGGTTTTGTAACCGTTTCGTCTCTTCCTTCTACCTTTGTTATTCGTACCGACAGTAGCCGCCGTATATCTTGTCCACACTATTGCAAGTGCAAACAGGAACGACCAGAAGATCCGGCAGGTACAATGGCTGAGCGTCACTTCGGTCACCTGAGTGATTTACAAAGCGTGTCTCGATATCCGTAGGCAGAATCTGTCTCGCGATTTCGTAACCGAGTCCACTCCCTGCAAGGGCAAACAGATACAACCAGAAGATCCGGCAGGTACGATGGCTGAGCGTCACTTCGGTTGCCTGAATGAGCCTACAGGATGAGTCCCGAGAAGACGAACCTTGATCAAGATTCAATTGCCGTGCGTGCAGGGATTCAGTCTAGCTACGATCGCGTATCTGTTTTCTGCGTCCGGCGCATAATTGGCTCTCACGATCGAGTCGAGATTCGATCGCAGTCTGGCATTCGGCTATTCGGTTACGAACCTCGGTACATTCCGCCCGCGTGGTCAATCCCGAGCTTATTCTTTCCTCTAGTTTGAGAATGCGGTCATCCTGCCTTGCGACCCTTTCTTGCAACCGGCGAATGAGGTTTACTAAATGTTCCCTACTCAACGTGTCGTCGGGCGCTGGACCCGTTGGCGTTTTCATTATCGCATTTGACGAGCTATCTAAGATGATTTGTGGTGAATCGTCTTCGAGTGACTCAGAAACCCCGATCGCAGCCGTTATTTCGCTAGCTTTTTGCGTATTCATTTGTTTGCGTGTTTTTCTCTTATTTTCACTACCCGTCGTATACCCTTTTAATGCCTATCGCCAGTCAAGACCTTTCCGCCCCACGTTGGGCGCCAATTTATGTAACCGTTTCGTCTCTTCCTTCTACCTTTGTTATTCCTACCGACAGTAGCCGCCGTATATCTTGTCCACACTATTGCAAGTGCAAACAGGAACGACCAGAAGATCCGGCAGGTACGATGGCTGAGCGTCACTTCGGTCACCTGAGTGATTTACAAAGCGTGTCTCGATATCCGTAGGCAGAATCTGTCTCGCGATTTCGTAACCGAGTCCACTCCCTGCAAGGGCAAACAGGTACAACCAGAAGATCCGGCAGGTACGATGGCTGAGCGTCACTTCGGTTGCCTGAATGAGCCTACAGGATGAGTCCCGAGAAGACGAACCTCGATCAAGATTCAAATGCCGTGCGTGCAGGGATTCAACTAAGTTCGAGTATTGTCCAGGGACGGTTACCACCCTTAATATAATTTACGAAGGTACGTGCCTCCAGGAATTGGAAAGCGGAAAGGCTTGACTAGGTATAGAAAGACAAAGTCGGTTTCTGAGGTAAATGCGAAGTATATTCTGATATCTTGTATTTACACACCACGTGAAGAGAGACCTCTTATATAATGGTGTACGCACGTATGTTATTTCGTATCCAGAACAATTGGTACGGAATGCGACTTTCACGTGTTTTTATAAATGCCTTGTGTCGACCGACAAGGTTTGTACACACGGTACCGCCGGTTCACGCGCTCGAAGAACAATACGCGTGTTACTCGAATACGAAAATTTATCTAACGTCGGGCAACGAGCATTTGTAAAACTCGTTGCTTGAATCTACGTTTGGAAGACTTTCTTTCAATTCGTTCCGTAGTTTGCCAGTCTCGTTGCCGTTATCACGGCGCGACGGACATGAATCCGCGGATTCGATCCGTCGGATCTTGTCCTGTGACGCGGCGTATGGATGTACCACAGGTATCTCGGTCACACTTCGCGAATGCAAACAGGTACAACCAGAAGATCCGGCAGGTACGATGGCTGAGCGTCACTTCGGTTGCCTGAGTGATTCACAGAGTGTGCCTGGATACCTGAAGGCAGAATCTATCTCGCGAATAGGCATACGGATTCACCTCTTGCCAGGGCAAACAGGAACAACCAGAAGATCCGGCAGGTATGATGGCTGAGCGTCACTTCGGTTGCCTGAATGAGCCAACAAGATGAAACCCAATATGCAAATCTCGATCAAGATTCAATTTTACCATTATGCCTGCCCGAGAATTCGATTTGAACTGTTTCTATATAATTTAGAGCGAAGATATTTGAATTACTTTATTCACTTTTAATTTGAAATGAATATATTTAAATTAATTAATCGTGAGACTACTACATTGAAACGTTCGGTCGTTAAACCTGGAAGGTTGTTGGCCGTTCCACAGTGCGGTTTGCTGCTGTGACTCCTCGGTTTGAGGCGCGTACGAAACGAGGATGAATTAGACGGTTTGCTAAATTCACCAAGTCGGTTTGACTTCCCGTTCGCGTACCGTTTTTCGCCTAGCCCTTCTTAGTTGGTTCTTACCGGAACCGCTTCCAAACGTAGAGTGCCATCGATCTGTCGCGCATCGACCTCCTTCGATCCGTGTCGAGTGGGGATCGATGCGCACGCATATCAATTAGTGGGGAGTCGTGTGATCCTTTATTGAACAAGGATTACCGATGTTACGCGAGTCTACGCAGTGGGGAGGTATTCCTTGCCGTTGAAATCATAGCTGTATGTAACCGTGTTCGCACGGTTACAGTTTATTTTTTAATTTATAATAATGCACATATTTGTAGATTTTTTAAAATTCGTCATTCCAATGAATTTTATACTGTGCAAGCCACTATGTACACGTTTGTATAGATCTGTTTAATTAGTTGATAAAATGAAAAACATTTTAAAGAATACATCAGTAGAATCTTTTGTACGTACAGTGGCTCACGAAAGTATTCGAACGCCCTTTAAATCAAAATAGTTTGTTTAAGATTGCACCAAACAATTTAATTTTTTTTGAGCAATTAGAAACATTGATTTGTTAAATGGCGTGCAAAAAAGTTGTTTAAAAAATTTCAATCAGTAAGAATCACATGACAAAATAAAAACGGCTTTCTAAAACTTTTTTATTTCAGCCCGTAATGCAAATTCAAAACATGCGTCTGGTAGACATATGTTAGTAATACACATGCTGAAAATTTCATCAAAATCAATTAACGTACACACGATCTACAAGCGGTCGAAAGTAGTGAAAATTGCAGGTTTTTACGACTTTTGGCATGTTTCTGCTTAAAACCTACAAATTTTTACATCTTTCGATGCGTGTCGTGTTTTTCTGCGTCAACCGATTTCGATGAAATTTTCAGCATGTGCATAACTAACATAGATGTGTAAAACGCATATTTCAAAATTTCATTACGAACCGAAATAAAAAAGTTTTAAAAAGTGTCATTTTTATTTTTTCATGTAATTTCATGTAAAAATAAGTCGCTCTTAGATCCAATTTGAAAAGAGTTATTCTGATTTAAAGGGCGTTCGAATACTTTCGTGAGTCACCGTATATACATATGTAGTTATCTACAGGTTTTGTTTGGTTGGATAATTCATTATTATTTTTTAAAACATATTTTTTAAAAATATTTCTATACACGGTATACGTGTATTTCGATACACGGGTACAAGTATATTAAATAATACACGGATTTCAGCACGGATATACGAAATACACGTGTTTATGTGTATTTTAGGTACATGTGAATGAGTATCTTTAGTACATACTATACAAGGTCTACGCATAACGTCCTCTTTGAAAAGCAATTTGCGGCATCGTGCGGTCTTTTTGTAACCTTGAAACTGTTGAGGGGCGAGACTCAATCAAACCGGAAAACATAACGTAATTTACGAGAAACCTTCTTTTAAATTATGAAACCTGGTGAAACTTCTTGAAACTTTTCGTATACAGGGTGTCATAAAAATGTTCGATTACCTCGAAATGCGTGGTTGTTGGGGTTATTATAAGAAACTTTTTCGTTAACGAAAATGTCATACGCGACTGGAGTCGTTTTGAAGTTATTAACGAAAAACACAGACCAATCAGAGCGCTGAACATAGAATTAATAAACGATTCGGTTGAAATATGCAAAGTAGAGAAATTCCTTATACAGGGTGTTCCAAAAATGTCGTTCTTCCTTGAAAGGGCGGTTCCTGACGCCATTTAAAGCGACATTTTCCTTTGCAAAAATCCCCGTTTCGGCTTTGTTAAGGAGTTATTAACGAAAAGCACGGACCAATCAGAGCGCGACCTAGAGGCGTATTGGCAGCGACGGCCGCGCGAAACAGTATGCGAGCTATGGTGATATACCGCGGACGATAGCAAGGAACAAACAAGAGTTGTAGTATTGTAGTAGTAATGTTGTAGTATTTAGTAACATATGAACGAATCTCGAAGGATTTTTCGAAATCTTAAAAAATGTTGGTTTTACAGACATGCAAAGAAAAGTGTTAACTTTTTTTCATTAAATCACAACAATAGAACTAACGTACTGAGGAAAATGAGTTTTTAGGAGCTTGTAGTGAACACGTAAGAGTATCTATTGAAAATATTTCGATTTGGAAGAAATGGTTTTTTCACCATTTATTTTGCAAATGTTTTAAACAAATGCAATTTTCCTATAGTCGGGACTGTTTTAAAAATTCGAAAAAAACAAGGTAACAGCTCCAAGTCTCCCCTTTATGGCCCTATTTTTGAAAAGGCAGGCGCTTTAAAATGGACGGAATTAAGATTATTTAAAGCGAACGCTGCACCGCGATATTACGGAGGCGCGCGGCACGAACAGAACCACACACTTTCCTGGTTTATTACCTGCTGTTACACGCGGATCCCCCAGACTCTCTGTGTAGGGGCGGTAATTTAGTGTGCTGTAGAGAGGCCGTTAACCTCGTCAGCTGTCCTAAACTAGTCTTCCTACGATCGCGAGCATGGACGGACGGTTTTTCGTGCACGGGCAGTCGAAACAGTCGATTTACGTGCATCAAATGTGAACTAATTGTGCGTGATATGTGGACTTCTGTGAATCATTTGTGTGGATTTCACTCAATGTTTGTGGACCCAATGGGTATATGTGAATAGTTTTACTGTGATCGTGAATAAATTAACAATGTGGGCCGGATTGTACAATGAATGGACATTGACCCCTTCTGCACGATAATTTCATAGAGCGAATAATTAAAATGCTCTTGTGAATTTAACGAGTAGACAGGTTCAATGTTGCACACAGAATAACTTGTGAATACAGGAACCATTTTCACCTCGCTGGGGCTCTACAAGAGAACCAAGGTAAGCAAGGTTTTCTCAGTATTGACGGTGTTCGAGTGTACGGTTCTGTTCGTGCCGCGCGCCTTCGGGGCCGCGCGCCTCCGTAATATCGCGGTGCAGCGTTCGCTTTAAATAATTTTAATTCCGTCAATTTTAAAGCGCCTGCCTTTTCAAAAATAGCTCTGTAAAGGGTAGACTTGGAGCTGTTACCTTGTTTTTTTCGAATTTTTAAAACAGTCCCGGCTGTAGGTAAATTGCATTCGTTTAAAACATTTGCAAAATAAATGGTGAAAAAATCATTTCTTCCAAATCGCAATATTTTCAGTAGGTATTCTTATGTGTTCACTACAAGCTCCTAAAAACTCATTTTCCTCAGTACATTAGTTCTAGTGTTATAATTTAATGAAAAAAATTTCTTTACACGTCTGCAAAACCAACATTTTTTAAGATTTCGAAAAATCCTTCGAGATTCGTTCATAGATTACTAAAGACTACAACATATTCAAATTTGAACTATGCGACATAGGACTCGAAAAATTTTCTTCTCTTGTTTGTTCCTTGCTGTCGTCCGCGGTATATCACCATCGCTCGCATGCTGTCGCGCGCGGCCGTCTCTACCACTACGCCTCTAGGTCGCGCTCTGATTGGTCCGTGCTTTTCGTTAATAACTCCTTAACAAAGCCGAAACTGCCCTTGTTTCAAAGGAAAATGTCGCTTCACATGGTGTCTGGAACCGCCCCTTTCAAGGAAGAACAACAGTTTTGGGACACCCTGTATACCGTCCTAAGCCGTCCTTACGATATCCCTGTTTGTAAGGCAGGGTCCGCTATATAGCAGACGACAAAACTATAGCCAGGAGGGCCCCTGGCAGTAGCTAACAACTACCGATCTTACACATCCAGGCCACATAGTGGGACAAACCTATGAATTCTGTGTCAAAATCAAAGAACTTTCGATAGAAATGAGATAGAGTTATGACATTTTTTTTTAAATAAAAGCTGAAACTTTGCAGAATATGGTATAATTATGGAGATAATGGTACGAACGTTTTTATACATTTTTCCTGCAGATTTTTTCACGCTGATTTCAAATCTGGTAACAAAATTTGTTTACGACCACAGGATTTTTCAAAAAATCGATTTTTGTGATCAAAACCAATGAAATTATCATTTTTTTCGTTGAAATGATTTGATAACCCACTAGTTTGAAGGTATATTGTATTCTCATATATGAAACACATTAAAAATAAACATAATGAATTATTTGAACTTTACAGTTTCTTACGAAGCAAGAAACACTTCAAATCTCGTGAGCGCTTCACGAATTGCTACCATTGTCGCTGGCATTCCATATAGACTGTGTGTGGCTGTAATGTAATTTAAATTAGATATCTATTTTCCATAATTATATTTTCATTTACATAGGAAGTAAGGTAAGTATTTAATCTTTTTAACTTACTTCTCATGGAAAATAGATATCTAATTTAAATGCCAACAAATTCCAGGACTTACTTTTTATAAATTTATTTAACATTCGTACAAGTTTTTCAACATTGTCCCGTTTAAAGTACTCCCCATGGCAAGCTATACATTTTTCCCACCGCTGTTTCCATTGCTGGAAGCATCGGGAAAACGCCTCTTCTGAAATGCTGTTTAGTTCCATCTGCGATTTATCTTGTATTTCGTCAATCGTCTGAAATCTCTTTCCTTTCAGCGGGTACTTAAGCTTTGGAAACAAGAAAAAGTCGTTGCCGTTCTTTGTGCAAAAATCATGAATGAGCAGGGCCGAATGAGCAGGCGCATTGTCGTGATGCAAAAGCCATTCCCCGCTTTGCCAGAGTACAGGTCTTTTTCTTCTCACTGCCTTGCGCAAGTTTCTCAGAGATTCGCAGTAACGAAAACGATTAATCGTCTCACCTTGCTGAAGAAATTCGTCATAGACAACACCCTTCCAGTCAAAGAAAACTGCGAGCATGACTTTCACATTCTTCCCGAACGAGGATTGTCTGCAGATGATGTTCGACCTTCCTTAAACATCCCATACCACTCATGACACCGTGAACGACTCAAACTTTTATCTCCGAAAGCCTCCCGTAACATTTGAAAAGTTTCCGTGAATGTTTTTTTCAATTTCACACAAAATTTCACAAAAATGTGTTGTTCTTCTTTTTCATTCATCATAAAATCGCTGAACTCAAATATCTTGTTTCACTGAAACAGCTGTAGATTTGCAACCAAGAAGGTTATCGAAATTTTGCAAACTCGATCGTCCTCAGGAAGGTTAGGGCTAAACACTTAAAGCAATTGCACCAAGCTCCGACCTTTTGTTGGCTCGCAATTTAAAAAGTCCTGGAACTTTTTGATCAGACCTCGTATGAGAATACAATATACCTTCAAACTAGTGGGTTACAAAATCATATCAACGAAAAAAATGATAATTTCATTGATTTTGTTCACAAAACTCGATTTTTTGATAAATCCTGAAGTCGTAGACAAATTTTGTGACTAGATTTTAAATCAGCGTGAAAAAATCTACGGGAAATAATCTATAGTATATTAACAAAAATTTTCCGCGCGTGGTATTGGAAAACCCACAATTTTCTTGAAATTGTGCAAGTTTAACGAATTTGTTCAAGTTTAAAAAACATTCGTACCACAATTTCCATAATTATCCCATATTCTGCAAAGTTTCAGCTTTCATTTAAAAAAATTTCATAGCTCTATCTCATTACTATCGAAAGTTTTTTGATTTTGACACAGAATTCATCGGTTTGACCCACTGTGGGCCGCCGCCGTCGATATGATTTTTTAAAAAAATTCCAAAACAGACGTCTTTGAGACGTCTTTGTGACGTCTTTGTGCTATCTGGGTGGGTATATAATAATGTTACTTTGCACAATAATGTATCTGCACATTTAACATCACATATTTTTAATAACATCTTTGCCAAATCAATATTAATTATTCAGTAGCTAACTTGAAGGCATAAGCGACTATAAACCATTCTATGGAATTTGTCGAAATAAAAGAAACAATGTATTTTCAATCATTTCGACCTATTGGAATTTATAAGTGGAATAATTATGTAATATTTTAATTGCAGTGTTTGAGAAAATAATATACTTAATAGATAGTAGATATTAATTACCTCAAATATTATTAATATGTAAAGTCCCACTAAAACTATCGCAGCATATGCTATACCGATATTTTTGTTTATCAATGACACATCATATGTTAAGGATACTGCAAAACTGGATTCCAGGTTTGTTTTTAGATTAATTGATAGCTCACCATCTTGTAATGTACTAAAACATAAAACACAGATAATGAAATTAGTGACACTTTCATGGATTTATGCGTTATGTCCGTTATGCACGAATACCAGTATTATTCTTTGGCAACTTGTTGTTTATGTAATATAATGAAGTATTTAAAACGATTAGTCTGTAAATCATACGCTTCATTTTAATAGAAAATATGCTATTATTGAAACTTAATATATACTGCATTGAAAATAGATATAAATAACCTGTTATACTTTTGTTTAATTTTTAAGTTTTATTGGATCTACACCCTTTAAAAGGATACAACTTTTTTATATGAGGCTCAAATCACGAGTTTTTTCAAGAATTTAGAAGAATTAGTTTTTAAATACGTAAATAAATTAGTAAAAAATTATATTTGATGACTTGCGAACAAAATAGTATACAGGGTGTCCCAAAAATGTCTGAATTCCTTTAAAGGGGAGGTTCCTGAAGCCATTTGAAGCGACATTTTCCTTTGCAAAAATGGCCGTTTCGGCTTTGTTAAGGAGTTATTAACGAAAAACACTAACCAATCAGAGCGCGACCTACAGGCGTGTTGGCAGAGACGGCCGCGCGCGACAGAAGTCGAGCGATGGCGATACACCGCGGTCGAAAGCAAGGAATAAACAAGAGAAGAAAATTTTTCAAGTCCCATGTCGGATAGTTCAAATTTGAATATGTTGTAGTCTTTAGTAGCCTATGAAGGAATCTCGAAGGATTTTTCGAAATCTTAAAAAATGTTGGTTTTACAGACGTGTAAAGAACTTTTTTTCATTAAATTATAGCACTAGAACTAACGTACCGAGGAAAATGAGATTTCAGGAGCTTGTAGTGAACACAGAAGAGTATCTATTGAAAATATTTCGGTTTGGAAAAAATGATTTTTTCACCATTTACTTTTAAAAAGTGTTAAACAAATGCAATTTTCCTATAGCCGGGACTGTTTTAAAAATTCTAAAGAAAACGAGGTAACAGCTCCAAGTCTCCTATTTACTAAAATTGACGGAATTAGAATTATTTTAAAACCTTGCTTACCTTGGTTCTCCTGTAGAGCCCCAGCGAGGTGAAAATGATTCCTGTATTCACAAATTATTCTGCGTGAAACACTGAACCTGCCTACTCGTTAAATTCACAAGAGCATTTTAATTATTCGCTCTATGAAATTATCGAGCAGAAGGGGTCAATGTCCATTCACTGCACGAACCGGCCCACATTGTTAATTTATTCACGATCACAATAAAACTATTCACATGTATCCATTGAGTCCACAAACGTTGAAAGAAATCCACACAAATGATTCAAAGAAATCCACATATCACGCACAACTAGTTCACATTTGATGCACGTAAATCGACTGTTTGGACTGAGCGTGGACGTCTGTCTATGCTCGCGATAATAGGAAGACTAGTTCAGAACAGCTGACGAGGTTAACGGCCTTTCAACAGCACACTGCCGATTTTCATTTCAGCAACTGTTCGATGGAACCGTGTTTTCAAATGGAATGGGAAGAGTAAATGACCGCCCCTCTTCAAATCGGGGGTCATTCTGGTACGCTTCTACCCCCGAGCGTGGCCATAAACCAGCGCCTTGTGTCGAAGCTCGACCTTGACGATGGCTCGACTTCTGGTTACCAAATGTGTACAATAGGTCAATAAAATGCTAAAAGTTTTAACGAACAGTAACGGCTTTTTGGGAATATTGCTACTAGCCTTTCTTACACCGGTATATCGAATAACGGTACTTCGTGCTAATTTGCAATTTCGTGAAACCGGTATTTGCTAAGGTATAATACCGGTATTTTCGGTATTAGCTATAAATAATAAATATTTGTTTGGTGCATCTACTCTTACTTGAAATTTACAAATTAATTATTTCGATAATGAATTCGATTTAATATCAAAAACTGTATCAGCTCTGCTTCCAATAAAGCTGGCTATGGAAGCATTATGTCGTAAGGATTCCAACTTATTAACAGCGAATGCAACAATAAATTTTATGCTGGAATCACTTCAAGATCAGGACACGCCACTGTCCGAGGAACTGTAACAGTGCATTGAAAATTCGTATACAAGAAAGGCATAGCGAACTAGAAAATATTTTAAAGGATTTACATAATTATAACAACTTTAAAAAAGAAAGCGAAAAGGAAGAACAGAAGCTAACAAGATCAAATTTAATTAAGTTCGTCGTCAATTTCCACAAAAGCATTTATGAAAAGCAAACACAGACCTATCCAGAAGAATTCGTTGAGATGATGTTGATGTTAATATCGAAAAAGAATTGTCTCTAGAGAAGAAATTACAATTAGCTGCATATAAAAATATTTCAGGGCGGTTAGACAGTATTTGCGAACCGTAAGCAAGGCGATTGGGCTCATTCGATGCCCCACGTGCTCTGCACGTTTTCCAAAATATGCCATCGTTTATGGCCATCGATGGAATTTTCATGGAACCGTCCCAGGAATGGTGACAGGTACGCTTGTATCCCCTTGACTTGAACGAAGGATGCGGAAATAAAGAACTCGACGATGGCTCGACTTATGTTTACCAAATGTGTGCAGTAGGTCAATAAAATGCTAAACGTTTTCACGAAGATGTCAAGGCGCTTTCCTCGTTTATTACCTGCTACGACAACACCTCTCTGGGACACGCGGATCCCCCGTGTGCGTCACTCGTGGATACAAGCGTACCTGCCACCGTACCTGGGACGGTTCCATGAAAATTCCATCGATGGCCATAAACGATGGCACATTTTGGAAAACGTGCAGAGCACGTGGGGCATCGAATGAGCCCAATCGCCTTGCTTACGGTTCGCAAATACTGTCTAACCGCCCTGAAATATTTTTATATGCAGCTAATTGTAATTTCTTCTCTAGAGACAATTCTTTTTCGATATTAACATCAACATCATCTCAACGAATTCTTCTGGATAGGTCTGTGTTTGCTTTTCATAAATGCTTTTGTGGAAATTGACGACGAACTTAATTAAATTTGATCTTGTTAGCTTCTGTTCTTCCTTTTCGCTTTCTTTTTTAAAGTTGTTATAATTATGTAAATCCTTTAAAATATTTTCTAGTTCGCTATGCCTTTCTTGTATACGAATTTTCAATGCACTGTTACAGTTCCTCGGACAGTGGCGTGTCCTGATCTTGAAATGATTCCAGCATAAAATTTATTGTTGCATTCGCTGTTAATAAGTTGGAATCCTTACGACATAATGCTTCCATAGCCAGCTTTATTGGAAGCAGAGCTGATACAGTTTTTGATATTAAATCGAATTCATTATCGAAATAATTAATTTGTAAATTTCAAGTAAGAGTAGATGCACCAAACAAATATTTATTATTTATAGCTAATACCGAAAATACCGGTATTATACCTTAGCAAATACCGGTTTCACGAAATTGCAAATTAGCACGAAGTACCGTTATTCGATATACCGGTGTAAGAAAGGCTAGTAGCAATATTCCCACAAAGCCGTTACTGTTCGTTAAAACTTTTAGCATTTTATTGACCTACTGTACTCATTTGGCAACCAGAAGTCAAGGCGCTTCCCTCGTTTATTACCTGCTGAGACACGCGGATCCTTCAGACTCTCTGCTTAGGGGCGGTCGTGGTGTTGAAAGGCCGTTAACCTTGTCAGCTGTCCTAAACTAGTCTTCCTACGATCGCCAGCATAGACGGACAGATTTTCACGGACAGTTTTTCGCGGACGGGCCAGTCGAAACGGTCGATTTACGTGCATCAAATTTGAACTAGTTGTGCGTGATATGTGGATTTCTTTGAATCATTTGTGTGGATTTCTTTCAACGTTTGTGGACTCAATGGATACATGTGAATAGTTTTATTGTGATCGTGAATAAATTAACAATGTGGGCCGGATCGTGCAGTGAAAGGACATTGACCCCTTCTGCTCGATAATTTCATAGAGCGAATAATTAAAATGCTCTTGTGAATTTAACGAGTAGGCAGGTTCAGTGTTTCACGCAGAATAATTTGTGAATACAGGAATCATTTTCACCTCGCTGAGGCTCTACAGGAGAACCAAGGTAAGCAAGGTTTTAAAATAATTCTAATTCCGTCAATTTTAGTAAATAGGAGACTTGGAGCTGTTACCTCGTTTTCTTTAGAATTTTTAAAACAGTCCCGGCTATAGGAAAATTGCATTTGTTTAAAACTTTTTAAAAGTAAATGGTGAAAAAATCATTTTTTCCAAACCGAAATATTTTCAATAGATACTCTTCTGTGTTCACTACAAGCTCCTGAAATCTCATTTTCCTCGGTACGTTAGTTCTAGTGCTATAATTTAATGAAAAAAAGTTCTTTACACGTCTGTAAAACCAACATTTTTTAAGATTTCGAAAAATCCTTCGAGATTCCTTCATAGGCTACTAAAGACTACAACATATTCAAATTTGAACTATCCGACATGGGACTTGAAAAATTTTCTTCTCTTGTTTATTCCTTGCTTTCGACCGCGGTGTATCGCCATCGCTCGACTTCTGTCGCGCGCGGCCGTCTCTGCCAACACGCCTGTAGGTCGCGCTCTGATTGGTTAGTGTTTTTCGTTAATAACTCCTTAACAAAGCCGAAACGGCCATTTTTGCAAAGGAAAATGTCGCTTCAAATGGCTTCAGGAACCTCCCCTTTAAAGGAACTCAGACATTTTTGGGACACCCTGTATATTTATTTTGGAACTTTTTAATTTGGGTCTGTAATGAAAATTTATTAGATGCATTAGAATTGGACCACGTTCAAAATCTTGGAACGGATACAAGTATTGGAATAATAAAAAATCAAAAATTTGAATTTTTAATGATTTCAAAGGTAACCTACTCCCTTAATTCAATATACATAAAAATATTTCTATATATTTCATACACTACATGTTTAAAAAGAAACATAAATATATAAGAATTGAAATCACTTTTTGAGCATACCTTATATCAACGTTTTGTAATTCAAAAACCTTGCGATGCCTTTGCCCAGGAAACACATCCATCAGTTTTTCTGGAAGCACCGGTAACGTCCATACTTCGCTGACATTTTTCTATGCAAGATATGCACAAAATATGAATCATCAACTAAGTGTAAATAGAAGAATTTTTCTTATAAATTAATTTAGTTTTTGTATCAAATATTCAGTCAGAATAAAGACAATTAAGCAGACCCGGAGACATGCATAGGGTGTATCAATATTGTTCTTAAAATTCATTATAACGCGATTCAACACTTTCGGTTTCATATATATTTGTCCAAAAAGATCCATGTAAAATTGTCTGACCTTTTACAATCATAGTCAAAAGGTCAATCTTTTTATCCAATCATATTCTGTTCATCACAAGGATTCACTTTGATGAAGTAACCGTACGCTGTCAATTTATATTAATTAATACGAGTAAACTCTAATCTTGTGGTTGAACAGAGATTTGAATTCCGAACAAAGAATTATATGAGTATATGGAAAGAGAAAGTAATAGTTACTGAGATATTCTCTATAAATGATCTGCAATGCACAATGGTCTCATTTAATCTCATTCAATTAATAAGTGCAAGCGATACACCAATCTTTTTTGAGATATAGCTGTTACGAGGCGAGGGTTAGACTCGGCGCAAATGCATCAATTGCAATGGGGAACATTTTGAAGTATTATTTGCATTAAAAATCATTTATACAGAACAGATTAGAAACTATTAGTTTTTGGTAAATGTTGACCAAAGGGGACACAACTCCAATGACCTTAACCTTGAAATATGTTATCAATGTCAATATTCTGAACAACTGTTTGCTACACATGTACCCGTTGCTCCCTCAGGAATCTTTTGAGTCCGTCTCTCGAAGGAAACGCCTTAAGTAACCTGCCCCGGACCCGTAATATAAAAGATCTAGCTGTATTCTGTATTCATTGGTAGTGTCAAAATTACGAATGTGACCCTACGTGACTTATGTATTCCATACAGGCATCCCTGCCCACTTTTTAGGATATATAAACCCGTTCATTTTCATCCTCGCTGGTCTATAAACCTTACGTACGTAAGAGTCAATTCCACTGAGATCGAGCTAAAGTTCCCTTTCGATTCAAATTAACCTTACAGATTCCCTTTAGCTCGCTAATAGTACTATTTTCCATTCATAAATTGCTCTCAGACCGCGCATTACCAGTGTGTCAATACCGAGCACCGTAGGTAACAACATTTCTATTCTACTCTTCCAATTTAAATCAACTGCGACACTAGAACATTGGTATCACGTTTGGTTAAGATTGTAACAGTCTTATTTAGTAAATCGTGAAATTTATAAAACCTTTTATTATGGTCCAATATCCTAATACAGAGTTATACAAAGTTATACTATTAGAATTACGAGGTCTACTAACAACCTCAGCGACTCTCAGATTTCGCGTCAGGTTCACTCGCGACATACTGTATTATAAACAGAGATTTTTCCTAATGGCTCTCCAATTTCGCATTGGGTTCATCCACGCAAACTATTCCACCCTAGTGGCTCCCTGATTTCGCATCATGTTCGTCAAGCATCCTACAGTTCCCTGATTTCGCATCAGGTTCGTCTGTAAATTAACCAACCTCCCAGCGGCTCCCCAATTTCGCATTGGGTTGGTCCGCACTGTTCTCCAACCTTCTAGGAGCTCCCCGGTTTCACACCGGGTACGTCTGCGCTTCGCTTCTAGTGACTCCCTAATTTTGCATTGGGCTCGTTCACGAAGGTTCAATGTCCTGCAGTTCCCTGATCAGGCTTACCTGCGCTTGATTCTATTCCTAGAGGCTACCTGATTTCACATTAGGTTCGTTCGAGCATCTAACTAACAAATTCAATCCATATATCATAAGGGTAAGGGAAGAGTAATAACCCTTCCGCCGGTCTCTCGCACAGCTCGCGGCCCTGGCTCGTAACAGCGACGTAATTATATTTTTTATGAACTTATGTATGTATATAATATGTCCAAAACTTGCAAAATGAAGTGTAATCGTAATCTCAATTTATTCATAGCTTTTTCCGAATATCTCGGAAACTAAGGCCGAGCGACGGGTACATGCATAAACAAAAGATGTTCCGAATGTTGACCTTGACATATGTTGTCATAGGAACTGAGTCCCCTTTTGTCAACATTTACTCAAGTAATTAAGATGGCACATTTAGCTGAATAACTCTGTAAAAGTATCGTCGTCGATTAAATATCGCTAACACATGAGTCACACATCATTTTTGAAAAGAACGGTTCAGGTGCAATCTATGACCCCATTTGTGGACAGAATGGTTTTGATTTGCTAATTCTGTAATTGAAGAACTAAACTTTATACTTACTATAATTATATTGTTTTACATAATTAATAAATCGGAATATTTAATACAATGTTAACCTCCGCAATCTTATTTATAATTTATGGACATACGAAGACATAAGAAAAACATATTTTTTAACATATAATGCAAATACGAACAGTTATATTTACTTGAAAAAGAAATTAATACATTTTCCAAAGTAAAGTGAGAAGAACTATAAAAAATAAACATCTGGTATCATGATATCAGTTGATTTTTTGTGAAAAATTGAGTCACATAAGTTATTGTAACGTAGCTGTTAACCACGATTGTTTCAAACTTTATATGATACCTGGTAAAAATTCTTACAAAAAAGTGATCGTACAACGATGATATTATACTGTTTTGCACGCCGAATTTATGTTCATATAGTGTTCCGTCGCGAAGGGCCATTCACTGCAGTTTCACGAATCATTTTGTGATGCATTCGTGACTGCACGTCGATTTAAAGGGATGGACGTTCAGAAAACAGTTAGCGACCGATCGAGCTGTAACCTGGATCCGTCATCCTTTACATTCGTTCGCTTTATAGCGAGTCATAGATTCGCTTTATCCAAGTGACCCGAACTCTAACGAGAGATACGGTCTTCGGATTTCTGGGAGTTTGCTCGACTGTTTTTCTCATTGGTTTTTCTCACGGACTTAAGGACTGTGCATTATGCTGCGGGGGTGAGGCGAAAGACGGAAGAAGTATCAACTTGTTGGCCATCTTGGATGGCAAACACTGTGGTGCGCTATATAGGCAGTATTGGGATATGGTGCAAGATTTCACGCGCATGCGCAGCGATTTCAGCCTCAGTAAAGTAAGATTCTCGATAAAATGGGGTACCTTGAGCACCCAGCAGAATTTTAAAAAATTGGTATGATTTGATTCTGAAAAATGAGTGTATAACATGTGTATTTGTGTATATTTTCTAACTCGTAGGACACGTCCTCAAGTCTTTTTGTCCGAAATAGATTGTTTCGAGACATTCCCGCCAATATAACAGTCTCAGGGCTCCACTACCTTTGTCATCATGATATAGATACATTACTGTTTTGGCCGCGCATGCGCGTGAAATCTTGCACTATATCCCAACGCTATCTATAGGCAACTTTAAATACTAGTTGCGCGAATTTGCAATGCAATCATGCGGGAAATAGATACACATAATTTATTTATAAATTTATATTGGAGCCGAATGTGCAATATTTTATATATATATATATATATATATATATATATATATATATACACAGATATATATACAAATACACTTGTTATGCATTCATTTTTCAGAATCAAATCATATCAATGTTCCCGCAACGTTATATAGATGGCAACACTAGTTTTGCCATCCAACATTGCCACAGTCTACCATCCCTCCTCTCTCGCGGCACGACCCCTCTCAACCATAAACCCCGCTTTATGCTCAGTCCTTTAAGTCCGTGGTTTTTCTCTTTCTGTCTCTCTTCGTCCACTCGAAGGCTGCTCGAGTCAGCCGTGGAAGATGAGGAGTCATCAAGGGTGTGTTGAGCGGGAAATGCAGCGTTCGGCAATGCCCAATCAACACATCGCTTTGCGTTTATCAATGGATGCCATTGAAACCAGCCCATATTCGGATGTGGAGTCTTCTTCACGACGAAGAAGTTTCCCTCACAAGAATAAAAAACAAATGGTACCTCCGAAAACAAAAGTTTTCAATAAAGAATTTGTAATTGACACAAATTATATTATGTTATTCATTTGAATTATGTATTTTGTAAATTATATTAGAAAGAATAAATAATAATAAATAAATTCAAAAATACTATATAAAACACATGTTTATGTTAACAAATTAAAATGAACCTATCATTATTTCAGCCCTCTGTATGTATCTGAGAAAGTAAGGCCGGGCGGCGGCAACATATACAGGGAAAAGTTGCTCCGAATCACGTCCCATTTGACATATTTCAAGTCCATCATTAGGTAAACTGAGAAGGCAGCTTCCCATGCTCATCAGAATTTTTATACTAGTGTTTAGGAATAATTTTGGTAATTATGCAGCTCGAGGGGGCCACTTTCGATTTTAATAACGTTGACATATGTTGTCAAGGTCAACATTCTGAACAACTTTTCTAGATATTCGCAAAAAACTTTAGTTAAACTTAGGTTACAAGTGTACTTTATTTTGGGACAAAGTGTCACCGAATGGCAATTAAAATATACAGGATAGCAGAGATATGGTATAGTTGAAGTTGGTTGGGGATAGCTTTGTGAGGTGGCAAGATACTACGCTTGCAATGTTCCGCACTTTGCATGGATTGCCGTAGGTTCGGCCGGTACTGGCCGTGAGGCAGGCCTTCGCCGACCCCTTGCAAACCTAATCCCAACCAACTCAAAATGGGTGAGGTTGTAGCTTTTCGACAAGTTGATCAAAAATTATATTAGATCTGTTGCTAAGGGATGTAACTAACTTATATATTAACATATCCAAAACTTGCAGAATGTACTCGTAATCTCAATTTATTAATGTATTTTCCGACTATCTTGGAAATTTATCTCGAAAAGACCGAGCGATGGGTACATGTATACGAAAAAGTTGTACAGATTGGTGCCTTTGACAACTTATATCAAGGTCAAATCGGAGGTGGCTCTCTTGAACTGCATATATTTACCATGATTTTAATTTAGCAAATATTATTTTTCAAAGAAACACAGAAATAAACAATTTTGCTATTCTCTTGTTAATCTTACCAGGATTAATGCTGAAATAAGGTATAAATACCTCATTTGTACCAAAATTACGTTAGCAATAATTTTCTTTTAAAGCATATTACCTTAATGTAGTTAGAAAACCCATTTGAAGATTTGTTAGTAGTATATTTTTCATTTTCTGTTAACTCCAGCCATAACATCAAATATCTTTCGGATACATTCATATGACTCGGTAGTTTAGCTGGTGGCAATAGTGAACCTTCAATGATCACATCAATTTGTTTACTGGAAATATCTCCATGCATTTGATAATCTACGAAAACTTAAGGAACAAATCAATGGTAAAAGTGTAAACCTTTTGTATGTGGACTGCAATACAGACAGGAATTAATGATTAAATAAAAATGAAAACTTATTTAGTAGGAAAAAAGGATACTTCTTATTTCATCCTTCGGTATAGAAATTTGGTGCATCGTTTCAATCTTTTCACTTTTAAGCATCAATAATAACTGCAAATATAAGGTACATAAATATATGACAATACTGAAATAAGTGATTCTTTGTTTGGTAATAAAAATAAACAATCGACACATCTGTTTAAGGGCGATATCTGTACAATTCACAAGGAAAGATTCCTAAACTGGAAATTCAAAAAATTGTGAACTTTGGGAATATGTAGTATATCTTTTCTCAAAAATTCCGCTGTTTCGATTTCCCGTTAGAACTCACAAACTGTAAAAGATAGGAAAAAAGTTTTCAGACAAATGATGTTTCTTTCAATGAGAACTATCGCCTGGTAAAACATTTATTAATTGTTTTACCTAAAAATTATACATAAAAAAATTCATAATTTTCTGTTAATTTATTTTTTCACATAAAGTTTCTATCACTAGCTTAAATAATTGCGATAGGATGAAAAGACTAATAAGTACTTTCTGTTTTTTGCAAATATAGTTTTGTTAAATTGCTGAATTTCATTTTCTACAATCATGCAATTTTGGATTTAATTCTATAGGGTGTCCCAAAAATGTTCCACTTCTTTGAAAGGGGTGATTCCTGGTGTTGCCATGTCAGCTTTCATTTCATTGTGGGTTTACGCTACGGTCGATTAAGGTACTGTCATTTTTGAGAAACTCTCCTAGTGCCTCTTTAGCTAATTTATTGCTTTACGACCCTCGTACGGCTGGAAAGTATAGCGGATTTTCGTGAGAAACCATCTCGGCCGTACCGCTCGCAATGGCACTTGATGTAGCATGGGCCTATGTGGGCCTACCTATAGCGCCAGGGACTCGTAATTTATGAGCAGGTTTCGGAAATGCAAGGGATTTGGTGTCGTCTCCCTTGGTGCCATTTTGTCCACTTTATCCCCAAACCTAGCATGTAAGCGTTGCATAATACTGAAAACTGCCCTAAATACGTTTATTGGTCAAGGCCAATACCCCTCTAACTTAATATTATCAGTGGAGGGAATTTTCTATTTACATCTTTGCGATTCCTTTCCATCCACGTCAGACTATCTCGAACAATCGCACAAGAACTCCTATTAACATCTATAGCACTTTACCAATAATTATTTCTTTTTGTTATATATATATATATATATATATATATATATATATATATATACATACAGGGTGTCCCAAAAATGTCTCACTTCCTTCAAAGGGGAGGTTCCTGAGGCCATTTGAAGCGACATTTTCCTTTGCAAAAATGGCCGTTTCGGCTTTGTTAAGGAGTTATTAACGAAAAACACGGACCTATCAGAGTGCGACCTAGAGACGTATTGGCAGAGACGGCCGCGCTCGACAGCATGCGAGCGATTGTGATACACCGCGGTCGAAAGCAAGGAACAAACAAGAGAAGAAAATTTTTCGAGTCCTATGTCGGATAGTTCATATTTGAATATGTTGTAGTCTTTAGTAACCTATGAACGAAACTCGAAGGATTTTTCGAAATCTTAAAAAATGTTGGTTTTACAGACGTGAAAAGAACTTTTTTTTATTAAATTATAACACTAGAACTAACGTACCGAGGAAAATGAGTTTTCAGGAGCTTGTAGTGAACACAGAAAAAATGTTTTTTTCACCATTTATTTTGAAAATGTTTTAAACAAGTGCAATTTTCTTACAGCCGGGACTTTTTTAAAAATTCAAAAATAAATGAGGTAACAGCTCCTAGTCTCCTCTTTACGGACCTATTTTTTAAAAGGCAGGCGCTTTAAAATTGACGGAATGAAAATTATTTAAAGTACCGCACACTCTAACAGCGTGAATACTCAGAAAACCTTACCTTGGTTCTCCTGCAGAGCCCCAGCGAGGTGAAAATGATTCCTGTATTCACAAATTATTCTGTGTGCAACACTGAACCTGCCTACTCGTTAAATTCTCAAGAGCATTTTAATTATTCGCTCTATGAAATTATCGAGCAGAAGGGGTCAATGTCCTTTCACTGCACGATCCGGCCCACATTGTTAAATTATTCAAGATCACCGTAAAACTATTCACATATATCCATTGGGTCCACAAATGTTGAATGAAATCCGCACAAATGATTCACAGAAGTCCACATATCACGCACAATTAGTTCACATTTGATGCACGTAAATCGACTGTTTTGACTGTGCACGAAAAATCGTCCGTCCATGCTGGCGATCGTAGGAAGACTAGTTCAGAACAGCTGACGAGGTTAACGGCCTTTCAACAGCACACTGCCGATTTTGATTTCAGCAACTGTTTGATGGAACCGTGTTTTCAAATGGAATGGGAAATCGGGGGGCATCCAGGTACGCTTCTACCCCCGAGCGTGGCCATAAACCAACCCTTTGTTGTCGAAGCTCGACCTTGACGATGGTTCGACTTCTGGTTACCAAATGTGTACAGTAGGTCAATAAAATGCTAATCGTTTTAACGAAGAAGTCAAGGCGCTTTCCTCGTTTATTACCTGCTACGACAACACCTCTCTGGGACGCGCGGATCCTCCGTGTGCGTCACTGGGGTACGGTCCGTTTATGGGGGCAGGTACGCTTGTATCCCCGAGTGACGCACGCGGGTGATCCGCGTGTCCCAGAGAGGTGTTGTCGTATCAGGTAATAAACGAGGAAAGCGCCTTGACTTCTTCGTTAAAACGTTTAGCATTTTATTGACCTACTGTACACATTTGGTAAACATAAGTCGAGCCATCGTCGAGTTCTTTATTTCCGCATCCTTCGTTCAAGTCGAGGGGATACAAGCGTACCTGCCACCATACCTGGGACGCTCCATGAAAATTCCATCGATGGCCATAAACGATGGCATATTTTGGGAAACGTACAGAGCACGTGGTGCATCGAATGAGCCCAATCGCCTTACTTACGGTTCGCAAATACTGTCTAACCGTCCTGAAATATTTTTATATGCAGCTAATTGTAATTTCTTCTCGAGAGACAATTCTTTTTCGATATTAACATCAACATCATCTCAACGAATTCTTCTGGATAGGTCTGTGTTTGCTTTTCATAAATGCTTTTGTGGAAATTGACGACGAACTTAATTAAATTTGATCTTGTTAGCTTCTGTTCTTCCTTTTCGTTTTCTTTTTTAAAGTCGTTATAATTATGTAAATACTTTAAAATATTTTCTAGTGCGCTATGCCTTTCCTGTATACGAATTTTCATTGCACTGTTACAGTTCCTCGGACAGTGGCGTGTCCTGATCTTTAAGTGATTGCAGAATAAAATTTATTGTTGCATTCGCTGTTAATAAGTTGGAATCCTTACGACATAATGCTTCCATAGCCAGCTTTATTGGAAGCAGAGCTGATACAGTTTCTGATATTAAATCGAATTCGTTATCGAAAAAATTAATTTGTAAATTTCAAGTAAGAGTAGATGCCCCAAACAAATATTTATTATTTATAGCTAATACCGAAAATACCGGTATTATACCTTAGCAAATACCGGTTTCACGAAATTGCAAATTAGCACGAAGTACTGTTATTCGATATACCGGTGTAAGAAAGGGTAGTAGCAATATTCGCAAAAAGCCGTTCGTTAAAACTTTTAGCATTTTATTGACCTACTGTACTCATTTGGCAACCAGAAGTCAAGGCGCTTTCCTGGTTTATTACCTGCTGGGACACGCGGATCCTTCAGACTCTCTGCTTAGGAGTGGTCGTGGTGTTGAAAGGCCGTTAACCTCGTCAGCAGTCCTAAACTAGTCTTCCTACGATCGCCAGCATAGACGGACGGATTTTCACGGACAGTTTTTCGCGGACGGGCCAGTCGAAACGATCGATTTACGTGCATCAAATGTGAACTAGTTGTGCGTGATATGTGGATTTCTGTGAATCATTTGTGTGAATTTCTTTCAACGTTTGTGAACTCAATGGATACATGTGAATAGTTTTATTGTGATAGTGAATAAATTAACAATGTGGGCCGGATCGTGCAGTGAAAGGACATTGACCCCTTCTGCTCGATAATTTCATAGAGCGAATAATTAAAATGCTCTTGTGAATTTAACGAGTAGGCAGGTTCAGTGTTTCACGCAAAATAATTTGTGAATACAGGAATCATTTTCACTTCGCTGGGGCTCTACAGGAGAACCAAGGTAAGCAAGGTTTTAAAATAATTCTACTTCCGTCAATTTTAAAGCGACTGCCTTTTAAAAAATAGGTCCGTAAAGAGGAGACTTGAAGCTGTTACCTCGTTTTCTTTCGAATTTTTACAACAGTCCCGGCTATAGGAAAATTGCATTTGTTTAAAACTTTTTAAAAGTAAATGGTGAAAAAATCATTTTTTCCAAACCGAAATATTTTCAATAAACACTCTTCTGTGTTCACTACAAGCTCCTAAAATCTCATTTTCCTCGGTACGTTAGTTCTAGTGTTATAATTTATTGAAGAAAAGTTGCCACTTTTCTTTACACGTCTGCAAATCCAACATTTTTCAAGATTTCGAAAAATCCTTCGAGATTCGTTCATAGGCTACTAAAGACTACAACATATTCAAATTTGAACTATCCGACATAGGACTCGAAAAATTTTCTTCTCTTGCTTGTTCCTTGCTTTCGACGGCGGTGTATCACCATCGCTCGACTTCTGTCGCGCGCGGCCGTCTCTGCCAACACGCCTCTAGGTCGCGCTCTGATTGGTCCCTGTTTTTCGTTAATAACTCCTTAACAAAGCCGAAACGGCCATTTTTGCAAAGGAGAATGTCGCTTCAAATGGCCTCAGGAACCTCCCCTTTAAAGGAACTCAGACATTTTTGGGACACTCTGTATATATATATATATATATATATATATATATATATAGAGAGAGAGAGAGAGAGAGAGAGAGAGAGAGAGAGAGAGAGAGAGTGGAAATTATAAAGCATTACAAACGAATATCTCCAAAAATATTTATTCTACGCAAAAATGTTTCAGATGAAAGTTGTTCAGTACCGAGGGGGAAATCATGTGGTGGGACTTTCACTTTTCCCGGTGGACACTCCGAGGAGAGTTGAAGGTCAACTTTCATTTTTGGAATGATATGTTCTTTTGTCCAGCATCTAGTAGTGCGTTTTGAGATGAGTTCAATTACCTATGACTCAAGGTTATTCAAGATCAAACTTGGAGGGAAATGCAGAAAAGGTGTGATCGTTTTATTTGTACTTCAGTTTAGTATGTGTTCAAAATGATTACTAATAATGAAAGTAAAATGACTATCTTGCAGAATAGCACAGTAATACATAAATACGTTTGTTTTAATTTCATTGATAATGACTTTGATGTTGTCCTGAGTAATGCTGATATTGAACACATGTTATTGTTTTGGTGTGAAAGTGCGAAGGCACGAACTAAAGTACAAATAAAACGATCACACCTTTTCTACATTTCCCTGCAAGTTTGACCTTGAATGCCCTTGAGTCATTCATATAAATGTATGGGTTTGTGATGGATGAGTGATACTTTATGACGACAATAGTTTCAACACTGACTTCTACCAATGTACAATTGTAATCTAACATCTAACAATGTAAAATATTGTATATTCTTAGTAGTCAGTGTTGAAACTATTGTCGTCATAAAGTATCACAAACCCAGGAAAGATCAATTTACGGCTGATTATGCGAGTTTTAATTAAATAAATTGTTGTTCTAATAATAACATTTTTGTTGACGATTCGAGCACGGCGCCACAACAACGCTACCACTGAGTAGACTCATTATCCGCGCCGCGCCGCGCTGATCCGGAATCCGTCAGTTGTAGATGCGCTCTGGTTGGCTCTTTTTTGCGTTAATAACTCGAAAACGAAGCCGCGTATTACACTTTGTTATAGAAAAAACTTCTTAAAATAACCGCAGGAATCGCTTCTTTTCAGGAAGTCGAACATCTTTGGGACACGCTGTATATTTGATATGATATGCTGCACACACAAAATAGGATATTGTTAGTCGTTCAGGAATTAACGGCAGAGCTTCTATTATTGCAAGAGAACATACACTTTTTGAAGAATGTAGTTTTTCAGAAAATATTTTGCATGTATGTACGTTGTTTTTACATAATATGCTCTTTGGAAAGGTGAAGGCGATTCTTAATCTAAAAGGTGGCAAGCATATTTGATCAATTATTTATATACTTTTTATATGTCAATAAATAATTCAAAACTAATATGATAAATAAACTTACCGTGAATACCAGCCAGCAGCAAAAGAGTATTGTTAACTTCATATAACGATAATATGGTTTCCCTTTACCTTCTTCAGATTCGTCTATGATATCTTGATTTGTATCTTCGTTACGGATTCTACAATTTGTTAATACATTGTGACATACAGGCATAATTGTTATAATAGATCTTATCTAAATTATGTATCATTAGCAAAAACTACCTATTAGTTAATGGCATTAAAGTATTGTACATTGGAGCTATTATAATATAAAAAATTTTGCTTTCAGCACAAATTTTGCTTTTTCTATTTGCATTAATTGTATGTAATTCTTCTTTAAGTATAACAAACATTATAATAATGTGAAATAGCATTAATAATGGATGAAGTAGGAGGTTGTCTAATTGTAAGTTGTTTTTTCTTCAGTTTTACTTAGAATAATTATTTATTCAGAATAATTATTAATTATTTATTCAGTAACTAACGACTACTAAAATAATCATTCAATTTTAGAATGTAATCAACATCTTACTTTTATTAATTATGCCTAACAGTACCACAACCTACAGACGATACGATTTGTTGTACATGTAATTGTACGACATAAGTTACTTCGGCCGTTTGAACAACAGTTGCAACATATGTGGTGGTATACAATTTGTAGTACGACGCGGCTGTGCCGTATGGCATTATAGCATGCTAAAAATCTGTCGTATAAGATTGTTACTGTTGAACGAACGACAAGTTTGAATGTTTGTGGGCATAGTACGGCTTGTTGAAGACATTTAGTTCTATCTGTAAGTAGTAAAGCAAGGCTCGTTCTGGATCATGTAGGCGAGGGGGGTGAGGCGCGCGGGGGGTTTCCGCGGGTCCGGCGGTTACGGCAGCGTCAGAGAGTTAGAGAGAGAGAGAGAGAGAGAGACAGAGAGAGGGGGGGAGGTGAGGGAGAGGAATTTGTGCATAAATAGCTGCTGAAATAAAAAGCTCATCGGTATAATATTCCCAAGGCAAAGGAATGTGCTGTATTAGGACTTGTACAATAGCTCTTTCATCTCCTTATTCTACCTTTCAATGATTTAGCTGTTTAAATACTCTCTCTCTCTCCCTAATCGGTGTTTCATTCACACGTTGCCAGAGGAATTTGCTGACTTTTGAGAGATACAGGCGTCCAGCCTGCCGCGGTCGATTCCTGTTCATTCCTGTTCGTTTCTAAGGGGTATCATATTTCATAAAAAATATGTTTTTGCCTAAATAATACTCTCTCTCTCTCTCCCTAATTAAAGTATTCTCTCTCTCTCCCTCTCTCTCTCCCCCCCTCTTCCTCTCCCTCTCTCTCTCTCTCTCAAAAGTGACCTCCCCCCACCGCTGACGCTGCCGTAACCGAAACCCCCTGCGCGCCTCACCCCCCTTGTCTACATGATCCAGAACCAGCCTTGCTTTACTACTTCTGTATTTTAAGAATAGAAACTTTTCCGTTTTTAATTTTCAACTATTTACGGTCGTATTCTCCGTAGGCAGGTATTTCAGCACTAATTGTACTTCTCATGTTTGTGGTTTGTTTCGTAATTTGATGGCGAAGTAAATCTAACAGTAAATGAAAAACATTGTTGTCAACTCCTAAGTAATTTTTTAAATCTACCGATTCATTGGTACGAAACTCACGTAATAATTCATGTAAGAATACATACTTCTCTGTAACCAATTTTTATACCATAGTCTTCTTTCCTTTTTTATTTTTTCGCTTTCTGTCAGTATAATTATTACCAGTGACGCTGTTGTTTTTTTGACATGATCGTTGCCATGGCGAAAACGTATCTATTGCAAACACAACGTACTTATGACTGTACAATCACTTGGAGGCAAAAGTGAATGCAATCTGTTTTAACAACTGTCTGTACAACTTGTACAACGCGAAGAAGATACGACAAATCTTATCGTCTGTAGGTCGTTTAATAGTCTCATTATAAAGAGAATGAAACAATATCTTATATAAATTCTGAAGAAAGTAGCATTTAATTTTCTGTGCTCCAAATATATATCTATTTATTCGTTTTATTTTCTAAAATAATTAACGCGCTGATAGTAAACGTGTAACTTACTTTTTCGGCATTAGTGGCTGCGTCTCTAGTGACATATTGACTACGAGATAGTCTCTATTTGCAGCTTCAGAACATCTACAGGAAAAAAATATTTAGAAAATAGTAGGACATTATTAAAGCGGATAATGTTGTTTAAATTCATTGTCTAGTGACAGAGTCAATTTGAGGTTGGTAACATAGGAGATAACATTGTGTAAACTGGAAAAAAACATGTGTTAAAAATAGTCTTTGGTCCTATAACGGCTATTATGTAGGTTTATAAAGACATTATTCACAAGCCTACACTAAATTATCGACAATCGTCAACAAAAATACTGACACATAACAATAAGAATACCGAAATATATAATTAGAACACAATGATGCACAAATGTCAGGAAGGCTTATCATAACATCTTTGACTGCGAAGTTTTCTATAAAATTGTGATAGCTGGAAAACTTTTTGGACATATAGAGATGGAAAATGTAAGAGGTAATATTTCTCAATAAATCTTAGACTATTCAATGACGCTATCTACTTTCATTTAATATCAAACATTTTTTACAAAATGGCTACACATTCAAAAGTAATTTAGGATTACATAATATTATATACAAATCGTAAAACCCTTTCTTTTCCTGTGTGTAGATTCTGAAAAAATAGTTTAGAAAAAGTACAAATTTTTCAACTTCTTTTGAGCATTGATAACACAGTCCAAAAAATAATACTTTTTCTTTGCAATATCTGTTGAGAGATTCTTACAGAGTTAGTCATTCTAAAACCGAATCCGGAAGCAGAATTGCTCTATCATGCAACGTTTACGAAAAAAATGGTTTTTATAAAAATGCATGATTTTGATAAAAAATTAGGTTATACGCGAAAACTAAACATGCTAGAAAGCTCTAGTTGCAGTCAAAAATTAGATTGGACTCTCCTCTATACAGGGTGCTTGCGAAATTGTAGTACAACCGACAAGGGGATGATTCCTCACATAAAATCTAGTCGAAAATAAGGAATATACTTTTTCATACAGGACTTCATTTTCGAGAAAATCGAGTTTGAAAATTCAGCGAATATGCATACTCTGTGCATATACATACTGTTGCACGGACAGACACGTAACTTAGACATACTCAATAAATAGACTGATATAAAAGGGCAACTACTAACCTCTTTATTCAGATAGAGAGGGAATTGCACGTCCGACCGGTACGACGTTCGTGAAGCGTCTCGCCCTTGGTCCTTGTTATAGGACAACGTTTAGGCAACAAGAATATAACGGGAGTACCTATTGTGTCATATTCGTAACAATACTAATGCACGCGAACCCGACGAATCTCTAAACTCGATTTTCCAGAAAATGAAGCCCGTACGAAAGAACTACTTTCCTTATTTTCGACCAGATTTTATGTGAGGAATCATCCCCTTGTCGGTTGTACCACGATATCGCAAACATCCTGCATATCCACATCGCCAATTATATCTTTTTGTACTTTCTAATAGTTGTAAATGCTTGTTAAAGTTTGAAAAACAGTTGACGCGGGTAGTCTCTACGCTTTATTTTTGTACTTATGTAAAAAATCCTTTATCTAGCAGGAATTTAGTAGACACTATTGAATTCTACAGTCATTTATAATAAAGATTCCATTCACGAAAAGTACTTTCTTCGGTTAGTATATGAGTAGGTCAAGAAAATATTCATTGACAACTTGTGTGCGACGCGTTCGCGCCACGCGGCCATTGCAGCCTTTTCTCGACTCGCCAGGCCTTAGCTATGCACAGTGGACGTTTGTACCACTCAATTGTCTTTGCTTGCTATGCTTAAATTACGCACATGTTTTTTGTCTTTTTGGGTACCAATCATTATATCAAATTATAAAAATACGAGATATATTGACATTTCACTGTGGAAATGCTCAACAAAGAAAACTAAGTTCAAAAGAGAAAATGCTGCAATGGCCGCGTGACACGAACGCGTCGCACACAAGCTGTCAATGGATATTTTCTTGACCTGCTCATATACTAATAGAACCAAAATACTTTTTGTGAATGGTTTCTTCATCAGAAATGTCTATAGAATTCAATACTGTATACTAAATTCCTGCTAGATGAAGGATTTTTCACAAAAATACAAAAATAGAGCGAGATAACAAATATAATTGGATATATGGAAATTTAGAGAAGAGTCCCCTCTAATTTTAGACTCCAACCTAAGCTTTCAAGCATGTTTAGTTTCGCATAACACGTAATTTTTTATCAAAGTCATGCATTTTTACAAAAACCAATTTTTTCGGAAACGTTGTGTGATAGAGCAATTCTGCTTCCGGATTTGGTGGAATGTCAAACTCTATAAGAATCTCATAATAGATATTGCAAAAAAAAATGTCATGTTGTACAGTGTAATCATAGTTATCCAGTTATTTTTATATAAAATTATTCTACCGAATTTCCTAAATATAGTTTGATATTATGTGTTTTGGGTATTATTATTAGGTATTATAATCATAAGATGATTATATACGTTTAAGCAATTATTAAAATGAAAAAAACACTGTAAACGTGTCAACTTTTATTCGTATTTTTCAATTTATACAATTTAATAAAACGCATCGTGTTAGTAATGGTACTCGGTGTTACTGCAACTTGTAAAGCTGAATATACAGAATAGCACTGTCGACATGCGTTGCATTAAATTATTTTGTTTTTATGTTGAAAATGGTGGACGGTAAGGTGATAAAAAATGCCCGATCTTGGCCAGAAATGGCTCGTTCGAAAGTTTACCAAGATAGAATCCTTTCTACCCAGTTTCAACCTTATGCCTCCAAGTTTTTTCAAAATTAGGAGTTTTATTAGATTATTTTCGAAACATATTTGAACAATTTTTAGATAATTTTACACGAAAATATTTCCATACTCTTTTTTTTATTGTTCTTCCGATCATTTATGGGGTCCATTATAACTCTGTTTAACATATTCCACGTTAAATAATCACATGAATTTTATTATAACAAATATGAAGTCTGATTTCTAGAGTTATCGTTGTTATTATTATTATATATTAGAAGAATGATGCGAAGTGATGCTAAGACAATTATGTAATCTACGCGTAATCTGAGTAAGAAACAAAAATGAGCATCGATAACACTCCGCTACAATATTATAAGAAACTGTATAAAATCATACAAATCTTTATTACAAAATGGTATTTTTGTTTCTTGTGTACTATACGTTGTAGTTTACTCGAGAAAATTAATATTTCTAAGAATTACGAGGCTAGATAAGAATAGCTGATAAGAACCCATATTAACCACGACGAAACTATGCGATAATCTTTATTTATTGGGTAAACTGAACGATATCAAAAGAGAATTTTGATTCCAAGAGTTAATAGTGAACACGCAATGTTATAAATAATAATAAATTTGTCATATTTTTTGTTTGTACAAAATTCTGCAAGGAATAAAGTTAAATTAAACCAAAGTGAACACCATTTATAAATTTAGAAGGACAGACTTAATTCTTACAATTAAAGAAAATATTTCAAGATATTATATTAGACAAAAATCGTTTTCTGTTTAATTATTTAAGAAGTAGCATGCATTTCATTAAAAAACGCGGATGGTGGTCTAAGAACAGTAATTTTGGGGGAAAGACGAGTCATCTTAACAGTGTGAAACAACACGAGATATTGGTGCACAAAACAGATTTCAGAACAGTTTAGTGAATAATTTTGCCGAATTTGAAATCACGAAATCATTCGAAACTGTTATTATTTCACATACATCAATGTCATTTTTATTTTCAAATTACATTATTCAAAATAATGGGGGGAAATAAATTCTTTTAAATAGTTATTTATTATTTTCATTTCACGTAGTACATAATGTGGTACCATACATAAGAGAAATTATACAGCTTATATGTATAGCCCAAAATGAATAGTAAAATAGACATACAAATTGTCAAATAACTGGTAGAATAATACATGATAAAATCATAACATAATACAGTCAAATCATGGTGTTACGTACAGAGAATTGTCTCTGCATGTATTTCGATCAGAATTTTCTAATCGCTTTCCAGATTACGGAAAACGACCTATTCTAACCCCTTTGCTTTCTTTGCTTCTTTGATTGCTTTGCTTTGGTTTATGGGTTATTCTAAGAAGCTTTTTCCTTTGTGAAAATGTCATACGCGGATTCCTTTCCGTGTTATTATTGAATTAACGGCTGACGGATTCCGGATTCGGGCGATTCTACTGATCGGTAGCGTCGTTCCCGCGCCGTGCTCGAATTGTGAACAAGAGTAGGAATAACAATTTAACTCTTATACGGCAATACGTATTACTCACGATTCGAGCACGGTGCAACAACAGCGATATCGCTCACAATCAGTAGAATCAGCTGTTGCGCAGTGCCGCATCCTGTCTAGCAGGGTTAGTACCTTCACCCGGATATATGAGATACTCGGGTAGCCGGGTTTCTCATAAGACAGCCGTGTCCTCGGGTACCCGAATATCTCATGAGGTCTCACAACTGGTTACAAGAGCTATTATCGACAAAAAATAAGAAAATAAGTAATCGTAATATGTCTTCCAAAAGACTTATAGTTTTGTTGCGGCTAAACACAGGTGGTTTTAGTTTTCTTGGTTTTATTGTTATAATGTTTATAGTTATAAATTATTATTTCTTTTTCATAACACTCATTTGTTTGGTTTTGTATAGTGTCTCCTAGTATTGTCGCATAGTGTATGCTGCAGCGACTTAACGTACTGCTGTATTAAATTATACAAGAAAAATGTGGTAGAAAACTTCCTGCCAACAATTTATTATGCAAATCATTTATACAGATGAGGCCGTATAGTATACTTATACATATATAAAAAAATAATTGCATAATCATTACTATTAAGTACAAAACATCTTTAAAAATTAATTTTTCGAAAACTACTCTACTGATTGATTGGGAAAAAGTTTTCGAAACTCATCTTCGATGAATACTAATTGGTAAAAACCACTTATTGAAAGCTACAAAATTAATATATCAGTTTAATAGTAACAGTTGAATGACAAATATTATTATATCTGTATGGCTACCTGCATATAAGGACATCTTTGGACTAGCAATATAAATTCAATCCATATTCAAAAAATAATTGATTTACCAAAAATACTAACCTTGCTTCCCCGATTTGGTGACATCTATTATATTCCCTTTGAAACGCTGCTAAACTAGGATCTAAACGTATAGCTGGTGGTAATTGACTCCAAACGCGAAGTACTTCTTCTGGAATTTGACCGAGAACTACTGAACTAGATATGGAAGAAGGAGTTCCTATGACAAAACAGATAATCGTTAAGAAACAAATTACATTGTTGTCAATAATAACACAGTTTTAGAAATCTGAAATTTTATTTCACTTAACGTTTAATTTGGGCTACTCTAGCTACAATTTTTCATAAATTATGCAGTGTTATAATTTATTACATACATTCATTTAATCATTCCACAAGTCGTACCCAAATAATTTGCATTCGTTTTACAGAAAGAAGTAAAAACATATTTAGTTTATGTTAAATAATAAGGTTTAGGAAAATGTATTATCGAAATAATTTTCCATATATATTCATCTTATTTCGATTGAGGGACATCAGTTCGAGTACCTACTAACTCCTAGGTAGTAGGTACGTATTGAAAATGATTTCGATAATATCTCGTTAACTATTAGATTTAGGACATATGAAGGTCACTATGAAGGTCACTGAAAAAAATAAAAACCAATTTTTTCGGCGAGTTTCCTGTGAAAAACTAAATTATACTCATCCTTTCAATTTCTTAAAAATATATTATGTAATATTAAAAATTCCTATGTTCACAGAAACATCGTTCAGATTTTAAGACTTGCGTAATACAAAAAATCGAAAATCATACTATACAGGTTATATTCCAATATTTCGAAGATACTTTCAACGGCGTCGGTTGGTGCAGCGGCTATGGTCTCCTAGAGTCTCGACTGTGCGCTTGACCAAGAAGGACGTCCTTCGCTACATCCGCCTGTGCGCGACCGATTTCTTTTAGATTCCTTAACGCCAAGATTTCTAGCCGATGTGTGATAAATATGTGATACAGTGCAATTGACAGTGCCTCAAACAATAGTTCTTTTGCGGTAGTTGCAGTGAACAATCCCGACCTCGATATATTACAAGAAGCCTCTACTAGTTTCTTGGGCAAAATGGCTGGGGCGTCGGGGCCTAGCGCCAAATGATGCTTCTCGCCAGATCAAGAGATCGACGAACACACTCCATCGGGCGAAATCCAAAGGCTAGGACTTGCTAAAACTCCCAAGCTCCACTCGCTACAGTTGGACAAAATGTTTAAAGTGTTCTTAAAAGAGAACAATGTTCGCCCAGTTGCCACGACGAACCAGGCGAGGCCCAACACAGCGTGCCTAGCGGCAGCGCCACAAAACACGACTACGGTCGCGCGCCATTCAAACCGCCCCGCAACTCAAACCGACGGTTGGGTAACCCCCAAAAAGACTATAAAAACGAGAACGTCATCCACCGAATCTTCAACGGACCCTCTACGTCAAACCGGTTCCAACCACTAACAGACGAAACCGAAATGGAGCTAAAAAGCACCAACCCAGTAACCTGTATCCCGGAAAAACCAACCAAACAAATGGGAAAATCCCTATCTATATATGCCAAAGATTCCTCCATACATACAATCATTGAGACGATACTATCGCTCAACATTCCAAAAAAAGACTTCCTAATAAAAGAAACCCACCCCGACAACCACACCACCACCAGCAGCACCGAGCACCACGACAATATATGCGCTAAGCTTACAGAAACACGGATTCAATATATCACATATACACTCAAACACCTCTAGCCGAAATCCATAATCCTCAAAGGAATAAAAGAATCATTCATCTCCGAGGACATAAAGCAGGAAATAGCCGACCTAAATCTGCGCTACATCGAGATAATCAATTGACCAAGTTCCCTTAGCTGTTCAGCAATAGCACACGTGCCGAGCTTTTTAAAGCCAAGGCATTGGCCTACCAGAAGATACGTTGGGAACACCTAAGGAAACCAGACATATACCAATGCCGAAAATGTCAAATATTAGGCTACGTCAGCAAGAGTTGTCAATTACAGTTCACGTGCGTGAAATGCGCACTATCTTATGAACCAGGGATGCGCACTCTTAACGCCCACAACAACAGACAGGACCTGAAATGTACCAACAGCAACCTATCCGGACATCCGGCCTCCTATGAAGGATGTCCTTTTATTAAGTTTGCATTAACAAAAAAGAAAGAACAAAAAGTCATAAAAAACGGGTCAGTACGGCAGAACATTAATGTCATCGCCGCTACGCAAAGATGATCTTCTCCTACGCTCAAGCGACACCTCCACACAAGGAACCACCCCCAACCCCTGGAAGAGCCGCACCACCAACCCCAAATGTACCCGTCATACCTCGAGAAAGCTTTACCAGCTCCACCAGCACACCCCCTCCCCATTCGATAACTGATTTCAAACACGAGCTTTCTTCAATTGTAGCATCACAATTTAAAACCATCGCCTCGCAGATAGCCGCTAATTCAGAAAAAATCGAATTCATCCTCAACACCGTCTTCAACCGACAATTCTATGCTTAATTTCCCCGCCCCCATCAATCAAATCAAGATTACAGCCGTCAATGTGAACTCCATTGTGGCTAACTACCGGCGTCTGGAACTACAGAATTTTCTCACCACCCACAAGCAGACGTTGCTCCCCTCTCTAAAACAAAACTCAACCACTCCCACAACCTCCCCCTCATTGACTACCCTATAGTCAGAAGAGACAGGCCAAACTCGACCAAGGAGGTGCTACTGCAATCCTCATCCACAATAACCTTCAGTCCGAACAGATTTACCACCCTACCTCAGTCAATAACGAAATCCTGAATTCCCCCCTGATTAAAATCCACACGAATAAGAACAACTCCTCATTCATAGGTAGCGTATACGCCAAAAACAACAACCGATCTCTCTTTATAATTGAATTGAACTACCTATTCAGCATCCTAGAATTAGATAATTATAAAAATTATGACATAATTGTCCCCAGGAAGGAAAACCTGGGGTGACAGATGCGACACTAAAACTAGAATTTTCCTCAGCCAGATCCTCGGGCGCAACCATAACCTACTTCACCAGCTCCAATACGGCCATCAACCCAAACACTGCGATAAGCTCCATCCACCTGTTCTACAACCCCCGCCCCATAAGTTTCACTCTCAAGAAACTCTCCAACAAAACCTCCAGTAGCCTAGACGATATCCCCCATATCATACTCAAACACCTCCCTATCAAACTAATCATACACCTCACAATAGCTTTCAACAATGCTATCAATCATAGCTACTTCCCCAAACAATGGAAATGTGCCAAAGTACCCCATATTAAAGAATGGGAGAAACCCTACCGATCCCTCCAGATACCGCCCTATCAACCTGACCCCCAGCCTTAGCAAGGTCTTCGAGACAGTCATCAACGACAACATAATTACCTTCTGCGATTCCATCAACCTAATTCCTGCTCATCAATTCGTCTTCAAACGCGTCCATTCCACCACCCACGCCATCCACATACTACTAACCGACCTAAACACGAAACTCAGCAATAGTTATCTGTTGGGCGCTACCCTCACAGATATTGAAAAAGCTTTTGATTCTGTCTGGCTCAATGGCCCAATCTACAAATTACTCAAGAAAAACTTCGCCACATGGTTAATATATCATACATGGGATATAATCAGCAACAAAAGTTTCCTCACATGAAATGGCAAACAATTATCCACAACCAAGTTTTTAATTAACGAAGGATTGCAACAAGGCACGGTTAACTCACCCATCCTATTTAACATTTTCCAAAGTGATTTCCTCAAACTCTTCAATTTTAATGAGCTCGTAAACGCTAGCCTAATTGCCTTCGCCGACGACATCATTGTCTACATAGCTGGAAATAAAGCCGAAACAATACAAGACAATCTAGATACAATAGTCAACAAAACCAACCAATATTACATATCCTGAAACCTAAAACTAGATCCTAGCAAGTCCGAAACAATTCTCTTCCGAAAACCCCTCAAAAAGTTAAGCGCTAAATCCAAAGCAGGCAGCAAAAACTTCCAAATCTCGGCCACAATCCCTGATACCTGCAACATGGAACTAATACCGCATAACGAAACAGTCAAATATCTAGGCTTGCACATTGAGTACCTCCTCCGTGGCAACAAGCACATTAAAATCTAGCTCAAAGGAGCCAATAGAGCTTTCCTAGCAACAGCAGGCTCTTCGACAACAAACTCCTATCCAATAAAACCAACATAATATTCTATATGCTCCTCATTCGGTAGTAATCCAAGCACTCGCGACGCAGGACAATGCCACATCCCGCAAAAAACTAATCACCGGCTACACTTCCCCACGAGCCTTCCTATACTGCGACGACAAAGGATTGATGCAGTTTGCTGACAACGTCCCTATCATCTCACACTGGCGCAGGAACAAAGCCGACAGAAGAATTGCCTTTGACCACAATGACTTCCACCTATCCAGACAGAATTTCAAGTTCTCCACCGCAATACCCAAAAGAAATCACCACGATTTCCACAGATTTTTCCACGATTTAAAAAGAATCTGGGGGCTATCTAACAACAGTGTTCACATTCCAGAGCTCGCTATGCGCAAGTCTTCGACAGAGGTCCCGCTTACTTTAATAAATCCAAAGAATACTGCAATACTAGTAGCAATACTTAATTTACTCTATGTAAGAGAGTATATTTGTATCGATCGGAACACGTATGTCTCTGTCCGTGGTTTTCTCGAAACTGTTGATCGCCGTCTATTTTGTTTATCACACACACACACACACACACACACACACACACACACACACACACACACACACACACACACACACACGCATATTCAATTTCTAGAACCTTCGATGTACATTCATTTTCTAGAACCTTCGGTGCATACCTTCGGTGTATACCAGTCGCAACACGCGCGCGCACACACACATACACACATTCGGTTTCTAGAACCTTCGACGTATACCTACAACTCGGCCATCCTGACTTTTAATCGTCCCGATTAAGATAATAAATCAACCCAAACGGTATACAAAGTTACAGAACGGTACACAAGGTTACGATCACGTCGCATTGACAGTGGCCAATAGATCGATCAGGCATCTCTCATTGACCAGTCAGAGGCCGCGTACAGCACTGACTACCAATGAGAGATGTCTAGGTACGGCTCCTTCTATGTGGACCGGAAACGAAGCTCGCTCGAGTGGGGTTTTTCCGGACTGTTCTGTTGATCAAGCGCTTGAAGAGACAAGGTTTAGAAAAATCCTTCTGGTGTATTCCATTGTGCTTTTGGTTGAGAACTACTCAGTGTATCACAAGGGTGACGGATCTTGATGGATCACACGTACTCACGGTGATTTGTCTAGTAAATTCATCTCGCGAACAACTCTTACTTGCCTACTCATCGACAAAGCTCGGCGGTTTTCTGTGAATCACGTGCACGTGCAAATCCGCCATATTTAAAATCCCCCACCTCCTCTCTCCTAGATACCTACACAACACCCTCCCTTCCGCGTTGACTACCTTATCTTTTGAGTACCTATTTGCCACCCCCTTTTCCACTTCCTCCTCTCCTACTCCCCCCTCTTACTCGCCTGTAATAGCATTAAAATCCCCCCCCCCCTATAATAAGCCTTACTCCTTCTTCTCTCCCCTCTATTCAATCCCCCAGTTCCTCTAGCTTCCTTTGCAAATCCCCATTCACATACACTCCTATCACTCTCCAGCATTCCCGACCCCCCTCTTTCCCTCTCAATTCCTTTCCTTACTCCCATTAACATACCCCCTTTTGCTCTCCCCATCTTACCCTCCCTCCTCGCCCACTGCGCTTCCCTTAGTAACTTCCCCCTTATCCGCCCCAACCCCTCTCCTCCAGCCACGTCTCCATCAACACCATACAGTCCCATTCTTCTAACCCTTTCCAGAACTGTTCATCCTTACCCCCCAACCCCGCCACATTCCAGAAACCCAACTTGAATCCCCTATTCCTCATTTTCTCCTCCCAATTCTTTTCCCCACTCTGTTGCCTCCTTACTTGTTCCCCTGCTCCTCCAGCAAATTTTCCTCCACTTCGTCCCACCTCCTCATCCTTCCATGCACCCACATTCTCATATATCCAACCTGTACGTGCTTACCCTTCATCCTTTCCTTCTCTGCTTCCCTTTCTATTTTCCATCTTGTCCTCCTCTCCTCCTCCGTCAAATCGTCATCTACCCTTTCTTTTTGTCCCCTTAGCTTTCTCCCATCACCTTCCTTTTCTGCTTCCAGTTGACCATCCTCACCAAAACCACTCCACTCCCTACCTTTCCCGCCTTCCCTATCTTAATTATTTCTTTCACTCCCTCAACCTTCAGACACATCTTCCCCCAAACCCTTTTCACCTCCCCTTCCATGTCATTGTCCCTCCGTCTTCATCCCTCTTATTACCAAGTTATTTCTCCTCTCTTCCCTCTCCTTCCTATCTTGCTTCAACTCCATTCTCCTTATTCTCTTCCTAACTTCCTCCACTTCTTCCACTCGCGATTCACCTCCCCCATCTCTTCCCCCTCCCTCTTTTTCCCATCTCTCCAGCTTCCCTACCATTTGCTCTACCTTCTCCGTCATCCCATCTACCCTTTCCATTCTTTTTTCCATCTTTTCGCTCCTTACCCCTCCCTCTCTCAACTTTTCCTCCCACTTCTTCTTTTCATTTCTCCACTCCTCTATCATCATCCTCCTGTCCTCCCTCTCGGTCTCCATTTCTTCCTTCATCTCCCTTATCACCTTCATTTCTTCCCTCAGTTCCCTCAACACCTTCATCTCTTCCTTCACTCCTTCTTTCATCTCCCTTATCTCCTTCATTTCTGCATTCATCTCCTTTATCTCCTTCATCTCTACCTTCAACTCTATTATCTCCCCCATCAAATTTCTTATTGTCTCCAACATCTCCCCCACACTTTCCGCATCCTTACCCTTCCCCTTCGGCGACCTCTTAGTCACCGCACTTTTTTTGAACACCGACTTTTTTAATTCGCCCCCCTCTTCCCCCTCCTCTTCTCTACCCCCTTTTCCCCACATAATCTCCAAACTGCCCAAACCACCACTTCCCAAACTGCTGCCACTTTCCAATCTCCCTCTTTCCACCTTTGACGTTCTTCCCACTCTTTTCTCCTCCACCTTCCCTCCTCCCCTTCCCCCTCCCTTACCCTCACCACCTACAACACTCATTTTCCCTCCTTCGTACCTTTCTCTTGCCTTCGCTTTCTCCACTCCAGTCTTCTTCCCTATACAACATTCCCGCTCTCCTGTAACGTGTTTTCCTATCTGCTCTATTCCCCACTAGGTCGCGACACCTGTAACTCCTTTTTACTCTTACCGCGTGCTTACCTCGCTTACCTCGATCGCCTCACCAACCTAACCTCCAAGCTCCCATCTACTATCCACCTTATTCTCCCTTCCCAGCCTTTCTTTCCTCTTACCCTTTCTTCCACCCTTTCCCTTCCGCCTCACGCACCCTTTTCACCACACCTTCTCTCCACACGCACACCTTAAACCATCCACTCTCTTTCACAATTACTCTCACCGCTGTACACACTTCACTCTTTCATGCAACCGGAAACGGAAGTCCGTCTGCATGAAAATATATACAGTATTATATTATTAATATCTTTTGAATAGGCAGAAATAGGCAAACGGGGTTTGTTTCATAACTTTAAGGATGCTTTAAGAGAAAGATTTATCCTAGTTTTGTTCAGGCATAATGAGGCAAACTTATTAAATTGCGCATCGGAAATTTGCTTTTTTCATTCAAAATCGACTTAATACGCTGGTCAATTACTAAAATTCCATGTCATTGTCCCTCCGTCTTCATCCCTCTTATTACCAAGTTATTTCTCCTCTCTTCCCTCTCCTTCCTATCTTGCTTCAACTCCATTCTCCTTATTCTCTTCCTAACTTCCTCCACTTCTTCCACTCGCGATTCACCTCCCCCATCTCTTCCCCCTCCCTCTTTTTCCCATCTCTCCAGCTTCCCTACCATTTGCTCTACCTTCTCCGTCATCCCATCTACCCTTTCCATTCTTTTTTCCATCTTTTCGCTCCTTACCCCTCCCTCTCTCAACTTTTCCTCCCACTTCTTCTTTTCATTTCTCCACTCCTCTATCATCATCCTCCTGTCCTCCCTCTCGGTCTCCATTTCTTCCTTCATCTCCCTTATCACCTTCATTTCTTCCCTCAGTTCCCTCAACACCTTCATCTCTTCCTTCACTCCTTCTTTCATCTCCCTTATCTCCTTCATTTCTGCATTCATCTCCTTTATCTCCTTCATCTCTACCTTCAACTCTATTATCTCCCCCATCAAATTTCTTATTGTCTCCAACATCTCCCCCACACTTTCCGCATCCTTACCCTTCCCCTTCGGCGACCTCTTAGTCACCGCACTTTTTTTGAACACCGACTTTTTTAATTCGCCCCCCTCTTCCCCCTCCTCTTCTCTACCCCCTTTTCCCCACATAATCTCCAAACTGCCCAAACCACCACTTCCCAAACTGCTGCCACTTTCCAATCTCCCTCTTTCCACCTTTGACGTTCTTCCCACTCTTTTCTCCTCCACCTTCCCTCCTCCCCTTCCCCCTCCCTTACCCTCACCACCTACAACACTCATTTTCCCTCCTTCGTACCTTTCTCTTGCCTTCGCTTTCTCCACTCCAGTCTTCTTCCCTATACAACATTCCCGCTCTCCTGTAACGTGTTTTCCTATCTGCTCTATTCCCCACTAGGTCGCGACACCTGTAACTCCTTTTTACTCTTACCGCGTGCTTACCTCGCTTACCTCGATCGCCTCACCAACCTAACCTCCAAGCTCCCATCTACTATCCACCTTATTCTCCCTTCCCAGCCTTTCTTTCCTCTTACCCTTTCTTCCACCCTTTCCCTTCCGCCTCACGCACCCTTTTCACCACACCTTCTCTCCACACGCACACCTTAAACCATCCACTCTCTTTCACAATTACTCTCACCGCTGTACACACTTCACTCTTTCATGCAACCGGAAACGGAAGTCCGTCTGCATGAAAATATATACAGTATTATATTATTAATATCTTTTGAATAGGCAGAAATAGGCAAACGGGGTTTGTTTCATAACTTTAAGGATGCTTTAAGAGAAAGATTTATCCTAGTTTTGTTCAGGCATAATGAGGCAAACTTATTAAATTGCGCATCGGAAATTTGCTTTTTTCATTCAAAATCGAGTTAATACGCTGGTCAATTACTAAACTTGAAAATAATTATTAAACATATGCCAAAAAAATATTAAACATTTTTTATCGATACAATCTATAAGGAGTTATATAAGCAAATTTTTTTATAATTTTACATGCAACTCTAGCTGTGTACGAGGAACTTGAACAGGTAAAAGTATTATGAAATTAAAGGGATGAGCGTTAACGACAATACTTAAATATAAATATCAACTTATACTTAATAACTTTTAACTCATTTTACTTTTTTATAAACTTTATAAACTTTTACGTTTTTCATAAACTTTCGGGTATTGTTAAAGACGTAAAAGAATTGATTTCGATCATTTAAACAAAAGTTAAAAATCGATTTTTGGACGCCTTTGCGCCACTGTGTGGCGTCGCAATGCAGTTCTGTTTAGTGACGGGGACAGTAAATGCCCAGAATAGGTGCTTGTGTTAAACGATCTTTCAGCGTATTGACCGCTTCATTTTCCTCGGGACCAAATTTAAATTTGCACTGTTCTTTCGTTAAATCGTAGAGAGGCTTGGCAACGATCGAAAAATTCTGGATAAATTTTCTGAAATATGAGCAAAGGCCTAAAAAACTTTTCATTTCGCGGGTATTTCGCGGAACCGGGAATTTTTGTACATTATCAATTCCGCGCTCAGTGGGTCTAATGCCGTCGCTCGTTATCCTATACCCTAGATATTCAATTTTTGTTTCTAGAAATTTACATTTGTCCATACGTAATACTAACTTATTTGCGACGCACAGTCGGAAAACTTCTCGTGAAATTTATAGATGGTGTTCGATCGTGATCAACGCAAGCAAAAAATCGTCTAGATATACCGATACGTCTCCGCGGTTTATTAAATTTCTAAATATCCCTGTTACGTATCTTTGGAATCTTAAAGGGCCCCCTTTTAAAGCAAATGGCATTTTGGTGCATTCGTATTGTCCCAACGGCGTGACAAACGAGGTGTACTTGATGGAGTCCTCGTGCATGCGGATGTGAAAAAATCCATATTTCAGGTCCAGCTTTTACAGTTGTGTACCTAGACTTCTAAGAACCATCGCGGCTCCATTGTAAATAGTCTCTCTTAGTACATAAAAGCTTATGTACTAAGTTACTACCTCTCTAGTTTTAAGTTACCTATAAGTTCACTGACTAGTCTAGGGGTTTTCAAACTATGGTTGTTTACCCCACGACACCTACCTACCTGAGATAATACTGTGCAATGCTAGCCTGCTTTAAATCATATCGCCTATCTATAAGATCCGAGAACCTTCGTACAAATAAATACACTCTCTACGCGTATGGTAATATATGTATATCGTATAATAGATACACTGTTTGGGTGTTTTTCCTGTCATGTTTTTGGTGCCTTTTGCAATTTAACCAGACTGTATAATACCGACTAATAAACATTGTTACACAAAAAAGCTATGGTCTTCGACTGCGGAACCGCTGGATACTTTTTGGACCAGGTTCGAACCCCGCTCAGGTCAATTTTTTTTTCGTTAATCAGATGTTTTTCGCTTCTAACCATGTAAATGTTATTAGACCATTGTAAAAACATTTTCTGACTATGTTTAAACTGTTTTAATATAATTTTTCGGAAAAATAGTTTTGGAGTATTTTCGGCTTCTACTCGTGTACGGGCTGCATTGCTGCTGTACTTAACATTTTTTTACATGGAATAAGTGCATCGACTTGACTATCAAGCCTTTTATGTTGAGTAGTTATTGTCCTTGGAATCGTAGCTATTATGATTCGCTCTCTTCTTTTGCGTAACGTGTAAATAAGATTGAATAGTTTTATAGCACAAAATGTGCATCTGAAGTATTATTAGCAATAAATACTCATCTTTAATAATTGTGGGTGGATTGGTGTGGCATATCTCGCTTTGCGTGGCCTGTTGATTATATGATTGTTTATTTTTGTTACACGAAATATATACGTGAAGTAATATTAGAAATACTTATCTTTAATAATTGTAGGCGAATTTGTGTGCAGTGGAATAATCTAGCATTATCAGTCTTCAATTGTCGGTGATATTTGTTCTTGATTAAAAACTGTAGTGAGTATCTCTGCTGGCCGAACTATGTTTAATTCTAATCGAGCATAAGATAAGTAATAAATAATAACATCTACATGCGAGCAACATCCAATAGTGCGATTACCATTGGCACATTCACAACAATACCGTTTTATACCGGAATAACCAGTTGAATTTGTTATATAATCTACATAACTTTTATACCTTTTGCGGTTCATATGTCGTGATTTGACTTCGAACTTAACTATATTATTATCTTCTATTAAATAACGGGCCTTAATGCCAGAAAATCAAGAATATTGGCTGAACATAATGGTGTTTTTCGACGATTTCAATGTTGTGTTTCTACTTGTTGTGCTAAACTATTTATAGCTTTATATTCGCTCAGTATTTGGACAGTTATACTATCAAAAAGTGTGACACCAGAATTTAATCTTTTTCCGAATTTATTATTTTAGAAGCACGCAATCCTGAAATATGATTGAATTGTGGGAAGAAGTTTGTTGTCGAGTTGGTGGTGTAAAAGCTGGTATTTTTTCCCAATATACCATGAATAGCTTCAACGACCCAGCGATTTTTGGTAACTTTACGAGATGAATTAGACTCCTCAATATTAATTGAGTACGTGCGCCTGTTAATACAGGTATCAGAACATGAAACCCAGACTCTTCTAAGTGCGATTTAATATCACGAAAACCACGATCTACAATACAAAAGTGTCCCCGTTTCATCAATGTGCTTATTGGGATCTTGAGGAACGATCCGCATGATTTCAGCATCATTTTGGTTGGCATAAGAAGGTCCGAACATGTCAATGATGTATCCATTTGTCGTGCAGACGGTAAATGGTTTACATAAAAGTACCTTTTTATGCCCTGAATACGATTTTCGCTAGTATGCATTATTCGTACTTTTTTAATGGCGAATATATGTTCATTCTAGAGATTTCATTTTCGATTAAATGATCGCGGGAAAGCGCCCTACCACCAAAATGAGGAGGAAGAATATCCTTTAAGAAACAGTTAATGACTGAATGGCAAAAATCAGAGACTAGCTGCTCGCCTTCTAACCCACGTATTGCAGCTATGAGCTGGATAAAATTACCAGTACGCAATTTGAATAAAAATACAACGAGGGCTTGTGTAACAGCATGCTGCGCTGTTTAGAATTTTTCATTGAAACCTTCTCACGAAGTTCAATCCGATTTTCCCAGGTTAACTCTGTGAATACTTCGAGTCTTCTTTCGAATCAACTTTGTCATGAATAGTTGAACTATTATTGATTAAAAGATATTCAAAATAAGTTCTGAGCTCTTTAGTGTCAAGTGAACTTGTATTCGTGTAAATATGGAAATTCATTATTAGTTGAGGGTACAAACAATTTTTAATCAAATATTGAGGGCAGCACCGATATTCTTTCGGAATATATATTTTTTGCGTTAGAAATGCGTGTTCCTGGCTTCTAGGGGAACGGTAATGATATTTTTTGTCTGCAAGGAAGCAATATTTGTGAGCTGCAATAACTCTATTAAATGGTACCTCGAAGAACTCGATACTAGATACACTAGGATTATTTATATTACATGTAAACGGCGAATAATCTGTTGTTGAAGACAATGGGTTATATATACGTTTTAATTAAAAATACGTCTTTGTTAGTCGTTTGTTACTTGCGAGCAGCTTTTCCGAGGAGTCACCTGACCCCCGGGGTAGGTAGAAGCTCGCGAGTAATTGCCCAAAAGGCTTTGTTCCCGAGCACTGGTCCCGTTACAAATGAGCCGCGCCGCGCCGCACAGTGGGGCCGAGGCGGAAAAAAAAGTAAAAAAAAGAAAGTTAATTTTGGTTATTTTTTCTGTTAATTAGTTTTCGTTATTAGTCAAAGCAAATAGTTCCGATACGTTTTATTGTTTTTTTTTGGTGCTGAGAGGCCACTGAAGTTGAACTTTATTACTTTAGTAAGAATCGGCAGTTTCGAATGAAGACAGAATTTTTGTTCCTATACCTATATTTTCATAGATATGAATGTGAAACTTTTCAGATTTTCTATTTATGTGTATAAGAAGCGAAACAATTGTCTATCCTGCCCCAATTTCATTAGGATCATGGAGAAAAGTAATAGACGAGATAAGCGTTTAGATATTCGTAGTTCGACATGTTTATCCAGTCTTACAAAAAAAGCTCCGGCAAGCTCCAGTCCAATGAAGTTATTTCTTTCATACTGACATTACAAACTATCTTTCCTGTAAATTTCATTTTCGCATCATTCCGGTTGCGGCCTCTATATTGCTTTAAATGAATATTTTACTAATTTACACGTTGACTGCGAAGCGAGTATACAAGAAGATCTCAATGAGGATGAACCTGATTTTCTTCAAAACCATATCAATCGATCGACCCTGTCTTGTGATGAAAAAGGAAACCATTCATATGTGCGGTAATTCAAACAGGGGTGAGAAAAATGTCCAAAAAGTCAAAGTTTCCAAAACATATAATGACCTACCGTTCGCCATATATGTATTTTCAAAAAAAACATCCAAAGTACATGATCCTATACATGAAGGATTAATAAATCGTATGCATTTCACGTTTTTCTTTATTATTTAGAAATATTCCTAGAAAAAATCATCTAACACCGTAAACCCGCACGACTCATTCTTGGAAATTCTGAAAGTTGATATTACACCTTGCCAAAATGATCAGTTCTAGAGTGACGACTCTTGACACATTTAAAATTTGCTTCCATAAATAAAAAATTAGCAGAAAACAGAGATTTCCGAGTAACTCATATTAAGTACTTAATGTTTAACAACTGTTTAGAAAAATTATTTTGGCCCAAATAAGCGATGTACATGTGGAAATCGTTCCATCAATTTTTAAAGAAATTCATTGAATATTTTCGTTTTTACGGATTTTTTTGCCGCTTTTTGGCCATTTCGTACCACTGTGCTGAGGTTACGAAGTAAATTTAAATGTATTTATTACAGAATATTAGTAGGATAGTTTAGTGAGACAGAGAGTGAGAGGGAGAGGGAGAGGAGAGAGAGAGAGAGAGAGAGAGAGAGAGAGAGAGAGAGAGAGAGAGAGAGAGAGAGAGAGAGAGAGAGAGAGAGTGAGAGAGAGAGAAGGAATGAACAGAATGTGTGGGTAAGATAGTATGTAAACATAGCTATCGTAAACCAAGGCCAATTCTTGGCTGTTAGGCTGAATAAGGCAGTATTATTATTATTATAGAATATGCATGACAAAAATTATATTAAATACGTATCATCGTTGAATATTAATTATAAAATGAAATTACTTTAATTACGTAACAAAAAATTTTTTAAAAAATTTTAATTTTAATTACTTATGAAATTGCTTATAAATTATTGAAAAACATATCAAATCTTAGTCATTTCTGATGTATCTGTGTCTCCTCAATCGAATGAGACCAACGGCAGGTCGATACGGCGATCCGTTACCGAGATATAGAGTTTTTACCGCATTTTCGCCGTTCTGCCCCACTGTGCGCCGGTGCGGTGATTTATGATATGATCACTATTGTCAGGGAAAGCTATTTAAATGAAGGACAGGAGTTGCCTGTTGTTTATTAAAGATATTATGAAGACCAGCAATGTTACTATCCGTATTATGAGCCTGGCGAATACAAAAGAATATTGGAATACGTGAATAAAACAATGTCTACAGCTCGAAGACTCTCTCAGTTGAATGCTCGAAATAAAAAATACCATTTATCAGATCTTTTTTCTAGACAACAATGAGTACAGTTGTTCGAAGCATAAACCGCGATTTTATGATATCCTTAATAATGTATAATAGTTTCCTTTTCACTTAACAGAAATAGGTACGACAATATCTCTACATGCTAATAGAACAGTGAATCCCTTACTAAACAATGGACCAAGTAAAGCTAAGAGTCAAGTCAATGCACTTATTCCATGTTAAAAATGTTAAGTAGAGCAGCAATGCAGCCCGTAATGACTAGAGACCGAAAGTACTACAAAATAATTTTTTCAAAAGATTATTTTAAAATAGTTTAAACATAGTTAAAAAATGTTTTTACATGGTTAGAATCGAAAAACATCTGATCAGCGAAAAAAAATTGACGAGGGCGGGATTTCAACCTGGTTCAAAAAGTATCCAGCGTTTCCGCAGTTAGAGACCATAGCTTAACTATAACCTGTATAGTATGATTTTCTTTCTTTTATATTACGCAAGTTTTAAAATCTGAACGATGTTTGTTTAAACGTAGGCATGTTTAATATTACATTACATATTTTGAAGATATTGAAAAGATAAGTAAAAGATGACGCACCTATCTCAGGAATTTCAAAAAAAATTGAGCATATTACTTATGACAATATCTTATTGCTAAATTAAATATATGTTAGTACCTCTTCAACTTCTATATAAAATCTGCATTTTTTCGACTTTTCGTGTTTTCCGTTCTTTACAACCAGAGTTTGCAACCGAAAAATCTGAACACGATTCCTAATATCTGTGGTTGTCAGGAAGAACGCCGCATGTCACATACTTTCACTTTCGAGATACTACCGTTTAAAGTTTTGACTACTAATGCTTTGTCATAGGATATCGGTTAAATTGCATTATTTTTTTGAGCCTTCCGAATTTGTTTTCATGACTTTTTTCTGGTAAATACGTAAATCCAATACTATAAAGTTCAATTAATGCATAAACACAAATTTATTGAAATTGTGACATGTGTCGTTTTTCCTTGCAACCACAGATATGTGGCATGGTATCCGAAATGTGACAGTTTTTTCAGAATTTTGAATTGTCATTAGATGGGGAAAATGGGCCAAAAACTGAATTTTCGATTTTTCTCCATAATAGTATATATGGAGTAAATTAAATACGTTTAAACATATTTACAACATAAAAAATCGATATATAGGCATAATAATTATAGATATTTTACATACCAGGTGTTCCTCGACTGCACCGAGATCCTTTCCTGAGAAATATCGGCGTGAGTAAGCCAGTATCATCGTCGCTAGTGTCATTTTCAGACATTGCAATGTTGTTCGTTCCTAATTATTTATAATTTTTTTATTAATCAGTCAACATAAAAAGATATTAATCAGTTATGTTTTAGCATTTTTTAATATAATTTTATTTCGTAATTAATTGGTTAAATAATTAGGCTAAATATAAAAAATACCTTGCTGCAAATCTATGATTTTTGTAGAATTTATATATAATGAATATTATTAGGTTATCCCAAAAGTTTGTTCTGCAATGTAAACGTTTAAAACTGTCAGATAACACAAGAATATACAAACAATATGATCATTTGTTCCTTAATATCCTATTATTTTCCAAGCTTCCACTTACTTAACCATGCAATTTGCTTTCTTACAAAAGCCCTTGGAATTTGCACTGTGCACATTGATTGAAAACGAAACGAACTTTGTGGACAATCTAATATAAATTTCTATTCAGTATAAATGTATTTCACTTTACACTTACGACATTTTATCTTTAGCTTTTTATCATGTAAGATACATGTCCTACTTCAACTGTCAATTTTCATTTCGTAACGTTTATTTTTTAAATCTCAATTTAGGGGTATAGCAATTTGTTTTGTTTTTAATGTAACGTATTTAGAACTGTTTTATGACCACTGATGTATATTATTGTTTCACAATGTTTGGTTACTTCTATTAATCATTCGCAAGGATAAAGTGAAAAACGGTCAGGGAGAGAGATTGATAAGAATGGTTGAAGAAAGAGAGCTGCATATCCTTAGCAGTAACAAGGCAGGGGATGAGGGAGGAGAGTACACTTGCATAGACAAGAAAGGGGCATCAGCTATAGATTATGCAATAGGTAATTCGAAAGGCTGGAACGAAACATAAAACTACTCATTGGAAATAGAACGGAATCCGACCATATGCCACCAATCATAGAAGTGAAAGCGGAGGGAGGAGCGAACGTGGAGGAAGAACAACCAGGAAAAGAGATGATGACGTGGAGCATAAACGCAATAGAGAAATATGAAGAGAAGAAGTGGAAAACATGATGCAAATAAAGACAATAAGACTGAAAATATGGAAAATGTGACGTCAGTTTTGGTGCGATAGAGAAGTGGGAATAGAATGCACCAGGGAAAAAGGAAGATGAATAGATATTACAAAAAAAAATGGAAGTTAGGAAAATTAGAGAAACAAGAAGTGTGAAAGAAGAAGGCAGCGTTTAGAGAATTATGTAGGAAAATAGAAAATTTGAAAAAGCAGGAGAAGATTAAAAGGGAAAAGTCGGAAGTGCAAATATAGGTCTACATTAACAGGGAGAGAAGAAAAAAGTGCAAAAATTAGAGGAATAAATATGTGGAGAGAACATTTTAAAAATCTGCTAGGAGGAACAGATGAGAAATTAAGGGAAGATAAAAGGGAACAGGTGACATTAGAAGAAGTTATGAAAACGAGCTAATAGAAGAGGAAATAGCAAAATAAATAAAGGAACCAAAACATAAGAAGGCACCTGAATGGGATAAAATCTCAAACGAGGCCTGTCTGTATAATAAAGGCAATGCAAGAAATGAATAGGAAAAGATAAATCAGCAGGGGAGTGCGGGTACCCAAAATTTCGGGTATCCGAGCCTCGGGTCGAGTCGGGTTGGGTCGGAATCCCGAAAATTTACAAACTTCCTATTCCCTGGCCTTTTTCCTTACTGACTTAACCCGCGCGACACAGACTTAAGACTACTACAGACATTGCATCTTATTGATTTCGAGTACCCGAAATCGCAAAGTCAATAGTCAAAAAAGTCAACAAGATGCAATGTCTGTAGTATTCTTAAGTCTGTGTCGCACGGGTTGAGTGAATAAGAAAACAGGGCAGCACGAAGCAATAAATCCAAGCTCAAATTCTCTAAAGTACTGTCTCCTTATTTTACCTAGTCTCGATTCGTTTATTAACATTGTGGCGACCGTGACAGGACCCGGGTAATTAGTACAGAAAGTGCGATCAGTGGTGTGTAAAGATGTTGAATAGAGAGGTTAGGGGAACTCGAGAGGCTGGACTTGGTGCGACTGGTCGTCGAAGTTCAGAGGTGTTGATGGATGGAGACCGTTAAGAGACAAAGAAGAGTCCATCGAATGTTATTCACGTAGGCGCATACGGCTTTCGTAGCGATAATATCGGATGACAATGCTACGCACGAAGAAAGGACCGTTGCATTCCAACTCTTAGAAGCCATAATGGCGGAGCTGAACGAGGCCCACGTTGCGTTTAACAACGCATTATTTCAGTCCGACCTAGATGATGAGGAAATTGTAAAGGAGTTAGAGACGGATGATACATATAAAACCAATTTCTTGACTGCTAAGCTAAGGATGGCTGACCATCTCAGAGCGGCACCACCGGGACTCCTCTGGTATCGAGAGAAACACATTGAAGCTCCCGAAGACTGAGCTGCCCAAGCTCAACGGCAGTGTTAAACAGTGGCTTCCTTTTTGGAGTCAGTTTAAAAAGAATCACGACGACCAGACGATTAGTAGAGAAGACAAGTTTCAGAACCTTCTACAGGCTACAGTCGTGGGATGAAGAGCCAACGAACTCGTGAATAGTTTTCCGCCAACTGGAGAAAACTATGAAAAGGCGGTTACAAGTTTAAAAAATCGTTTTGGCCGAGACGATATAGTATTGAAGTTTTACGTGCGCGCACTTTTGGGTCTTGTGCTACAGAACGCTGTGAAATGAAACAAAAAAAACCATCGCTCGCGAGCCTGTTTGATAAGGTAGAGTCCTACATTCGCGCGATTGAGACGCTGGGGGTCGCGACAGATAACTGCGCCGCGATGTTATACCCGTTGGTGGAGTCGTCTCTCCCGGAAGAGGTCTTGCGTGCCAGACAACGCAACGGAAAACGGGAAGTAGCGGACGCAGGCGACGAACGGGAAACGAAGGATCGGCTTACGAGAGTTCTGAGGTTCCTGCAGCTCGAAGTGGAAAATCAAGAGTGCATCAACATGGCTTTACAGGGCTTCCATATTTCTGTGGAAGGAGGACTCAAGAGACAGAAATACAAACCGGAGCCGTCCAAAAAGCCTGCCAGCGCGAGCGCACTGCGTACCTCGAAAGAAAAGAGACTGATAATATGTGTGTTTTTTAGAGGTAAACGCGAAAATCGGGATTGCGAAATTGCGAGAAAAATGAGTTTCAGCGAAAGAAAACACTGTGTATCGATTTGCGAAACGCTCGAGGTCTGCTTACAAACGTTGCGCGTCAAAGTATATTCCGATTTACAAGTGAAAACGGTGAGAGCGATCATAGACACAGTTTCGCAACGTTCATATATTCGCAGAGAGATTGAAGTGGCACATTTCTTGTTCGGCAGTGTCAAGTCAAAGACAAAGAAACACGACGTTTTCTTGATTCGCATGACGAGTCTTGATGAATCTTACACATGTAATTTTTCGGTATTAAACGAGGACACGATTTGTAAAACGATTATGTGCATTTCCAGGGACGCGTGGATTGATAAATTACGTGAAAGGAATATTACGTTCTCCGATATGTGCAGTCAGCAAAATTCGATACAAGTTCTTATAGGCGCGGATGTTGCCGGAAAATTATTTACTGGGGATAGATATGAAACGGGTAACGGTCTCGTTGCGATGGAGACACTACTCGGATGGATGGTTATAGGGTAATTAAACAAACAATCGAAGGAGAACCGCGATACAGCTACAATGCTTACGACAATGTTTGTGCATCAGGCGGACGTATCAGAATCATGGCGCTTAGATATTCTAGGCACCAACGACCCTATCGAAAAAATGAGTGAAACGGCCAGGAATGAAAGCACGCGAGATTTTATAAGAAAAACAGCAGTCAATGAGAACAGTCGGTACGTGGTTCGACTTCCGTGGAAGCAGGATCATTCCTTTTTGTCTGAGAATCGTGATATCACAAAGCATAGATTGACAACGACAATCGACAAATTAAACAGACAAAATCTCTTTTCCGCCAATGATGATGTTTTCAAGAATTGGCTCGCAGAAAATATAATCGAAAGGGTTTCTGATAAAGAGATGGAAAACGCGTGTCACTACTTGCCGCATCGACCTGTTGTAAAGTTAAACAGCACGGCGGAGATTAGGCCAGTATTTGACGCGTCAGCTAATTAAAAAGGGTATCCATCGCTCAACCAATGCCTTGAAAAAGGACTTAATCTTATAGAGCTCGTTCCGTCGTCATTGAATAGATTTTGCGAGAGAAAGATAGAAGTTATTTCGCACATTAAAGCGCGTTTTTGCCAATTGTTGTAAATCAGGCAGACAGAAACTTTCTTCGTATTCTGTGGCAAGTGGACGGAAGAACAGTGGTTTTTAGACATTGTTATATTTTTTGTCTAAGCTTAAGTAAAAAAAAATAAATAAAAACTTTTTTTTATGTTCAGTGTTACGAGCCAGGGCCGCAAGCAGCACGAGTAGCCGGCGAAGGATTGTTATCCTGGGGATATTGTCTCAATATGTTAGTTAAGAGGTACGCGGACAAACCCATTGCGAAATTGGAGAGCCGCTAGGATTATAGACAGCGATGACGAAGCCGATGCGAAATCGGGGAGCCTCTAGGATCGGAATCAAGCGCAGACGAACCTGATGCGTAATCAGGGAGCTGCTAGAAGTGTGAGACTTCGTGAACGAACCCAATGCGAAATCGGGGAGTCACTAGGAGCCACGCGCAGACGAACCCAATGCAAAATCGGGGAGCTGCTAGGATGCGGACGAACCCGATGCGAAATCAGGGAGTCGCTAGGATGGTGTAGCGAGCCTCGTAACTAGTATAATTTAATTGATGCAATTCGAGCGATAAGATTGTATCGTGTGGGGAAAGAAATCAGATCGTCGAGCGACATAGGTAGATGGAAATACGATTTGAATCCGGCCGATTTGCCGGTGCGGGGTTGTAACTAGTGATCAGACCGATACCAAATCAATACTATCGATACCCATCCGCAAGTTATGATGCCGTATCGTATCGGTATCAAAAGTAAAGCATCAAAAACATTGATACCCATTTGATACTTCTACGTAAGTATCGATACCCGTTTGATACTTCCACGAAACTATCGATACTCGTTTGATACTTTACGAAATTTCGATACCTGTTCGATATTTTACGAAAGTATCGATACTCCGATACTTCACGAAGGTATCGATACCTGTTTAATACTTTACGAAAAAATTTATAGTGTTTTGATACTTCACAAAAGTATCGATTACCACTTCGATACCCATTTAATGTTTCTATCAGGATTCCTGGTTGCTATGCAAATTTCAATAACCGTTTCAAATCTTCTGAAATTTTTGATACTTATTTACCGACTATTTCACCGGAAAGTTTATATTTATCTGACATTTATCTAAATTAATACTAAAGTATTGCTTATTAATATTGTTCATAAAAACGTATTTCTGGATTGAAGATAAATTACTTATTCAAGGCAGCTATAGCATTCAACAACACATAACACATAATTCATTATTGTTAATTTGTTTATTCGTGGCTAATATATATTATTATAAACTAGTACAATGACAAACTATTAAGAAACAGTATTTTATTTACAGTATTATCTTTTAATCTGTTCCTCTTTTTGCTGATTAATTCTCCGGCTTTAGAAAATACCCGTTCAGCCGGCACTGAGGTTGCCATAATACAGAAATATTTTTTGACATAAACTGACATTTTGCCATACTTTTTTGTGTTTCCCTTCCAATAAATGAGAGGATCTTGCCTTCTTCCCAAAAGGGGTTCTTTTAAATAATTTTAAATTTCTGTGGATATACTATTTGTTACTGCTTGTGAAACTATGCTATTTTTCATTTCTACACAATTGTCGAAAGCGGTCCAAAAATTTGATCCATCTTCTTCGGTCGTCGCCGTTTCGAAGGATGAGGCATTTAATCCAATCGTTGGTGACAACGGTGAAGAAAAGGAAAAATGTGGATCATACAAATTTGTTATCCGTATTAAATTATTTCGTACTGCTGCGAAATTCGCATCATTGGAATACCATACGTTTCATTTGTTTCCAGGTCGCTGAAATATTTGTTCATTTGTGTTGTCAATTCCGCACGGAGTTGTTCTTGTATGCTGTGCTCCTCAGAAGTACAGTTTAAAAAGGAACATAACTGGTTTTTCATCGAAATAACTTTTGAGATAGTTATTCTTTTCTCGACACATATTTCTTCCGTTGCAAAAAGAAAAGGTTTTAAAATTGGTATAATCTGACCTATTTAGGAGTGTGCAGACTGTCTTATGTTTCGGACGTCCGAGTGTTCGGGTCGGGTCCTTCGAACTCGGGCGGTCTCGGACGGGCGTCCGTTACAAACGAACGCTCGGACAGTCCGAGACACTCGGACGGTCCGAGACAGCCGGGCAGTTCGATACAATTGCGATTCGGACCCAGACCAACAATTTCGACAGTTTAACCTCTTCGAGCAGTCCGACTATGCAAGCAGCTCATCGTGTATACAAAATTTATATCATAATTGATTTTTAATATAAATTTAAATTTAATTAATTGTTTGTATAGTATTACCAAGCGTTTAGTACTATAAATAATGTAAATGCGTAAGGGAAACTAATTTCTATGCACAAAGAGAGAAACAAAAAGTTTTAAATATAGTTATATATTATATATTTTATTCCCATGTAAAAAACACAACTCCTGCACATTTTCAGGCAACAATCTAGTACGAGTTGCCGTTACTATATTTCCAGAGAGCGAAAACAATCGCTCACTTGTTACCTGGGTTGCAGGTATTGCGAGATAATATTTTGCAACTTTACTCAGTATTGGATATCTTGGTGCGTTATTCCACCACCAATCTAAAATATTAATTTTGCGTGATAACACGCCTTCCGAAAAATAACTCTGCATTTCCCGATTGATGCGTGTTTCAAAATTGGACATTTCAATTTCCGGGTTGCCCAACGTCTTATTAAGAAAGTCTAGTAAACTAGATTTTTTACAAACAAAAAAATTACACCAAAAATCCAAAATCATAATATAATCATTATAAATGAATAATTATTTATCCCAAATCCTATCCTAATAAATATTAACTTAATAAAATAATATAATTTAAATAATAATTTAACACTTCTCACTATTAACAAACAACGAATAAAATTTTTTAATAATCTTAAATTTTCTTCTTATTAAAAAAGTTTAGTAAACTAGATTTTTTACTTCCATCTATAAGTAATACAATGGAAATTTCAATGAAAAAAAAACTTCAAATTATATTTTATTTTTTTTAGATTACCAGACTTTTTTAATAAGACGTTGGGTAACGCGGAAATTGAAACGGGCAATTTTGATACGCACAAAAATCGAGAAATACAGAGCTATTTTTCGGAAGGTGTATTATCACGAAAAATTAATATTTTAATTGCAAAATATTATCTGGCAACACCTATAACCCAGGTAACACGTAAACGATTGTGTTCGCTCTCTGGAAATATAGTAACTGCAACTCGTACGAGATTGTTGCCTGAAAATGTGCAGGAGTTGTGTTTTTTACATGCGAATAAAATATATAATATATAACTATATTTAAAACTTATACTATACAAACAACTAATTAAATTTAAATTTATATTAAAAATTAATAATGATATAAATTTTGTATACACGATGAGCCGCTTGCATTAGTCGGACTGCTTGAAGAGGTTAAACAGTCGAAATAGTTAGTCTGGGTCCGAAATCGCAATTGTATCGAACTGCCGTCCGACTGTCTCGGACTGTCCGAGCGTTCGTTTGTAACGGACGCCCGCCCGAGACCGCCCGAGTTTTTCTAAGCCCGCGAGTCCGATATCTCGGACGTACGCACACCTCTAGACCTATTGTATCCCACTCAAAGTCGACTAATTTTTCAAAGTTTATTTTTAATGACGACATTGCTAGCACAATTGCTTGTTGTTGTTCTTTTAATCTATTAAACATTTCGAATGTGGAGTTCCTTCGTGTTCCTACCTCCATTTTTAATTTATGATTCGGTAAACCTAATATAAATTGAACTTCAGTTAATTTGTCTTTCGCCACTGAACTTTGCCTGAAATAGGTTACCATGCGTCGACATTTTTCGCGAAGTATACTTATATCTTCAATAGCATTTAACGATTTTTTTACAACTAAATTTAGTGTGTGGGCGAAACACGGTATACTCAACGTCGGGTTTCGAAGCTGTTTCACAACGGAAATCATGTTCGCAGCATTGTCAGTGACCACTGCAACAATTTTGTTTGATATGTCCCATTCAATGAATGCTGTATCTAAATAATTAGAAATTGCAGCAGCCGTTCGTTTTTCTGCTATTTTTACAGTTTTAATGGTATATGACATATAATTGACACGTAATTGTAAAAAAACTGTCAGTGTTTATGCTGGTCCATGTATCGGTGGTAACGCATACATTCTCAACGTCTTGGAGCTCCTTCTTTACTTGCTCCTTTTGCTTTTCATATTTTTCACTTAACAGTTTTTTCAATGTCTTCGTTGAGGGCAAAACGTACTTGGGATCAAGATATTTCATAAGCTGTTTGAAACCCCGATCTTCAACAATCGAGAACGGTTGTAAATCTGTTATGATTAAGTTTAAAATTAATTCATCAATTTTCTTTTTGTTTTTATTGTCCTCTGTATAAAGCGGATAAACGCGTTCGGTATTAATTGTATCATTTTGCTAATTTTTATCCTGGATATCGCGTAATTTTAAATGCTTTATCATATTAGTTGTACACTTATTAGATTTTATTCTTTTTTTGCATATACTACATTCTACGTCACTATCCGTAACATTTACGTAGTGATTCCAGACCAAGAACGTTTCGGCATTTTCAAAATGATTATGTGTATTCTATAAACAGTGAAAATATACTTTCTATAAAATAACTTTAGTATTACTTGTAATTTTAATTTAGATAAATGTCAGATAAATATAAACTTTCCGGTGAAATGGTCTGTAAATAAGTATCAAAAATTTCAGAAGATTTGATACGGTTATTGATATTTTCGTAGAAATATTAAATGGGTAACGAACGGGCAATCGATATAATTATGTGATGTATCAAAACGCTATCAATACTTTCGTAAAGTATCAAAACGCCATCAATACTTTCGTAAAGTATCATATAGGTATCGATACTTACGTGAAGTATCAGAGTATCGATACCTGTGTAAAGTATCAAACAGGTATCGAAACTTTCGTAAAGTATCAAACGTGTATCGACTCGTGAAGTATCAGTATCAAAAATTGATACCAAACACCTTACATTTCAATACGTACCGACACTTCCCATTGAGTACTTTGGTATCGAATTGATTGAGTATCATCAATAGTATCATCGTCGTCATCGTCGATAAAATTCGGTTCAAGGGCACTTTTGACCATTTTATCCGGCTATACTCTTTACAACATTATATAATTTTTAATAATACGTTATATAAAATATTAGTGAAATAAATATATATATTTATTATACTAATATATATTTATATATATATATTTATTACACTAATATTTTTATATAACGTATTATTAAAAATTATGTAATGTTGTAAAGGGTATAGCCGGATAAGATGGTCAAAAGTGCCCTTGAACCGAATTTTATCGACGATGGATCATTCGATAGGTCATCAAGGAAAAAAAAAATATATGTGTGTGTGTGTGTGTGTGTGTGTGTGTATGTACGTTCTTTACCAACAAAGATGTAAATTTCTAATGTAATGTATGTGGCTTAAGACTTTTGTACAGTATTGTACATATAATTTTCAACATAATATCACATGCAAGAGAATACATATTCTTAAGAGAAACTAGTAATTAGTGATGTACGCAGCCTGTCTTTGGACATTGTATTGAAAAGAAGAAATGTATTTCCTGTCAAAAAGGACACCATGGACGTGAAATTCATGTTAAATTATTTTCACACAAGTTTTGATTATTTGAAGAGATTGATTTATTTCAGTGGTCTATCTCATGATTATGTTGCTTAATGAAATCCCCATAGTTACCTCTTTTTTAACAAGAGGTCATATTTATTGCTCAGCAAACAAGTTATCAAATATTTATGATCTATGGTACAAATAACAAGTATATAAGTCAGAGTCTTAATTATTTTCCGTAATATCTGTTGCTAAAATTACATTAATTTCCACTTCTGTACTTTTTAGATAATACATGCTGGTGAATAAATCTGTATAGATATAGATTATCATTTTCAAAATGACGCACATTGTTCTCGACAACCGTTACAGTAAGCTTTCCAAACATTTCGAAATATGTGTTTATGTGTATGTATACAATAGTCCATAGGCATGTGTAAACTATATAGAATTAATTACTAAAATTTAGAAAAGCGTCGAATATTCTTTTTAAGAATATAATTTAAATTGCAATTATTTTCAGTTTATAATATTCCTAGTATTAAAGTTAAACTTCTATTATTAATGTAACTAAAACATGATTCGTAAGATAACAATATAACTGGTTTTCTCTTACAACATAGAAATATTATAAGTGCAAGTGCATGATAGGCAAATATTAAATAATTAATATTGTTTGAAGAAATTAAATGTAGATATGGTATATTATGCCGTAGAATGATGACATACTTTTGTATAGTTATGACTAAACTATGTATTTTTATGCAAATCCTTATTTTTAGAAGTTATTTTATAAAAATTAGGATATACGAAAAATTGTTGTCATTGATTGTCGATATCGATTCTTACTAGCACGTGGTTTTATTTATTTAAGAATTGTGCACGTGCTGCAAACGAAAAAAGATCCGCAGTATAGCTCAATCATTTGCAGCGCTTTTATAATAAAGTGAATCTATAATTACAATAAATATGAATGTGAAAAGCATTCAACTACGTATGGTTAACACTTTAAGGTGTGAGTCTACAAAAAAAGTGAAACGAAAATTAAATAACGATAATGAAGTTTCGACTTTCTTTTTAAGTTAAGTTATTAATAATTAAAAATATCTTTGATTTATTTATATAAATGAATCAGACCAGAAAGAGATCAGACAGTGACGTAGCGTGCAAAAATATAGAATTCATACCTGCATTGTCTTTGCTGTATCTAAATTGTTAATAATTTGAAAACAAACTTTATTCTCATAGATTTATACTTATTTATACTCACTATCTTTCAAAATTCATGCTCGTATATTCATTCTTTAAAATATTTCATATATGTACTTAAACCTTCTGTATAATTAATGTATGCAGTAATTATGTACTTATTTCATTTTTAAATATTTGAATGGTTTCTTAATCTAATATATATGTAATATATTTATATTTATTAATATGTATATCTCAAAGGATTTTTTGTACGAATTAAAGTTCAATTAATTGATATTGATCAATGTGAAATAAATCTGGTATTACTTACTAGAAAGAAGAAGAATACAAAAGTTTCAAAGTGAAATATTCCGGGGCTCACAATTGCTCTACAATTGATGAAACTTTATAAAAGTTTGAACACAGAAACCGATCTATTTACATGTAAACTGGAAGAGCGAGGAAACAAGACTGCGTTGAATTGATGAACATGATACTGATTTCTGTTCTTATGGATGGAAGTCAATATTTAGTATGTGTTTACCTGTGCGACCCAGTTGGTCTGTAATATTCGCATTTAATCGGGCCTAGTTTTTGTATTAAATTCAGTTAAAATTTCAAACACATGAAAATTGTAGTGTCGAGTATCATACTTTTCATTTTGAGACAATTTATAATAGTTTATATGTATGTCTATCAAGTATTGCATTTACACACATTGGTTATTTGTATTTAGAAACAATTAGTGTAGAAATGTCAGAAAAGAAGGTATATGTTCAACATTTTCTTCAACGTCCTTAATACATACTCACCTACATTGGATGTAGACACTATGTAAATACTAAGCTTCCGATTTGTAAAAAATCTTCGATGTTTGAACTGTGATCGTTCTGTTAAAAAATTGGTACAAACATAAACCTGGTTTCATTTTAACCATCTAAGATGGTTATGCACTATGTAATAGATGGAAAATTCAGGGGATGTTTTTTTCGAAAATGGTACTACAAGGTATTATATGCTGGTCCTAAATCATGGGGCAAGTTGGGTAGTGGGCGGTATGGGCGCGGGGGTGTTGGTTCTAAACCACGGGCAAAGAAATATGTGGGAATGAACTATTGAAATAGCGTATTTTTCTATATTTAATCACTTTTTATTACTTCAGCATTATGTACATCTGTTTTATTAGCATTGCATCTACACCTAAAGCTAACAATTCAATGTCAAACAACGAGTTACGCTCAAAATCATCATGTTCTGCAATTGCCTTTTGTATATTCGCCATTATTTACAGTTTGTATTATATTATTTGTACAAGATATAGGTTCTCAGATAGCCAAGAGTACCTGTGATCGATACAATATTCCAAAGCAATCCATTCTCGCATCGTTTTCTGAGTTATGTAGCAGATCCATCGAGGTATTTACTGAAAAGACAAAGTTCCGCAGAATGTACTCTCACTTACGTAGGAGATCTTCCCAAGTAGCCATAGAAAATTGAATTTCACTGCCACGATTGTCTCGTATAGCCAGTTCTATGTGGCAGAAACCGCTAATTCATTAAAAAGATAGAATATATCCGGCAAGCCATATCTCCTGCTCAATGTACTCACCGCGCGCATTATCCTCTGTTGCGAATTACACTGTATAATACCACATTTGATCTGCAATACCTGTTGGATGATTCTTACAGAGTTTGTCATTCTAAAACCAAATGCAAAAGCAGAATTGTTCTATTACGCACTGTTTTCGAAATGCATTGGTTTTTGTAAAAATGCACGATTTTGATAAAACATGGAGTGTTATGTGAAAATTAAACATGCGAGAAAGTTCAGGTATAAGTCAAATGATAGAGGGGACTTCCCTCTATACAGGGTGGCCCACATAACTCTGAACAGTTCAATATCTCGAAAACTATGCCATCGATTTTAAAGTTTTTAGTCTTAAATTGCATGGAACTGAAGGGCCTTTCTGACTACATAAACGTGAAGTGGCCTCCCTTCCCCTTTAACGGGGGAGGGGAGGTACCTTTGTAATTTTAAATGGAACCCCCTATAAAATGTTACATATTTAGATTCTACAGGAAAAAACAAGTCAATTTTGTCTGAAACATTTTTTTGTCAGATACTTCACTGATGAGATATAACAGTTTGAAGTTTCGAGTTGTAGGTATTTGAAGCGCTCGGAAATAGCGTTATGGAATTATACGCGTTTGAGTCCATTGCTTATTCGTGAAGAAATAAAATGTACTTTAAATTAAATGTTCAAAATGTCCACCACGGGCTTGTAAACATTTATTTACTCGAAACATCAAAGTTGTTCTAACATTTTTTAACATTTCGGGAGTCACTAAAGCGCAAGCGTCAGGTATTCTTTGTTTCATATCCTCTTTTGTCGTCGGTGGTTCAAACATAACTTTGTCCTTTACATATCCCCATAAGAAAAAATCTAATGGTGTTAGATCGGGGGATCGAGGAGGCCATTGACGAGGTCCCCCACGACCTATCCATTTGTTCCCAAATTTTTCGTTCAAAAATTGCCTGGTGATGATTGCAAAATGTGGAGGAGCGCCGTCTTGTTGGAACCACATTTCTCTTCTAACGTGCAGTGGCACATCTTCCAAAAGCGCAGGCAAATGATTTTTTAATGAATCACAATAACTTGCAGATGTTACAGTTTCTTGAAAAAAATAAGGTCCAATCACAAAATCTCCTATTAGGCCACACCAAACATTTAAAGTCCATCGATGTTGAAAGGGAACACATCGCATCCAATTTGGGTTTTCCACGGCACAATAATGCAGATTATGTCTATTTACATGCCCTGAATTCATAAAAGTGGCCTCATCGGAAAAAAGTATTTTGCACAAAAAGTCATTTTCCACAACACCCTGCAGCCACTCACAAAATCTTACGCGGTGATCGTAATCTGCTATCGAAAGCTCTTGTGATAAAACCATATGATATGGATGATACTTTTGCCGTTTCAAAATTCGTTGAATTGATGAACGACTAATATGAGATGTTTGTGCAAGTGTACGTTGGCTAATATGAGGATTTAATATAATTGCAGCAAGAATACTGGCACTATTATTTTCATTAGTGACAGCTTTAGGTTTATTGCGAGTTTTTTTTACACAATTCACCGTGCTCGCGAAGCCGCTTTTTTAAATTATATAGTTTTCGAGATATTGAGCTGTTCAGAGTTATGTGGGCCACCCTGTATATACATATAGCTAATTATATTTTTTTGTACTCTCTAATAGTTGTAAATGCTTGTTAAAGTTTAAAAAAGAGCTGATGCGGGTACTTTTGTATTTATACGCGGGTACGGTGTATTTTTGTATTTATTTGAAACATTCTGTATCTCGCAGGAATTCACTACACAGTATTGAATTTTACAGACGTTTCTGGTAAAGAAACCATTCACGATAAGTATCCAGTTTGGTTAGTACATGAGTATGTCAAGAAAATATTTATTGACAACTTGTGTGCCACGCGGTCATAGCAGTTTTTTCTCGTTTCGCCATTGCGGTAGCTATGTGCAGTCGACATTTGTATCACTCAAATACCTCCATGCTTGCTACGCATAAATTGCAAACATTTTTTTTGTCTTTTTGGGTTTCAATCATTACATAAAGTTATAAGAATACGAGATATATTCACATTTCATTGTGATAATGCTTAATAAAAAGAAACTAAATACAAAAGAAAAACTTACCTCTTTCTGATGTAAACATATATAAAAATGTTTCCGCCTTTCTTGAAGTTTATATGTGATACCCAGATTTTCATAAATAAGTGTCCAAAAGTAATCCGCAAGCATAGCACACAATTCTTTTCCAAGGTAACGTTTTCCTCGTAGCGCCCAATCTCTGTCCTGGTTCCCAAATTTGAATTGAAAATAATTTTCTTATGCAAATTTAAATGTAGGCGTTATATTCCTGCATTTTGGCTTTAAAACAATTTCGCCACAAATATAATAAGAAGAGTCCGGCAGATTTATTCACTTTCGCGACATTGTAATATACAATAAGATATTATTAATAAATTTATACACACACAAAATACTATAAATAACTATAAATGTTTTTTATGAGGTTTTATAACGTAGAAATGCCGATTAAAAATGTTTAACACCACTGACTTCGACAAATTTCATGCCGAAAGTGAACTCTGACTTGAGTTTTATTCAGGACCATCACGATATTTTCTAGCAGACTACAGAATATGTACATATAATATAAGGAAAGACCGCAATGCGGCGTGGCGACTGGAATATTTCATTTTCAGTAATTGTCGTCGCATCTTCATAACTGTAGTACCAATGGACATTCAAAATTCTTCCGTTTAAAATAAGTCGAAACAAGATGTAAATTGGACTTTTAAAAAAATGAGTTTAGAACATGCCATTTTTTCTATGATAGTTTTGTTCTTGTAAAAGGGCCTAGCAGGATAAGAATGCTCTAGCGGCACCAGGCCACCATTTTTTTGTGTATTAATATATTGTAACTGGTATTGTAGGGAAAACAATGGTTTTAGGTTGAAAGATAATCCCCCAAAATTTTAAGTCGCTAACCCTTCATATAATGGTAAATACCCATAACTGTATCATTTTTTTCTCAGTTGTTAATTAAGATATTCAGATGGAATAAAAACGAAAATACTCGATCTTACCTCCTTCATATCATATATATTTTTCACAATTGTGTTCAAATTATTAAAGGTAGAAAAAATCATTTAATTTTTTAGGGGTGGGGTGGCCAGCAACCCTTCAAGTGACCACTTCCAAAAAATTCAAGAACAATGTTCTGTTACCGATCTAATATACAAAAAAAGTTTCAAGATGGTCGGATTTGAGGAACATAGTTAAATATTGAAAAACAAATGAAATCACGCCATTATAATAGTATAATTTATACACAATGCAGTGTTTCTTACGACTCTAATTAATAATTCTTATCAGAAGATTAAGTCCCTTCTTGATCAATTATTTCTTTTTAAACGCGACGCATATCGTATTACATTCTGTTCTTATCTTCCCGAATTTATAAATAGACATTACGTAGGTGTAAAAGAGAATTCTAGGAATCATGATATAGATTTATTCAATCTTCGTTACTAATTTTCCTCAATAACTGATACTGATAGTAATGTAGCATTGATAATTTTTGCGATTAATATGCCTCGAGTGAACTTTACACTTATAATATCGTTAGTTTCCTTTAAATATTCAATATTTAAAATATTATCATCTCTCATCACTTCTGCGATATAGCATACTGCCTGGCTTAATTGATAGGTACCTGTAAATAATATTACTTAAGTAATATATGGTTATACATGTGGTAATATTATACATGTAGAATACGGATAAATAATAGTATTAAAGCATGTCGCGGCCAAGACAAAAACGGTACCATTGAAGAGTCTGTCACTCCCTCGGCTTGAGCTGTGCGCTGCCGTTCTGGGGTCCCGTTTCCTGGTGCATCTGCGTCGGGAACTGCATCTGCCGATCGAGGCAGTGCACCTCTGGTCGGACTCCACGGTCACCCTCGCATGGTTACGAGGTGAACCAACGCGATGGCAGACCTATGTCGCGAACCGCGTGTCCGAATTTCAGAAGGCCATACCGGACGTCCACCTCGACCACGTCGGGACCAAGAACAACACGGCGGACTGCGCTTCTCGAGGCATCACCGCCGCTCAATTGGCGGAACACCCTCTTTGGTGGCACGGGCCAGGATGGCTCGTCAACTCGCCCACGACATGGGACACGGCACCACCCACGCTCACGACTACTGAGGAGGAGCGGTCACCTGCACGCTGTCTTCACGCCCGTACCACCGAGTCCGACCTCGACCGCCTACTGCTCAGGTATTCGACCCTGAGCCGACTTCTACGGGTCACTGCCTGGTGCCTCCGGTGGACGAGCCCGAAAAATCGAACACCGTGCGCCTCTACTGCGACGAGCTCCGTCAGGTAGAAAACCGCTGGATCACGCTGGTCCAGCAACAGAACTTCCACGAGGAAATCTCATCGGTCAAGAGAGGGGTGGCAGTAAGTGGGCGGACGTCTCAAGAACGCGCTGCTCTCGTTCGACGAACGACACCCGATGATCCTGCCGCCTGACTCGCCACTCACTGCCCTGGTCATCGAGCAGCACCACCGGCAAAGTCTGCATGGGAGCGTACAGCTGACCTTGGCCTCCCTCCGCCAGCGGTTCTGGATCCCTCAATGCCGACAGCTGGTCAAGTGACATATCCATCGCTGCCTTATGTGTCTTCGATGGCGGGCGGTACCAACGGCCCAAATAATGGGCGACCTCCCTACCTCCAGGGTCATCCCATCGAGACCGTTCCTCCAATGGGGGGTGGATTACGCCGACCCGTTCCAAATCACCACCAAAGCTGGACGTGGTCACAAGGCCACCAAGGGCTATGTAGCCACTTTTATTTGTTTCAGCACCAAAGCCGTGCACATAGAAGCGGTGTCAGACTACTGCGCCCACGCATTCTTGGCTGCTTTCCACCGCTTCACGGGACGTCGCGGCATGTGCGTCATGCTGACCAGCGACTGTGGTACCAACTTCGTGGGTGCTGACCAGGAGCTGCGCCGACTTTTCACCGCCTCGTGCAAAGAGTCACAGGCGATCGCACACCGCTTGGCCGAGGAACGTGTGACATGGAAATTCATCTCACTTGAAGCTCCTCACTTCGGCGGACTCTGGGAATCGGCAGTGCGATCGGTGAAGCACCACTTGTGGTGGGTCATTGGCGATCAGTCACTCACCTTTGAGGAGTTCGCCACATTTCTGTGTCAGGTGGAAGCGTGCCTCAATGCACGGCCTCTTCAAATTCAATGACCCCTGGTCATTTTCTCGTCGGTGGCCCTCTCACCTCTGTTCCCGAGCCGACACTCATGGACATCTCCCCGGCGAGGTTCTCGCGGTGGCAGCTGATCTAACAGCGGCTGGAACATTTTTGGCGACGGTGCCACAACGGACCACAACGCATCCATCCGTGGGAGTCGGGGATCTCGTCCTCATCCAGTCGGAGCTTACCCCTCTGTCCAAGTGGCCGCTGGCGCGGGTCTGTGACGTCCATCCAGGCTCCGATGGACACGTTCGAGTGGTCACCGTAAAGACCGCGACCACCAGTTTCAGAAGACCGGTGACTAAAATTGTACAATTGCGTCACGCGTCGCAACTTTAAAGTTCACCTTCATTCTCAGCTCGCGTCACATCTCCATCCTCATTTATATTCATTTTTAATCATCAACTACAATTGCTTCGTGAATTTCATTTATTGCATCCGTATTTATATTCGGCGACGGCCGTAGGCGGGCGGAATGTTCAAAATCTTTTCGTTCGTCTCGGCATGCGACTGCACGGCAATTGTAGCTGAAATTTCTTATAACGCTTCTTGTCACTTCTTGTCTTGTACGCGACACGTAACTTTCGATCGACTGATCCCACTATTTCACGTTTGTCTAAATTGCTGTGGGCTTCGCAGTAATTTCTATTTCTCGTCGTGCATTCGCGGGCTTCGCGATTGTCCGTCTTTCCTAGCACATTTCATCTCTTTTCATTTATCTATCATCTCCGTCTTCAATATTACCTTTATATTTCGCACTTTCTGTTCTGTATATATTTCTGTCATATTAATTTTCATTTATCTGTCTCTTTACACCTTTCTTCTCAACACTTACCTACCTCAAGCTACCTATTTCTATATACCTAATTCTCTGTCCTTTTCTTCCTAATTTCTCTCTGTTTCCACGACGTGGAAACTCCTAAAAAACACACGGCTAGATCTCTCACGTCGTTCAATATTAGTTATAAAATAAAATTAGTTTATTTACGTAACGAAAATATATTTTCTTTTAAATTAAATTTGAATTACTTATGAAATTACTTATAAATTATTGAAAAACATCAAATCTGAGTAATTTCTGATGCATTTTTGTCTCTTCAATCGAATGAGACCAACGGCAGGTCGATACAACGATCCGTTACCGAGATATAGAGTTTTTCCGCATTTTCGCCGTTCTGCCCCACTGTGCGCCGCGTCGTTATTTCATGACCGTGCACTAACGGAGGGAGGCCACCAGGCGCCGTCAGTTGTAATAGCTACTAGTGAGTTTGTCCATCCGTGATGGAGTTCCCTGCGTCTCGCAGGGAACGGCAGCAGGTTCATGAGAGTCTAAAAACCCTAAGTTGATGAAGAGATTTCTGTTTTTTCACTCTGTTAACTCGAGTGTGTCCCGCAAGTGAGGATAGACACACGTCGAGGGCACGGATGTTATCGGTGACCGGGGATGCTGCTACAGGTAGCAGCACGATGAAAGAGTGTAATGCATCCATGCTCCAAATGGACGTAGGCTTTCGCAATACAGAGACGGTTGTATTTTGCCGTTCCAGCGGAAGGTCGCCTCGTGATAGGGAGACCCTTCTGGTGGAGCTGCATGGGCTGCCGACAGCGGTGTAACTAGAGAAAAACCGTTGGAACGCGGATATCCTTGACAGGATATTAACGGTGTCCAGGGGACTTGAGGGCTCTCTGGCACATGAACTCTGTTGTGGGATGGTAGAACAACGCGCGACAGATGAGGTGTTGGCGCGCGTACGTATGCGTGCGCCATCTTTGAAGAAGATGAGGAGAATCCACGACCAAGAGTCGTGCTTGGAGTGAGCTCCTGGGTACGTTAGATTCCTAACTATGGCGGCATCCATACAAGGTCTTTCTTGGCATCCATACAAGCTACGGGTGAAGGAGTCCTCGGTGATGGAGTCGATGAACCTCCAACTTCTTGAGAGAGTGGTGTCGGGCCTCTTCCCCGGCGAAGAGAGGACATCGCGACACCCTTGCTCGGGGACCACGAGAAGGTCTTCTGGTCAGAAGAGATGGGGGTAACTACTTGGGAGCTGTACAAGGCCGTGATGCGCATGGGATCCCGGAACACAGCACCAGTTCCGGACGGCATTCACGGTCGGATCCTAGCCTTGGCCTTGTAGGTTGTGGGGCACAGGCTCGGGCAACTCTTTGTGGACCGGTCCTCCTTCGTATAGACAAGAAACCTTCGGATACACCCTCCGTGTATGTCATCCTCGGGGGTGTGCCCCGACCTAAGCGAAAATCATTTTGGCTTTTGTCACGAACGCTCCACCGTGGATGCAATTCTGCGTTTGCGGTCTCTGACAGAGAACGCCACTGAAAAAGGCGGTGTCTACTGGCAGTATACCTGGATATCTCCAATGCAATCAACGCTGTCCCTTCGGACAGAGTGAGGGAGGTACTCTTGCATCACAGGATGTCTCCGTGCTTGTGCAAAATGATCGAGGCCTACCTGTCCGACAGGACAATTGACTCTGGCCGCTACAGAATGATGCAGCTGCGCGGGGTTCCGTAGGAGTCAGTGTTAGGCCCGTTGTTTTGGAATCTCGCGTACGACTCGGTAGTGGGGGTGTACCCCCGGCCTGAAGTCAGTCTAGTGTGTTACGCTGATAACACCCTGGTACTGGTCTTCGGAGTGGAGTGCGGAGCGTGCCGTTTCCTGCATTCAGGTTCTCAGACTGGAGATTTCATGTGGTTAGACCGAGGCGATGTGGTTTTACCACGAGACTCGGCCGGCAAAACCTCCCAGGACATGAATTTGGGTTGACGAATTGCTGGTCGACAGCGTGTGGCGCTTGGATTATCATTTCGATCTCTTAGGCCCTCAGATGGAGAGGATGACCGCTGCGCTCAGTCGTCTTCTTCCTAACCTGGCGAGACCCGCGCGTAGGGTTCGTTGGTTATACACGGGAATGGTGAAGATCGTATTATTTTATAGAGCCGTAGTTTGAGCGCATAATATTGCAGCCAGGGAGCGTAGCAGTTTTCCTGATCCGTCTCGCCGTATCGAGCGCAGACTGGCCGAGACAATCGTGCGAGGGTATCGCACCATATTCTACGCGTCGAGGGCTTCGCCATGAGAAGTAGTCTATCCCGAGCAGAGAGAGATCGGGCTGGCGATTATGAATAGCTGTGCCTGGCAGCAGACCATCCGGCATGGTGGACGAAGTAGGGAGGAGTGCAGTCCGGGCCGTCTTGCGCAACTGGCATGGCTGGCTGAGCAGAGTGGGCGCGAATTGTCGTATCGAATGACATGGGTGCTTACCGGGCACGGTTGCTTTAGGAAGTACCTGTATCGTTAGGACGGGGCCGGCACGTTACCACCAGTGCGGATAACCTGAGGACACGGCGCAGCACACACTGTAGAATTGTCCGGCGCGGGTACAGGAGCGTCAGGTCCTGCGGTTGGTAGTGGGGCGGGACCTTTCATTGCCGGAGCAACCATTGAGAATGAACGGTCATGGGAAGCGTTTACTAACTACTGCGAGGAGGTGATGTTGCAGAAGGAGGCGGGTTCGGACAACCTAAGCGAAGGACCAGCCATGCAATGGACATGTTGGGAGGGGGGAGGGGCTGTGGTGCAGCCGTCATAGTGTCCTAAGTAGATTCAATAGGATCAGCGAGGGTCTGTCCTCCGGGGACAGCATGTACGTTGGGGAGTTGCCAGTTTTGAAATCGCGCCGCAGGTTCTGGCACTCCCCTCCTGAGCGTAGGTTCGGTTGTCATGAGGAAATTGGTGGGTATGACTGATATTGCATACTTGGCCGGGGAACACCATATACTCCCGTCTTCCTCCCCTCGGAGGGGGTCAGGGTATCCGTAACTGCGATTACTCTCGTGTAAAAACGAGGTTAAGAGAGCGTCGGTACGCAGTTGTGAATGGGACCGATAAACTTGTAGATTATCACTTGTCAAGTGGGGAGTGTAATCTAGAAGACTATGCTCGTACTGTATCATTGACGCACACGTATGGACAGTATTCCTTATAGTGGTACATTCATAATTTCTTGAAAACTGAATGAGACCGCCGTATATGTCCAAAGGGAAACTACAAACACCACCATATATCCAAAAATGATTAAAATCGGAGTAGAGTCCCAACTTCCAAACAATTACCCTGTTAAAAAGGTGGACTGTATAATACAATTCAACGCTTTTCAACGATGGCTCGAATATGAGGAAATAGGAATTTTGGGGGAAAGTAAATTTTGTACAGCGGTTTTATATTGATAGTGACCCACCTAATGGTCTCCTCAGGGTTGTCCCGCGGCGTCTAACGACGTTGGCGTCTGTGAAGATAAATAACGAACGAAGATGTTAAACCACCTGTTCGATACGTTACGTATCCGTTCGTGACGCTGTTTCCCGTACACTCCTGACTGCGATAATCGCTATCCAAGGAGGGGGAATACAGCCAATCTGCTCAAAACGCAGAGTTAGTGGACTGTATTTGTTGACGTATCTCGATAAGCGAGAATCCGCCCGCTCGAGTTTGCGTAGTCACGGTTAAACCGATTCTACTGCGTGGGGGTTAGCGTAGGGGTGGCGGTTAATCTTACAAGGAGGTTGTAAGGCTCTAAGTTCGATAATCCAGCCGAATTATCCCGTGCTTCAACAACCTTGATTCCAAGCTCGTGCGTGACTCAATACGTCACCCGGCTATAGGAATCTCGGTGGAAGACGTGGTCCAACTCACCACTTACACGCACAAAAACTACCATCTGCGCACAATAGTAGAGGCGTACAGCGTAAGTGTATTCAACCAGTCACTATCCCTACTCGGAATACTATCTCCGTCGTATTAACGACGGCGTATATGGCAGGCGCGACTATGTCGGTTGAACGGGTCAAGCCTGCCGAGATCGTCGTCACGCTCTCTCTCTCTCAGAGGAGGGGGTCGAGGCTAGGACTTACGAGTCAAGACTTGTGGCTGGACCAGTCAATTACCGCACCGAATAACATACCAGTTCCGTAGAACAGGCGAGGGTGTACAGTAAATTGACCGTCACAATCCGAGTCTCGGTTCCTGCTGCGCTGGGACGTCAATGCGTATGCCGGGGCTTATTGCAGATACAGTACTCGGAAAGAGTGTTCTCCGTGTTACACGGGTGGCCGTATGGAATCGGAAACACGATTCCTTCCAAGAGTTTCTTTTGAACGGCGGGCAGTGAATTCGGGAACGAACACGAATCTCGCGTCAACCACACCGAAATATACTTGTTGTGCGGTGAAACAATAGCCACGTTACATAAGTCTAAGCAGCTGTCACAACCATGCACTGTTTATGTGATCGAAGCATTGTCAATACCGGTGCTCGATCGTGGTCACTATTGCCTATACGTCGCTATTCGAATAACTTGTCGCGAGCTCATAAGGGAGCGTCGCCCGGTCCGAAAGGTCGTACGGCAGTGAAAATATAACGTTCGATTATCAAGAACTCGGAAAATCCGGAGTTTGATAAATCTCGCTAGGGCTTGTGGGCTCTCTTATAGCGGGTGGAACGATCTCGTACACGAGACCAGTTCCGTTTACACAGTCATTGCCAACAGCGTCGCCGTCAAAGACCTAATACAAGTATCCAACAGCGCGACTGGAGAGTGTATGACAGCTGCGAAGACTCGTAAGAGAGTGTTCGCTGGCACGCCTCATGAGCAAATGCTCGCTAGCACGATCCGTGAGCAAGTCACTCCTTTTTTTTTTTTTTTTCGTAGTGGTAATCTCTCTTACGGATACCCATTCCTTCTTGAGGGGAGAAAGAATGGGTTATGTTGGGCTCCCCGGTCGGGATGTGCAAGACCGGTATACCAACTAACTCCACTACGCCCGTCCCTAAAGCTCCTGGAAAATGACCGTGATCCGCGCGCGCATGTCTATCCGGTCATCCCCCGCTTTAACATTCCTCCCAGGAAGAGGACGCGGCCTCTTCCGACCTACTCTCATTAGATTCACCATACGACGGAGATATTGTGCCTCCCCTCCGTTTCAGGCCGACGACCTTGAGGGACTTCGTTGATGACCGAGGTCATCAAGGACGTCCCTGCTCGCGTTAGGGAGGTCGCAACGGTGGCCCATGATCGCCACGAGCCCTGCGACCCCTCCGCCCCCCAATGCGGCCGGCGGCAAGAATACGTTCCCGCTCCCGTTCCGCTTCCTCCTTCTGGAGCATTACCTGCTCGCAGAAGGAGGAAAATGCCCGCCAGGACCCCTCGCTCCGGACTATTGCCGCGACAACAGCCGGGAGTGTAAGGTCCCACCCCACTGCGTGCTGGAGTGCACGCCGTTCGCGCGACCAAGCAGGACACTGCTGCAGGGTGTGCTCCGACGTGTCCTCCGGCTCGCCGCAGTGGCTACACGCCGCCGTGTCCTCGTTACCGATCCGACACAGGTACCGATCAAAGCATCCGTGTCCGGTCATGACCTGTGTAGTCCGGTAAGAAGCCCTGTGCCCCATCCTCGCCTGAGTCCACCGGTGGTACTCAGAGAGGATGGCCCGGACAGCACGCTGCCGACCATCCTCCGACCTGGCTAGGTAATGAGGAATTCCGCGCCGGGAATCAAACCCGGAACCTTCGCGGTTGTAGAGCAAGTCACTCCTAGCACGTCTCGTGAGCAAGTGCAGGCGAACCGTCAGGCGTCGACGAACGTCGCGAGAGAGTGTCAGCTGATTCGCTACGCGGCGCTGTCTCTCTCTTATCCGCCTGAATCTGTTCAAAGTATGTATGTTGTTCTCTTTGTCTCTCTGTACTTTCGCGACGGAGTTTGATTTGAACATTATTTTTCAACGGTGGTCAACCGATCGCCGTGTTTATCAGCTGATTTTTGCTGGTAACCAGAAAGTCACGCCGTTTTTACTTCATCTATTGTAGGTTATTGGCCCCTCGGACGAATAACATCGGAGGAGTCACCAATGAATATAGATCCCGATAATCGCGAAATTCAAGCACGTTTCAAACTAACGCGATATTTAAACATACCCAAATAAATTATTTTGAAATAATATTTTATTTGAATAATTTTTTATTTTAATTACATTGTTAAAATAATATAATAAATAATTTCACATCCTGAAGAGGTTATTGAAGTAACTAAATTAAATACTATATTTAGATATATTAATTCTTATAGCTTTAATGATTAAAGTTTAATGATTAAGGTTTAGTTGTGTAACGGTTCGGTTTATCGCGGTGGCGATAGCTCGGTCTCGACGACGTTCCTCCTCGTTGCCGATTAGCTCGTCGAGCCACGGTTCGCGGCGAGGAGAACTGACGGCGTGGAGCGGAGAGGTTAAGGTGCGGTAAATAAATACACGTGCTGGTTTAGTTAATAAACGAGCTGCCGTTCGCGGTATCGGTGTTCGCGTCGCGGAGGATCGGTGCGGACCTGGTTCAAATCGCGGAGATGCTTAGAATCTAGAGTAATGAATTTTAATGTTAAGAATGTTAAACAGGACCGTAATAATGCACAGATCCAGTTAGACAACCGAGAAAATAATAGTTGCTCCAAAACTATTTTTATTTGTATTTTACTTGAAATCGTTACTTACTTAAATATTTGTAAAACATTAAAAAATATTGTTAAAGTCATATGAATAAATGGTATAATATACAATAATATTGACAAAATAAAGTACGACGTATGCAAGTGCTCGGAGCTACTCAGGCACATACCATAACATTAGGCCTGAGCAGCTCCGAGCACTAGGATCGCTATGGGGTGCGAGACGCGCGACCGGGTCGAGGGGGCGTAGCCTTCGATTCTCTGCCGCTGCGAGTAAATAAATCCGAGCTCTGCTTTAAGGAACCAATAGCCGTTGAAATGTTACTGGATACCAAGATACCCCGAAGGGAACAAAAATCTACCACGCCCAAATCGTTGTTTCTGGGTAGTGTTAAGAGTAGATTAAGCAGATTTTACATCCATCACAATTAATTTTACCAAATTTTTTGGCTTCTAAAAACTTCAAACGAAGACTTCTCTATGAAGATAACATTTTACTCACAACATGGTACTCTAAATAATGTTTAAGACACCGTTAGATATGCAACCACAATATTTAATTCTAAACTTGTCAGAAGACGAATACAACAGTAGTGAGTGAACTATCTTATGATAATAATATAAAGTTAAACATAAGGAAAATACTTGATACAAGATAAGCAAAGTACGAACTATGGAGAGAAACAAAAGATAAACGAAACAAGCAATAACAAAAAGGAACAAAATAATCTAGACTATAACCTAATTACTTTTCTAATTAAATTGCTAACACGATCCCTCAATCGAATTACTTTCTTCGTCGGTCGATGAAAGTTCGTCAATCCCATTGCTTTTCCACGCCTTCAGACGATCCTTGGGCACTTTCTGAAGTTTTCCCGACTTTCCTTCAATTTCATACCGGTCATTCGTTAATACACTTCGAATGGTAAAGGGGCCAGCATATTTGTAGGCTAACTTTGCCCTTCTATCGTCAGTGGGTTTCACAAAAACGATATCCCCTTCCTTGAAAACGATATTATTAATACGCGACCTGTTGAAGCGGGTTTCCTGATTTTTCGAATTTTCGTCTAGTCGTTTGGCTGCCACATCCCTGTCGTGATTTATATCTACCTCATCGTTCGTTGAGGGTAAACCCTCCTCAGCCCGCATTATATTTATGGGGCTAGGCACTAAATCTTTCTTGGTAGCAGTCGCTTTTACCGCATTACAATCTGTTATTATCTTAAAATTTATTCCAAGAAGGTAGACACGAAAGTATTTTAATGCATTCACAATTGCCAGAGTCTCGAGTTCATAGGAGTGATAACGAGCCTCGTCGGGCGTCGTACGTCTGCTAAAATACGCTATTACGCTCTGAGTTCCGTCTACTTTTTGAAACAAAATTGCACCGTAACCCAGTGAACTAGCGTCCGTATGCAATTCGGTTTCCCGCGTCGGATCGAAAATCGTTAACAGGGGCTTCGAGCTAAGATGTTTTAAGATATACTTCCGTGCCTCCTCCTGTTTCTCTCCCCAAGTCTAAGGTTCCCCTTGTGTAGTTAATTTGGAGATGCATGCGGTCCGAACCGCAAATTCCGGAACGAATTTTCGAAAATAACTCGCAAGGCCCATAAACTGACGCACTTGCTTCACATTCGCAGGTACCCTGACTTTACCTGTCCCTGGCCTAATACCCTCGGCCGAAATTTCCCTGCCCAGGTATTCGAGTACTACTCCTTTTAAAAAAGGAACATTTCTTTAAATTCAAGGAGAACCTGCCTTGTCCAAGGCGGCTAATACCCGATCTAAACGCTCAAGGCCCTCCGCTATTGTTTTCGACGGAATCAAAATATCGTCTAAATATACCAAGGCAATATCATATTTCATATTTCCCAAAGCGCGATTAATGGCACGCTAAAAGACCGATTGTGCATTCGACAAACCAAATGGCATATGTAAAAATTCGTAGTGTCCATCAGGTGTTACAAACGCGGTTTTCTCGATAGAACAGTCTGCTATCGGAATCTGATAAAACCACGACGCCATATCTAAGGTCGTAAAATATCGTCCCTTACCCAAACGGTCTAATTGATCCTCAATTAATGGTAGACATGCGATCCTCGCCGTTTCTCTTTCTTACTAAAATAATAAGACTCGCGTAAAGTGGCACACTTTCTCGTATGATATTGTTAGCTATTAAATCCGCGACCATAGTGCGCACTTTCTCGCGTTCGCTTAAAGATAATCTGTATGGTCGTTGACTCACCACACTGTCGTCTTTGGTAACAATTTTCATCTCTCCCGTGTTTACGCTTCTTACCCTATTACCCGTTGCAATCATGTGTTGATATCGGTCGAGAAGGACAGCCAACTCTTCCCTCGCTTCGTCGCTCACATTACGTAATGCGTAGCAGGCTGGGTCCTCTGCAGACTCGCTCCTCTCTCGCATATCCCCAACGCGCTGCAACCTCGTCGATCCGTCGACGTTCGTGACAATTTGCACGCCACCACCTGATAGAACATTTTTTCCTACTATCAGGTCGTAGGGAATGGAGGAATCTGGAACCACGAACAAATCCAGCTCCACCGTCACTCCCTCCGTTCGTATCAACGCCGTGGTAACACCGATGGTTTTGACGGCTGAATCGGACAAACCCCTAATGGTTATAGCTAACGGGTTAATTTTACAGTCTGCCCGTTTCGCTACCCTCTCCTTCACCAGTGAACAAGTTGCCCCACTGCCGATAAGGCTCTGGTTGAGCATCGTATCACGGAGCACCACCGGTGTCAACTTATGGTCCATTGAGAAACAAATATTCGTTTGCAGCTTATCAAACGCATTAGAGTTTTTATTGTCCAGATTGCTGCGTTGCGCTCGTTGTTTCGCGAAACAATCCACTTCTCGATGACCACGCTTGACACAAAATGTGCAAACAGGAACACGATTCGATGGGATGCGGCTTGGAAGATCGCGGCTTGGAAAATCACGGCTTTGAGAATCACGGCTTGGAAAATCACGTCTCGTATCCTGTCTTGGTCGCTTTGGGCTTGCTCTTGCGACATGCGACGGGTCACCGCAATTAAAACACCGTCTTTTCTCGGCCACGCGTACTTTATCCCCCTGAAACTCGCGCTTCCGATCCCTATTCAAACTTGGTTGTTTCACGAACTGAGACATCCCAGTCAATAATTCGGCGACACTTTTATATCGGGCATTTAGCAAAGATTGCCGCACTGTTGCGTCCATTACATGACCGACAATCAAACTGATCAGTTCATGTGGTCTGATCTCCATCTGGGACTGTTCATAAAACTTCAATTAGTTCCGCTCATATTCGGCATACGAATCTGCGGCGTCACTTGTATAAGCCACTCCACGAGATAACCGTTCACATAGTCTGTCCTCACTTACGAAAACCGAACACAAATCGTCGCGAAACTTCTCCCACGTTCTTGGATTTCCGTTCCATGAGTGGTACCACTTTTTCGCCGGTCCAGTCAAAGCATGTGTAACGAGACTTAAACGATGAGCAGGTTGCAATTTCTCCGTTATTTTCTCCACCACTTCGCACCAGTTCTTTGCATCGTCTCCAATGTCAGCACCTCCAAATTCGGGTACTGCGTCAACAATAGGGGTTGCCGCAGTTGTCGTCGTATTTGACACAAAGTTTTGCATAAACTTTGTAAACAGAGACTCGATGGACGGAACACTCGATTCGCCATACTCTGCCATCTCAAATTACACCAACGTGTTTTATCGCGGAGAAAAGAAGGAGAAAATTCAAGCACGATTACAACACTATTGTTCACCCGCGAGCAGTTACACCGGAGCGATTTGGATAACGAATCCCACGGCTGATGTTAGTAACGTCTATAGAAAAAGGGCAGTGTACAATATTTTAAATGATCGGGCGACTGTTCTTCCCTACGGTTCTGGGGTAAGTCCTGAGAGGTTCATCACAGTTCTCTTACCAGAAGGCTTCAACGCCTTCCCCACTCCGTGGCCAGATCCTTCGAGAACACAGTCCCAATATTTGTGCAATACACTTGTCGCTCTCTCTCTCTCTCCCTCTCTCCCTCTCTCTCCCACTCTCCCTCTCTCCCTCTCTCTCCCACTCTCCCACTCTCCCACTCTCCCACTCTCCCTCTCTCCCTCTCTCCCTCTCTCCCTCTCTCCCTCTCTCCCTCTCTCCCTCTCTCCCTCTCTCCCTCTCTCCCTCTCTCCCTCTCTCCCTCTCTCCCTCTCTCCCTCTCTCCCTCTCTCCCTCTCTCCCTCTCTCCCTCTCTCCCTCTCTCCCTCTCTCCCTCTCTCCCTCTCTCCCTCTCTCCCTCTCTCCCTCTCTCCCTCTCTCCCTATCTCCCTCTCTCCCTCCCTCCCTCTCTTCCTCAGTGTCACTGGCAAGTGGGCACAGGGGGGCACGGGGATAACGTGGAACTTACAGTGATCTGAAATACCACACCGCTGAAAGTTCCACAACCGACGAGATATTTGTCGGTGGTTCCGCGCTCTCTATCTAAATTGAACATTTGTTCGTGAACCACGTAAGACTGCGTCAGTGGCGTAGGTAAATAGATTTAGTACCGCGAGTAATAAATAAATGTAGAATGCTGACATTACCCACACTGAAATTGTTTAGAAAAAAATTACTTTTTATTGTATAATTTCATAACGCCCTTGTTGCTTTCTTATCTCCCTTATTGTTCACCATTGTAATCATTGTTTTATAATCGACAGTGTATAGATGTAGGAAAAATGAAAGTAATTACTACGTAATATTCTAAAAAAGTATCGGAATTTTAAATTAATTTGAAAATGATTGCAGTATTTATAATATAATGATTCGTAAACGAAAAATATTCTGTAATAATCGTTATTTATTGTTATTTATAATTCAAACAATTTTTAAATAAATACATTTTAATAATTTGTCTCTATATTCATTATTTAAATTATTATTTCAATACTAATTTATTGTTAACATAATTGTTTAAATAAATAAATTTTACAATGTATAGAGATTTGTTTCTACCTTGACTATTTGAATTATTATTTCAATAATTTGTTGTTAAAATAATTGTTTAAATAAATAAATGTATAACAAATACATAAACAATTATTTTAACAATAAATTATTATTGAAATAATAATTCAAATAATGAATATAGAAACGAATTATAAACATTTATATGTTTAAACATTTATTTTACCAATAAGTTATTGAAATAATAATTCAAACAGAGAATGTAGAAACCAATTATAAAAATTTATTTATTTAAAAATTGTTTGAATTATGAATAACAATAAATAACTACTTATTTAAATAGCTAATATTTAAGTATTTAATTATTTAATAAATATATACGGGCGAACACAATAACCGATCGTAATAGTTATAACATCATTTCGGTCTTCATAAAAGTTTTCAATCGCTTCTTTCAACGCGTGTTATTTTAATGTATAACTAACATGAATCTACAAAACATATGTTTTAAATTTTCATTAAGAGCCCAAATAAAAAAGTTTTAAAAAATGCCTTTTTTATTTTTGCATGTAAGCTTATAAGCTATAATTTTTGGAAAATCTTGTTTGCATATCATTTCATAAAGCAATGCTTCTGATTGATTATAAAAATTCCGGTCGTTTGGTACAATTATAAAAAAGTTATTCTGTTTTAAAGGGCGTTCGAATACTTTCGTGGCTCACTGTACATATTAACGTGGCACTTACTATCGACATTTGAATTTTTTTACGCCACCCAACAGGATTGTTCCAATTGATAAAAAGAAATCTGTACACAGTTTGAGCACTTTCGGATAACGGGAAAACGTGCACCCTGGTCCTTAAATATAAAAATAATTAATTAAATGCACATAAATCGGTTTTTCTCGAATATCTTCCAAATTATTGATTGCATCGAAAAATATGTTACACAGAATCTATAGATCTGGACAGGCTGCGTCTTTTACGTCCTATTAATTTTTTTCGTAAAACAGTTTTCGGAAAAATTGAGAAAAATGACAGAACAAAATGAAACAATTTTTTTAGAAATTTGAAAACTCAAGTCTGTTTTCATTAGCTTTCATCAATAAACATTAACGAAAAATGTGTAATTATTTTTTAAAACTTTCGGAACTTACTTTTTCTTAATTGCATATTACTTTCTAGCAAATTACGTATATTTCTTTTATTAGAGGTAAACAAATTTTCAGAACTACGTTTCGAAAAGCCCTCTAAAATGAATCGTTAAATAAATATGAGTAAATTCGTAGAACATTGTCCGGGTGAGGCAGGAGATACATATGTATAACACGTTGATCGCGTAGCAAAAGCAGCGCGCCGACAAATGCGTTATCGCATTGCTTATATGTATATACATATATACACATATACTATACATATACTATACACATATACACATACACACAACGTATACACATATACTATAAGCTTAAAGGAAGGACTCTTCGCGTCTCTCATTCTTTCCCCATGCTATCCTTTGCGCCCGAAACTTTCGTTGTTCGTTGCACAAGCAACTACGTTCCCGAATATGCGGATCATGTGAAAATTTTATCCCCACTACTAGGGGGTTCCCCCTTGGGCAGTCGGTCAAGCTACAATGTAACACGATCCGAGGTCGCATATCGGTGAAGCAATACTAATGCAATGAAGAAACTTAATTAATTTTAGTTATTTCATTACTTAACCTTAATCAACGGATTCGTGAAATTTTTTGGATTAAAACAAAACCAAACATGATAGAATTGCGATTATACTCCTTGGGAAAATCCTGAGTTGCCGTCACCCGAAATATGTCATATGGAGTTGCAGTGTCAGGACTTGGCCGTTACGCTAATACAAACCATTCGGATTCGCAGCGCAACGAAACCTTAGACGAACTGGCCCTGTACGCCACATAGCTAAAGAAAAAAACGAAACTTCCTTTGCTCCTCCTGTGTATTACAGGATGATCAATTAGTAATGCATCATGTTTCTCCACTGCTCCATAAGTGATGAATATACGCACAGCTTTTTAAAGACCTACTGAATTACCTACACCGTTGTCAGCGATCAAAATTCGCTTCCAAGTGTTGCATGTTGAGACTTAAAGACCCAAATTCGCTTCCAGACCTCGCATGTTGTGATTTAAAGACCCGAATTCGCTTCTTGGTGCTCGGAGGTTGAGATTTAAAGACCCGAATTCGCTTCTATCGCATTATGTAAGCTGTTTAAAGTTTAAAAATCACTGAATAAGACGTTGTTAGTTTCATTCATAATTCCTTCATTTTTAGTTCCACTTGTACGAAACTTTCATCAATAGATTTGCGAGACAGAGTTTCAATCATATTTACCCATATCACAGCGAGTTGTTATTACACCTTAAATAAGTAAATATGGTAAGAATTATGCCGTATTTAGACTTATTTTAATTAGAAAAATATCACAAATACGTTAGTAACAATTCTGTAAAAAAAGAATGAAAAATAGAAACTTTCCAGTTGGCATTGACATTTTCGACTGCCTCGACGTTCAGTCCCTCTTTGTCGTTCACACGCTGTCCTCTATGTTCGGCACACGCCAAAGAACGTAGTCCCTATGCGGTTTCTGAGACCCTATACCCCCGAAATCTTCACAACAATCGAGGGAACACTGTATTATCGGAATTATATCATATTTGAAATCATGTAAGACGTCACGTAGCATGCAGGGATGAAACGCATGCAGCGGGACCGCGACCGGAGGAACGGACCCTTAGCGCGAGACGAGCGGCCGCTACCTGCGCCTCGACCCCCCCCCCCCCCCCAACTACTCGCCAACCCCTGGCCCTGGAACTATTGAACTCTAGACTGTAGACTGTAGACCATATTCTTGTTTAACGCTCGCGCTCGAAATATTATAAGTACGCGTCTTAGCGAAAAATAGCGTCTTACAATCATTTTCATAAAAATAAATGCACCAAATATGTTAATGAAAGTCCTATAAAAAAATAAAGAAGTTCTGTTATTTGATTAGTAGAGGTCTCACACCGATATACCCGACCCGATCCGTATCGAGTTACAATGTTTCCCCTTCTCGGCGACCGAGGCCTCTCGAGCTCCGCTGTCCTTTTCTATTTACGTTCGACAAAAGTCAAAGAATAGTATCCCTGGCGCATAATCCTTGGATAGACCTGTGTTGGGGATAAATATCGATAAAATACTGTATTGACATTTCAGATTTCTTCCGATTTTTCGTTACAAAACCTTATTGACAAAAAAATGAAAAACACGTAAAAAATCGATAAATGCAGGTTTTTTATAGAAGTTGAAAAAGAGCATTCATCATATTTTTTTTAGAAAAAATAACTTATGAAATAAACTATTACAATAGAGTCAATATATTAATGTGGAAAGTTAAGTTAAACCAAAAATGGTATGATGCAAAAGTTTTAAAGTCCAAACAGAACTACGATTTAGAACAGACATGGCCAATTCGTAGCTCGATCGGAGGCATTCTCAAGGAATACCCCCAAATCTCCCGCCCGCGCGTCTCGCTCCCCGTGGCGGCCAAGTGCTCCGAGCACTACTCATTGGGCGACTACATTGTAACGCGCGTTCCGTTCTCTGACTGCTCTGTCCTTCCTACAGTATTCGAACGCGTCTCAGAAAATTATTCGAAGTCGAATAAACCGTCGAATAAAGATACAGAAAATAAAATGTTTATTCAACGCCAAAAGATAAATGTTCATTGAATAAAACATTATTCTTCATGCGTTGAATAGGAGGTAACCTGAATTATTTTTATTTGACGCGTGACAAATAATATTTTTATCTTTTATTCGCTATTTGAAATTTTTAATTCAATAAAAACTTGTCTATCTCTGCTCTTACATTAATATTATATTTGTCCGCAATTCAAATTTCTAGGTAGACGTTCCTACGCTTTCCCTCTTCGCGAGAGGACCGTTGTACATACACATGTTTTCTTCGCGAAGTGGCTTTAAGGGGGCGGACTCCTGATCGAAGCGTTCCAAGCGGCCGCTAGGGGAAGCTCGAATGAGAATGTGTGGCACACACACATTCCGCTAGATTAGCCTATACGTATACGAGCAGAGAGGAACTCTTACGAGATTTCAAGCTATTTCAAGGTTCCGGGGCGCCGCTTTTGACAGCGAAAAAACGCAAAAGTAGGAGTTTTGAGTATACACGTCCACTAAATGAAAGATAAATCTAGTGCGCTTCACTATAGAGACAGCCTACTTTTGCGATATTGAGGCATACTTTGGGATATTCGGCAGCATGTTGTCCATCAGAAATGGTTGTAGGCCGCGTGACGTCACGACATGTTGAATCTTTAAGTATCTGGAGATTTAGGGTTCTTATAGAGACACCTGGATGCACGCCCGGTAGCGAGGGCACATACAATGTCGATGAAACGTCTATTATGTTATTTATTTACGTATTTTAGGCGTAAAAAGTAGACTTTGAGAAAGACATAGTTCCGGCATTTGTCGCTACGAGCGCTGATATCTGTATTTGATGAGTGTTGCCACCGACCAGTGATACTCTTGTCGATGCTGCTGCCATCGTCGACACAACGTCGCGACAGATCAACATAGCGACGCAGTCGATAACGCAGGTAACATACGTGTACCTACAAGGATCGCAAGGGTCTCGGAAATTAGATACCACACATCGACAACGCAAAGATGTGAATCTTTAGACAATACACGTGATGGATGAAACATCAGTCTAGCGGACAGGATTCCTAAAACATCCTATTTTCCGTTTTCAAGAAACAGTTAGCCGCAGTTTCGGATATTCGCCAGCCTGTTGCCCTTCGAGAAGCTATGCAAGAAAGCGAGACGCTGGCGTAGCTTCTCTCTCGGCCAGCCTAGCCGTGCCGTGGTACACTACACTCACACCACTATTGTATGCCGTTTGTCAGTCGCTGGGTCTTTGAAGTTCGATGCTCGTTGGGCGTCATCGCTGTTTATTCGAGCTGGCAAAAGTATTCGAAGATTTATTCGAAGCCTTCGATCGTCGAAGACTGTAATGAGGTACAGGATCAGGATTATGGGGTGGGACAACACTAATATTTTTAAATAATGAGTAGTTTTTTAAAATAAACAAACATGAAAATACGTCCTATATCGTTACTATATTCTCCATGTTATGCCTTTGAATAAAAGATACGGATAAAAGATGAAAAAATTATTCGCTTCGAATAAAAAAAATTATCTTTATTTATTGGGTAAATTCTCGATGAATAAAATTCGTAAGAACAACGAATGAAAAATTTTGTATCTTTTATTCGTTATTTTAAATTTTTATTCAGGTAAATATTTTGCCCAACTCTGAACAAGCTCTAAAGGTTCGACAAGGAAAGCGATAAGGTATAACGAGAGTGAACAAGATAGACATACAATGACCAGAGACCGCGATCGAGCTCCAGAACTTGAAAAAAGTTACTAATTATTACATTGCACACGTGCAATAACGAAAATATCAATTTCCCTAATTTTGTCAGATTTTGATAGAATATGTATGCTGTAGTCTATGTTGTAGTCTTTAGCGATATATGAACATATCTCTAAGAATTTTTCAAGGTGAATTACACAGGTCTGCTAAGTAAAGTGTCAACCAGTTATTCATTAAATTATAACTGTTGAACTACTAAACTCTGATAAAAATAGATGGTGACAAAATATTTGTTTTTCAACTAAAATTATTTATATCATATACTTTCATGTATCTACTGTATGTATTTAAACGATTATTTTCATAGACTTGGTAATTCAATTGTTATAATTTAGTGAAAATTTTTAACACTTTATTTTCTAAACCTGTAAAATTAACAATTTTGAAAATTTTGAAAAATCCTTTGCAATATGTTCATATCAATTTATTCAAATTTCATCAAAATCTGAAATAATATGTAATACAAAAAGTGTCCGACTTCGCATGGAAAATTTTACATAAGCTATAATAAAAATGTAGTGAGAAAATTTAGTTTGAAAATTTAGTATGAAAATAATATATAGTATATAGTAAATTATCCAAATATAATGAGTTATATTTATCATATTTATAAGCCAATTCCTCTCTCTTTTTTGTATAATATGGTACTGTATGAAATTTCATCGGTATAAAAATTTCAACGCAATTTCATATGATACACATTGCTTGCATGAATCCGAAACATCAAACTGGCGGAGTATTTGCATGTATAAGAAAGTTATATACATATATAGTGTAACCGTTCGACTGGCGTTCTGGTCGCCAGTCGGTTTTGAAAGCAAATATTTAAGTTGATCGCGTATGCTACGTATCGGAACGGATTAATCTGTAGATTCCACGGGAATTATTTGGAAACGAAATCTATGAGACTCGAAAGGGTTAATGTATGGGGCCGGTTACTACCCCTCGTGTTCTTCGCGAACAGCAGTCGCGAAAGTGGTTCGTGCCTCCAGGCACTGGAAAGCGGAGGTGGTTTGGGCAAACTTAATAATCGAATAGCAATGATCTGGTAGACACGAGATTTATTCACCTGCTGTCGATTACAATCTCGTGTACCGCACCGCGTATGCAATACGCACCCTTAGATATCACAAGTTTACGGTAGCCATCAACATCGACGAGGCGTCGCGAGTGGTCACGAACAAATCAACGGAGAAATCTCGTAACGGACGCGTAAGATCTTGCGCTGCAAGACCGCTGGACGACCTAAGCTCTCGCACGATGAAATTAGCCGGATGCTTTACGAACCGTGTTATTCTTTAAATAATATGAATGTCGAAGTCAACAGAAAATATAAATGGCGTCGCATCTATACGTGACGACGTATTTGCTCTATATTCGAGCTACGATCGACGCTTGGAATGTTTTGAAGAAACGTTTATCGCCGCGATGTAAACACGCGGATTACAACGACGCTTGAAACGCGCGAGTACGACGAACGAGTTCCTTGTTACGTTAACAAGGAACGACTCTACGCTGGTGTGGCCTTGGAATCTTATTCGCAACACTATGTTCGCTTCGCTGATTTTGCGGATGAGACTGTATTTGAAATTCCTCTATTCGCGACGAGCCGCGCGCGATGCTCTTATCGAGTCGACATGTGGGCGAACGATTGAGGACCGGTAGCATCACCCTCGCAATCGGCTGAGTTTCAGAGGATTGCGAGAATGGCGACCTGTACTAGACCCCGACTGACCCGCGACACCTAAGAGTTCAGACCGCATCACCGAGGTGGACTTGGAAAGATCTCCGGTGTTCGGTAGGCCAACCTGGATCGTACTAAATCCGATCGTTTTACATACGGCACGCCAACAGCAGTAACAGAAATTGGCCCAGCCGAATTACTCCGGGTGAGAACAACCGCTGACTGCCGTTAGATGCTCACACGCTCGTCGAGAAACATCTTTGGGTCAGGCAGTGCGTAGCCCTGGACCTAGCCTCCGATATCCCAACGAGAATGTGAGTTATAATGGATCGAGGATTTCGATCTCTTTCGACGCGACGACCAACGACGTAGGAACAGCCGAACGTCCCAGCCGGTAAACCGGGTGGCAACGACTTCTGTCTACTCGTCAGAACCTCGCAAACACGCACAGAAACATCTTCGGATCAGGCAGAGCTTAGCCCGGGTCTTCACCTCCGATATCTGCACGAGGATGCGAGTTTATGCGGACTAAATGCAAAACGACGATTTTGAATTTACGTTACGTAACGGCTCGATGCTTACCTCTTCGGATATTACTGACTTTCAAATAGAAATGTGATGCGTAACATTTACAACGGCTCGGTAGCCGTGATAGGAAGTAAATGCTCTACCTTGAATTCTAGTTACCTGTTAGACTCTCAAATTGCAATGATACTATAATTCCGCGGAACACGTTTCGTGAGCGGGCGTACGGTAGATTCGATTTTACTTTCTTTAATTTACAAAATTTTGTCTACGTGACTCTACGTGGAACAAGCCAGAAAACGGTCTCGAGCTCCGATTCAAGCTGTGCCACAGTGCGGTTTGCACTATCGATTCCTCGGTTTGATGCGCGTAGTTCGTGAAGATATCTTGGACGGTTTGCCAAGAATATCACAGGACGGTTTGCCTGTTCTAACGAATCTACCGTGTTTCGCCACCGGACCGCTCGCGAGACGTGTCGACTCGACCGATTCCAAACGTAGAGTGCCGGATCGCGCTCCTGCATCGACCTCCTTCGATCGCACGAGAAGGGATCGATGCGCGCGCATCTTAGCCGGAATGGGGAATACGTGCTCTCTCACTAAGAACAGGATAGCCTACACGCGTCTACGCTATGGTGGGGTGCGGCGGTACACAGCGGGTCCGATATATAGATATGTATATACATATATACATATACACGCGATCGATATCCGCGAATATCGATTACTCGATGCGTCGACGAATTATCGATATGTAACGATACGGTTACAATAGACATACACAGAAACACGTTGCTGATGAGCGAATAGGCGTCAAACATAACCACAATCTAATCTTGCAGTTTGCTTCAATTCCACGTCGACAGTCTTTCTACTTAGACGCCACCTGAAGAACTTCAGCTCAACTAAACTTGTCACATTTTTTGCTCTATATTATCGATATCCTCAGATATCATGCATTTCTGACACGCCCATTGCGCGCCTCAAGATTTCGCCTTTATTTCGCAAGAGAATCAAGACAAAATATAGCTCAATTTGTAGCTGGAGATCTCGGCTAGTGCGCTCTGGTCACTAGAACATCCAGAAAACTCATCTAATGGCATAAAAATGCTTACATTCCACGGCGTGCGCATCGTAAATTTGTTAGCCTACTTCTAACGCTTATATTACCAAATATCTGCATAATCTCGGCACCTCATGACCAGAGCGCACTAGATTGAACCTTCCTCTTTCGAATAAGCCCCTTACCAGCGACAAAATATCCTTTTAAGAGGACGAAAACTTGTGACTCGTAAAACCACGTAAAACCATAGTTTTGTCGGTAATGTAGTCGTTCTACCTTTCGGATGTCCGGCCCTTAAGCTGAACCACCGACGAGATACTGTTAAAGACAGCCAGCCTTATGGGAGTTCGTGTCACTCGAATATTTCGGTGTTCTCTTACGCCCTCTAGGATATACAGGGTGGCCCACATAACTCTGAACAGTTCAATATCTCGAAAACTATGCCATCGATTTTAAAGTTCTTAGTCTTAAATTGCATGGAACTGAAGGGCCTTTCTGACTACATAAACGTGAAGTGGCCTCCCTTCCCCTTTAACGGGGGAGGGGAGGTACCTTTGTAATTTTAAATGGAACCCCCTATAAAATGTTACATATTTAGATTCTACAGGAAAAAACAAGTCAATTTTGTCTGAAACATTTTTTTGTCAGATACTTCCATGATGAGATATAAAAGTTTGAAGTTTCGAGTTGTAGGTACTTGAAGCGCTCGGAAATAGCGTTATGGAATTATACGCGTTTGAGTCCATTGCTTATTCGTGAAGAAATAAAATGTACTTTAAATTAAATGTTCAAAATGTCCACCACGGGCTTGTAAACATTTATTTACTCGAAACATCAAAGTTGTTCTAACATTTTTTAACATTTCGGGAGTCACTGAAGCGCAAGCGTCAGGTATTGTTTGTTTCATATCCTCTTTTGTCGTCGGTGGTTCAAACATAACTTTGTCCTTTACATATCCCCATAAGAAAAAATCTAATGGTGTTAGATCGGGGGATCGAGGAGGCCATTGACGAGGTCCCCCACGACCTATCCATTTGTTCCCAAATTTTTCGTTCAAAAATTGCCTGGTGATGATTGCAAAATGTGGAGGAGCGCCGTCTTGTTGGAACCACATTTCTCTTCTAACGTGCAGTGGCACATCTTCCAAAAGCGCAGGCAAATGATTTTTTAATGAATCACAATAACTTGCAGATGTTACAGTTTCTTGAAAAAAATAAGGTCCAACCGCAAAATCTCCTATTAGGCCACACCAAACATTTAAAGACCATCGATGTTGAAATAATAACAGCTCGCAGTTGCTTGAATAACAGCTCTAAACTGAAAACGTTTTCATAGATAAGTGAGTCGAACTCAAGAATTGTAAATATTATTGTTTGTGTTTCTTCATGAATAAGCAATGGACTCAAGCGCGTACAATTCCATAACGCTATTTCCGAGAGCTTCAAGTACCTACAACTCGAAACTTCAAACTGTTATATCTCATCATGGAAGTATCTGACAAAAAAATGTTTCAGACAAAATTGACTTGTTTTTTTCCGGTAGAATCTAAATATGTAACATTTTATAGGGGGTTCCATTTAAAATTACAAAGGTACCTCCCCTCCCCCATTAAAGGGGAAGGGGGGCCACTTAACGTTTATGTAGTCAGAAAGGCCCTTCAGTTCCATGCAATTTAAGACTATGAACTTTAAAATCGATGGCATAGTTTTCGAGATATTGAGCTATTCAGAGTTATGTGGGCCACCCTGCATATCGCTATTGCTTATCGGCTCTCTTATAGCGTGTGGAACGATTCGCGTGGTTCGCACAGTCGTGCCAAAGCTCGCGGCCAAATACTTGTTACAAGTATCCAACAGCTCGACTGGAGAACAATGACAGCTGCGAAGACTCGTAAAACAAGTGTTTGCTAGCGCGCCTGGATAGCAAGTGAACGCGAACCGGCAAGCGGCAACGAGCGTCGCGAGAGAGTGTCAGCTGATCCGCTACGCGGTGCTGTCACTCTTTATCCGCTTGTCCCTGTTCAGCGTATGTATGTATGTTGTTCTCTTTGTCTCTCTATACCTTCGCGACACGAATTTGATTTGAACGTTTAGCACGGTGATCAACCGATCGCTGACATTAGCTGGTAGCCAGAAAATCACGCCGTTTTTACTTGAACTACTGTTGGTTATTTGACTCCTCGGAAGAATAACATCGAGGAGGTCACCAAGGAATATAGATGGCGACAATCGCGAAAGTCAAGCATGTTTCAAACTAACGCGATATTTAAACAGATATTAAATCTGTATTTCTTCGAGTTCTTTCGGGTTTTTTAAAGATCAGAAAAAATTAAAATACTTCTATCATTATAATTAATATTATATTTAATTTATATTAATTAGAGATTTGTATATTAGATCTATATCTTTCTAGTTTTATATAAATCAATATAAATTGTACGTCCTAATCCTGGCCAGTCCTAGCTAAAGATGATGTAAGATCTTGTCCAAGCTAAAGATGAAGTAGGATCTTGTCCAGGCTAAAGATGAAGTAGGTTCTTGTCCAGGCTAAAGATGAAGTAGGATCTTGTGCAGGCTAAAGATGATGTAGGTTTTGACCCAGGCTAGACTTAGACTAGGGGGCAGCACTGTAACGGTCACGGCCAAACCTTGGCGTGAGCACTCTCATTTCCTATCTGATATGAGTGAGCGCTAAATAGTGGTGGGCGAGATGGGAAGAATGGGCGGGTGAGGGCGAGATGAGTGAGGGAGGAGAGGGAGATGGTTGAATGATTGTCGAATTTTCCGAAAATGTAACGAAACGGTCGTCTGCGATCATTGGCTATAAAAACATTGCGTGAAAGGAGAAAAATGACCGCTTCAAACCGACGGTCACTCGAAGGTATGACTTGTATCTTCGAGTGACGCACGCGGGTAATCTTCATTTCCCAAAGAATGATCGTAGCAGGCAATAAATTAGAAAAGCGCCTTGACTTGAACAGAGCCTGCGGAAAATAATGGAACTTACAATGGCTCGACTAAAACTCGATTTTTGTCAACCAAATGTGGACTATAGATCAGTAAAATGTTAAAATTTCTGACCAAGAGTATTGGCTTCTTGAAAAGAATGCTACTACGGGTAGTTCGGTATTCTTAGGATGGTTTCTATGCTTTGGATATGGGTAACGAATCCCTTTCTGAGAGACGCAACATATTATACTCTATGAAATGAACTGCAGAAACATTTCGATCGATCAGTTTATTATAAATACTTGATTGATATCTTAATGAACAATACTTAAATTAATCGAAACTAATTAGTTATGCTTATAAGCAGCTTTAACAAATGAAACAAAAATACCGATATTTAATACTATTCCTAAGGACTGAATTACGTACATCTTGAAAGAAGTCTGTTTCTTCATTCTTGACTTTTTCCTAGAATAATTAATTAAAATGAATACAATTGAAACCAAGTAAAAAAAGAAACTTATCATTATGCAAAAGTGTAATGTAAATATTTTGAACTGAAGTACAAAGTATGTGCAATATTACCAATACCATAAGTCATAAAATAATTTGATTGTCTGTCACTAAATATAAGCCCTGTTCTCATGTATTGAAGGGGCAATATATGTATACATACCATAATTACGCATGTTTAAGTTTCTATAACAGTCTCTTATTTACAGTATAAAACAAATTTCACTATAATAAACACAAATATACAAGTCCGTAAAATGAATTCATAGTTGTGTACACAGTGTCCAATTTTAAAGACCCAGGTAACTATCTCCAAAAATACGAATGATGTGAAAAGATACTTTAGATAATGGTTTTATGGTTTCGTAGGAGGCATATTATGCTGTTATTTATTCGACCTTGGGATGACCTTGGAATAGACTTATTGGAAGACAATTTAGAATTATTTTAATTGGAACCTATATACAGCAGGGTTGGGGCAATGAAGACACGAAACATCAACGAACGCGACAAATGTGCGCGGTGCATGAAAGAGAGGTTGATGGGGAATGCAAGTGTTTGATGAGCTCTAACAATACGAGATCGCCTACAAGTAGGATGGTCCTCCGCATAATTGGAGGTTTTTGGAGCAGCGGTCGCTGCAGTGCTACCGGTGCCTTCGCCGGGGTCATGTGTACATGAAGTGCTTACCGGGTTCCTGCCTTTGTATTTTCTAAACATACACCATAAATTAGCACCATGTCTATCTAAATCGAGCAATTTTACTTGTGTATAACTTTCAAACCAGTGAACTCCGCGTACTAAAATTTATAGTTCCATCATGTTCTTGTCAACATGTAAAGTATAACATTAAGAAAAGTTGTAAATTTTTAGTCCCATAAAGTGAAGTTCAGCCACTTAGGACATTCCCGTTCGTGAAAACGTTGCCGTTAGAAAAAATTGGGAAGTGCCCATGTCAGGAGCCCTCCTGTGAGGTCTGCACTTATGTAGCGACTGTAACGCACGGGGTGGCCGTACGGGGAAGAAAGATGAGGAAAGTGGGGGCGCCTCGCTTCTGCGTTCTCAAACCACCAAAGTCTCGGGTACTGTTATGTTGGCTGTAGCATAATTCAGACGTAGACAATTATATTGTTACGACGATATGGAATCGCGAAGTGCAAGAAGTTGCCTTCCCCCTGAACATATCGCAGAGAAGCCGTTCGATCGATGGAAGTGGAAAGACGGCTGTTGATAAGAAGAAGGTTGCCAGATCGATCCTATACGTCAAAGAGACTCTGCGCACGGATATTTAACTGATATTTACAATAGATATTTTGTCCAGTAAATGAACTGTTGTGTTTGAGTTCTACGTTAATTTATTAAATATGTGTTCACCGGCGAGGCAGACGCGGTGTTTCCGCAACAATATTAAGCCGTAGAGATAATTATACGTCGTGAAATAGTGCCACTTCCGCTGTCGAGTCCCTAAGTGAGCTGCCGAGGCACAGCTAATCTCCACCTTAAGCTGCTGTCGGTGGTAACTGCTAACCAGGTTTTCTGCTCATTTACGACTTATTTTTCGCGGTGGCTCGAGCAGCGTTTGGGAAGGATCCACGTGGTTGGAATTAGAAATATCTGCACAACCTCTATTTCGTGGTTTCGTTACTTGGAACGGGGGCGTGCCGCAACCTCTACCGTTTTTATCGCATACTAAAATGGATACCCCAAACAGAGCCGCTGGAGAACAGAATCGGCAACTTCTACGAAATGCATGAAGGCATGGGTGTAATTGTTCGACTCCATGGTGCCACATGCAGTACGTCTCTCGAGAGAGGTTGTAACGATTCTCCGGTCCCGCGGACGATCTTCTCGCGGCGGTGATTCTCCTTGTGCCGAATAGCTCGTCGACCCAGTTGCGGGGCCTCCCGTGGCAGTTTACGGTGATGCGTAGAGTGCGGTCTCCACGTCGGCCGAGACCAGAGTAAATCTCTACCTTCAGTTAAATCAGGCCTGATTTATGCAGGGTGCTGCCTGCGTACTAGGATGCTGCCTAGTCCAGGATGCTGCCTGGTGTGCACATAATGCTGTATGTGCACTAGGAAGTGACGAGGATGCGGTCTCGTCGGTAGGAATCGGGAGACGGCTAGTGGACTTGTGAGGATGGTACAGGTTAGGTAGTGAACTTACGTCGAGTGTGTTCCTTCGGTGTGTCCTGGGTGCTGCCCGAGACGCAAGAGAGCTCGGCCGTATTCGCACCGGCTTTTATAGCTCGCTGTCGGTGGTGAGGGTAGGGAGCGCGGCACGGTGTCTCGCGGAATGTCGCGCATCCGGTTCCCGCCAAATATCGGTTCTAGGCGTGCGGTAACGGGGAGACGGCGGGTTCCGACGCGACGAGCCGGTACCGCGGCTCGGAATATTTCGGCGGCGTTTGGGTTTCGTCGGTGGCCGAACTGTTAGGAACAGGCCTGCACGAACAGGTCTGCTACACCCCCCTCCCTCTCCAAGGTGGCGGACGAGCGGGTGCATTTGACAACAAAACTTACATTAGATTCTTACAGTCTAGGCTTACGGATTATGCTTACAATCTATGTTTAACTTGCTAGGCTTATCCGGACTAGCGGTTGGGGTACAAAAATGGTACTGTCTTACTATCTAGAAAATCAAATACTGTATTTCAGTTTCTCATAATAATTGGTCAATTGACCGAGGTCTGGTAAGAAACATAACGCTAGTTACAACAATCTGGAGGTCGAAAACAAAATAAACCCGGGTCTGGATAGTCAAAAAAATAAGAAAATATAACGGATACTATCGGAGATCGTTGCGCCAACCTATGCTAACTTACATACTAAATTCTATACACTAACTTATTATCTACAGCTTATTACTATAACTCCCCGGCGCTGGAGTTCGGAGTTCAATCTGTCTCGAGATCATTGTCTTACAAGCTAACTTACGTAGTAGGGGACCCCTGGGCGCGGGGGTTCTTTGATCGTCGCTTGCAGCGTCGGAGGTGGCCTTGGCTGTTAAAGTACAGCATCCACGTCCGCTGTCGGTGGATGCTCTGTACTGTCGGTTGGCCTCTGTACTGTTGCTGGCTGGTCAGGCCGATGCAGAGCCGCGCTTGCGGCGTTGTCACCGGCGGGGGGCGGGTGGCCTTGCGTGTCGGCGGGGCTGCGGGCTCTGGTGACCTTCGGCTTGGAGGTGGTATCGGACTAGGTGGCGGCGTCGAAGTTCGGGACAAAACAGCGGTACCTGGAGGCCATGCCATGGAATCGGCATATCTCCCGGATCGTTTTGGGAGTCGCGAATCGGGCGATTGCGTTGGTATTTTTGGATCGGTTCGAATGCCCTGTTGGTCCACGATATGCCCGAGATAGCGGAGGCTGTCGACACAGGAACGGCATTTGTCTGGGTTGAGTTGGAGTCAGTCCGTACGGAGGCATCGAAACACTTCCTGCAGATCCTTTAACACTCAGGGCCGATGATTTGGTCTAACAGCCATTGGAACGTAGCCGGGGCCGAGTGAAGACCGAACGGCATGCCGGTAAATTGGAAGAGCCCTTTTCCTGGCACAGTAAAGGCCGTTAGCGGTCAGCTGGCAGGCTCGAGCGGTACCTGCCAATACCCGTGTTTTAAATCCAGCGTTGTCAGAAATCTTGCTCCTCGCAATTTGTCGAGCGTGGCCTGGACGTGTGGCAGTGGGTACGCGTTCTTTTCAGACAGTTCGTTTAATTTGCGGAAGTCAACGCAAAATCGGGATCGTCCATCCTTTTTCCCGACGACGACGATGGGAGAACTCCAGGGGCTGCTAGAAGGCTCGATGACCCTGTCCTGCAGCATCTTCTCGACCTCTTCGTCAATGATGGCCTGAATCGCCGGATTTCGTGGGCAATATCGTTGCTTTAGCGGAGTGTCATCGATTAATTTAATCCGTTGCTGAATTAATCGCGTTCGTCCGGTCACCGCCTGGAATTTCTTCATTTCCTCGGCTAGGAAATGGCGGAGACGGAGCTGCTCGGCTTCTTGCGGTGTGCGGAGCCCTGCTTGCAAGCATGACTCAGCGAGACTGGCGAGCGCCGCGATTGCCTGGATGACCAGTAATACCGGTACGCCCATGTTCGGTAAAATAATGAACTCCTGGAACCATTTCTGCTCCATGATCCAGAACGGCAGGCGGAGGACGCCTGTAATGTCTACGTCAGATCCGTCGGCGAGGCCGACGAGGCTGTCGACTGTCTGCAGGTGGAGACTTTAGAATAATGCGCTGGACAACCATCATGTTTAAGCCACATGCGCTCCCGATCGAATAACGTAACTTCTTCTAAAAGGCCCGACAAATCCTGGCGTAAAAATGCAGCATACTTTATACCAGTAAGAGTTCCTTGTATAAAGCACGGGCCTATTATTTTACTGCATAAAATTCCGCACCATACGTTAACGGTCCACGGTCTTTGCTTTTCTACTCCTCTTAACCATCATGGATTCTCAGCTGACCAGATGTGCATATTGTGTAAATTTACTTGCCCATGATTGGTAAAAGATGCCTCATCCGTAAAAAGAACTTTGTGAAAGAAAATATTATCCACTTCTAATTGAGATTGTGCCCACTGGCAGAACCGGACACGATTGAAATAGTCGGTGGCAGACAATTCCTGATGTAAAGTCAAGTGATATGGGTGAAACTTTCCTATTTGCAGTATTCGTGAAATACTACTTCTGCTAATACCGGACTCTTGTTCGAGTTGTCGCAAACTTACATGTGGATCATTAGATACAGCAGCTAGGATATTAATTCTATTTTCTTCGTGCGTTACAATTCTTTGTTTGTTACGATTATTAGAACTTACACTACCGGTATTTTTAAATTGTTTTACCACAACGGGAAATGCGTGTAACGAAGGACAAATACGATTCACAAATTTTTCACGATACAAATGTACTGCTTACCTCAAAGATTGGTGGCTTTCGCCATAAGTGAAAACCATGTCGATTCGTTCCTGTACAGTATAACGCATTGTTATCACTTTCACGTTTCGAATTCGAATAATGCAGCAGGAACAACGTACTTATTCTAACCCATTAACCTTCTGTTAACGATCTCAATGATACATACTCTAACATAAACATACGCTGTTTACTATGAAAAATATTTGAAACATTTATTGCGTGTTGTAAAGGTCAACCCGACGTAAACAACGCGTAATCTTTGCTGAAACACGTAAATTTTAAACTTCCACATTTTATCCGCTCCAACATGATTATTCTTGCTCAAGGTCATTTCAAGGTCAAAAAGGTGGTATCCACTAAATTTAGTTTTTTATTGTCTATCATGCTATCGTAAAAAAATATACTATTCCATTTAAAAAAACATCGGTAACCTTGAAATTTCATTAAAAAACACGACATAAAAATTTTTTTTCTTTGTCCTCTTTGTTTCTTTGTTCACTTTGTCCTCTGAAGTTTTCTGATAGGACTGTAAATACGACAGATATTTAGGTGTTCCCATTTATGTGGGACACCCTGTATATGGAACGGATCTCCCGGCCGCTGGATGCGTTCGCAAGCCTCCCGTTCGACCTGGCGCTCGGTTCGGTGTGAAGCGAAAAGTGCCAAGAACTGTTCCTTGAACTTCGCCCAGGATGGTATCTGGTGCCGCATGTTTCGGTATTACAGCTGTGGACGGCGTCAGGAACATGACAGGCTTCCTGGAGCTCGTGAATACGCTCCAGAAAGGAGAACGGGTCGTTCCCGTCGCTCGTGCAGCCACACTTCCTGATCTGGCCCATGTTGTGGTTGGCGGCGGTGGCTTGTTGGGTTCCGGGCGTGTCGGCTCCTGTAGGGTCCGGATGTCCCGCCTGGTAGTCGGCTAAATGATGGCGGAGTTCTCTGATTCGGCCGGTAACCGGTATCTGTAATCGTCGCAGCTCCTGGACAAGTCGCGCCTTTTTAAGCTGATCCGGATCCTTGTTTTCCCGCGGGCATGGTTTGAATTTAGCGCGAAATTGCGTTTAGTTCCGCCGGTGACCGCTAGATGGTGTTAGGTGGCGTGAGCGCGATCGCAAATCGTACCGAGCGCGATCGCGGCTAGTACGTACAGTGGTCGACAGATGGGGCTGGCAGTGTCGAACGCGGTCGGGAATCGGTCGAGCGGTGCTCGCTAGGTGGCGTGCGCGGTACGGCTGGCGGGCAGTTTACACGCGGTCTAACCTCAACGCGGCAACACGTGGTCGCGTTAATTTCCGTCGCGGATGCTTGCACCAGATCCCTGTTCGGGCGCCATGTAACGGTTCGCCGGTTCCGCGGACGATCTTCTCGCGGCGGTGATTCTCCTCGTGCCGAATAGTACTTCGACCCAGGGTTAGGTACGCGGCGAGAAGATCGGTCGGAGCAGGAAGGACGTGGTGAAGCTTGGGGTGAAAATAACAACATGTGATTCTAGATTTGGCTGTTTACTGCCGCTCGGGAAATGTGCTCGCGACGCGGAGGGGTTCGCGGCGGTCGCGGCGCGGGTGGTCGCGGACCAGGTGCTCGGCGGTGTCCGGATGGTAGGTGATTGTAGCCGAAGCCGGTGATCCCTGCCACGGGTCGGGTCTTTCGGTCCCCGAGGTCGGCGGAGATGCCAGTTACGGGGCCTCCCGTGGCAGTTTACGGTGACGCGGAGAGTGCGGTCTCTACGCCGACCGAGACCGGGGTGCTGTCTGGTGTCAGGGTGCTGCCTGTGTGCTAGGAGGCTGCCTAGCTCCGGTTAAATCAGGAGGCGGCCTGATTTATGCAGGGTGCTGTCTACGTACTAGGATGCGGTCTCGTCGGCAAGACTCGGGAGACGGCTAGTGGACTTGTGAGGATGGTACAAGGGGGATGGAGCGTGTTCTTTCTGTGTGTCCTGAGTGCTGCCCGAGACGCAAGAGAGATGGGCCATATTCGCACCGGCTTTTATAGCTCGCGGTCAGTGGTGAGGGTAAGGTGCGCGGAAAGTCACGCATCCGGTTCGCGGTAATTCGGCATCCGGTTCCCGCCAAATATCGGTTCTAGGTGAGCGGTAACGGGGAGACGGCGGGTTCCGACGCGGCGAGCCGGTACCGCGGCTCGGAATATTTCGTCGGCGTTCGGGTTTCGCCGGTGACCGGACTGTTAGGAACAGGCCTGCACGAACAGGTCTGTTACAAGGTAATACTAGCTGTCGTTAACACCACGAAAATCACGACCAGTTACCCTATAATGTAATACGAGCGTGCCGTCGAGAACATTGTTAGAATCGCTGCTGCGTACATTCGCTTGCGTGCTATCCGTCGCAGAGTAACTTTCAGTGTACGCAGTATACACGTGTGTCGGAAAATCGACCGCTGCCGATATGGCCCGCTAATGAATTGTGAAGTAACCGCGTAGTACATCGGAAGTAGGTGGAAGATTGTATTAGCCTTAGGTCGCCCGATCTGCAGGCTAACCGCCGAATTCGACGCGGCGAAACTATAATAATGCGTTGGCGCGAGCGTGCCGGTCATCTGTCGCTTTCCGTACCCTTTATAACGACGCGCCTAAATCGACGTCGACCGCTGCGGCCAAACCAACCCGCAGCTCTGTATTACATTTCATTAAACATCGTTGAACAGTTTTAAATCGCGCCTCAGTTTCATTACAAGGGGTCTTCTCGCCGCGGAGAATGCCCGGTCCGATCCTGCGTAGAATCCTCGACCTCGTCCGAGCAAAACCAGCTGTCGCACGGATCTCGAAGGTTTTTTTGGAAGTGCCAGAACACTTCGACTTCCGTAGATTTATACGACACCGCTAGGTGTCTGGCGCCTGAATACGCGAGCCATTGTTTTGTGGCTCGAGCGAAACCTTCAAGACGCCGTTTTATCCCAGGTTTACGGGCGGTCTCCCCCCCCCCCTCCCACACCGATATAATACTGCAGGGGCAGTGGCTCTCGCTCTCACAATCCAGTACTCTCTCCGCAGTACTGAGAGTGTAAGCTGTGGTCCTTCATGGAGTGTTTGGAGGTGAGTATCGCGAATGATTAACGTTAAAAGGTGGTGAGAGCGGAGAATAATCGGCGTTTCTTCTCCCGATGGGGGCGAGGAGTGCCTCAATCTCCCTCTTGCTCTCATTAGCCCGTCGCCATCGATAAATGGCATCAACAAGTCTATTGCGCTGGTCGTCGACAATGGGCGTTTGCTGAGAAGCTGCGAACGTTCGGACGGGATGGTCTCGGCCTGCATGGTTTTTAACCAGAAGATTTTGGCTTTGGAGATTTCTTCTGGGAGCAGGACGAGCGGAGATTGGGACTTAGGATGTCGGTGAGTCGAGTGTTCGCGGTCGCGTTTTCGAGCTGCAGCGACGAATCGGCGCACGTACGCGGTTACGCGAAGGAGCTTCGGCCACGACCAGTAGCGTTTGGCCAGCTTCCAGGACTCGGTGGTCGCTCGTTCCTCGCGACAAGTACCGGGTGGTAACGATGGCATCGTTTTTGGCCACAGTTTTTCCGACTCGCGTAACCACTTTGGACCACAAAGGGTGGTTCTCTAAATCCGAAAGGAAGAGTCCGCGAACGACGTGACGCCACGAGGCATCGGGCAATGCTTCGTGAATTTTCGTCACTCGGTTCGCGATGAATGTCTTAAGTTGGTTCGGCGATTTAGTGAGCCACCACAGAGTGATGCTCGAATCTCTCCAGCAGAAGACATATAAGCGATGCGATTGAACCGCAATTTGAACGGTACGGAGAAGCTTGCCGAGCAACAATGCTGCGGACAGTTTGAGTCTCGGAACACAACTTGTTTTTACCAACGGTACCGTCATTCTTGATGCTACGTCGATAGACGATCGCGGCGTAGGCTTTGGTCGAGGCATCGGCGAAACCGTGCAACTCGCGGCGGACGATAGAATCGGAAGCTATTTTACGCGGGATTGACAGCGAGTGCGTTGTCCGGAAGTGGAGTTCGCATAATTCATCGTCGGTGGACAACGCGGGTTCATCCGGTATCGTTTCGACCTCCCAAAATTTCCGAATGCTTTCGTCGAGCCGCTCGGAAATCGCGCTGTGATGCACATCGACTCGCGTCGGAATTGACGAAGGGATAGTGGGACCGGACAGGATCCAACCCAATGTCGTCGATTGCGCAATGGGCTCGTCGTTTGCACGCCTACATAGCTCACCGGTGAGCAGCTGGCCGTAAAGGTCAGCTCCGATGATCAAATCAATTGGATCCGAACTCATGGGATCTTCGTCGGCGAGTTTCAACCCTGCAAGGTAATCCAAAATTAGTAATACGTAATTTAGACTGCGTTATTTTTTGAAGTATAATTGCCGTTGTCGAATATGCAGGCTCAACTTGATCCGTGGACGAGAGACGGACGATCGCTGAGTGCGTTGATGCCGACACTGAGGATCCGATCCCAGTAACGCAGACGGAGTGCCGATCGTGCTTCAGTCGGAGGTGGTGGGAGAGGTCAGCGGTGATCAGTGTCGCGACAGAACCTTGATCCAGCAATAGCGATAAATTCGAGCGCATTAATTTGCGACTCGAGAAACTCGTCGAATTTTTTATACGCGGGAAAGTCAGTCGTGGTTTCCAACGATAATTCCCATGCTTCGAGAGAGGATCGCTCTAAGCGCTGTACCCCGAGAAACACCAAAATGTTGCTCCAAGAATCAACCGGGCGGTTTAAATTCTTGAATGCTTGGATGGCTCCGTTTAGGCGATCGCGAAGGTGATGTAATTCCTTCGGCGATTCGTTTTAAACGACCGGCAAGGAGAGAAGAGCGTGGAGGCGCGTTGTTATAAGCCATCGGTTGTTCGCGTATCGCAAGGTGATCATTTTCCACGCTATTTCGAAATTCGTGGCGGTTATGGGAACATGCATTACCGCGGCTTTCGCTTCGCTTTTGAGCGCGGAGCAAAGATACTGCATCTTCTCTACGCTAGAAAGATTGCGATTGGTCGTTACCATGGACGCGAATTGGTCGTGGATGCTCTCCCAGAGTTCGAGGGCTCCGTCGAACGTTGGCAGCTGCAGACATGGAAGATGGCTGCCGGAATGGGATGTCGAAGCGATCGTCGTTCCTTCGCCTGCAGGGTTTGGCTGTTGCGACGGCGACAGACCAACGAGCCACTCCGCCATGTAGTCTATGGTTTCGTTGTAGGTGGTCTCGCAGGTTGCGAAAAGGTCCTCCACGAAATACGGTATTCCGGCCTTCTCCTTGTCGTCCGTGAGGTGGTGGAGCTTGGCGTCCAACGAGTGGCATTCGTCCAAGGTTTCCTTCACCGTTTGTAAGCGGCTTTTCGTTATCGGGGCGGTCATCTTTTCTTTACCCAATTTTTTTAAATTGGGTAGAGTGCGTTCGATAGACCGCATAGCGCACGCCTGCTTCGTCAGAATGGTTTTTAAAGCACTCATGTTCACTTCTTAGATTTCGGTTCACTTCAAACTGTTTTTTCCGCGACGCAATCCGGCTCGAAGGACCAAAATGTTCGAGGCCGGATCTATCCCATAATGGGGGATTGTAAATCGAGGTGGTCGAACCGAAATAAAAGTCTGCGTTTTGAAAAGTGAACACATGGTGTCCTTGTCTTTATTTAACAATTATACGGTCGCGCACTAATGTAATTGATGTACTTTCGGTGTGAACAATACAGGTGGTTGAAATAACCGGTAGTTTTATATAAACTTGGAGAAAATAATTGTCGGTCTACGTGCGTGGCGTAAGGAAAAAGGAGATAGTTGATCGCACGTGGTTGCTCTACAGCGGAAGACGGAGTGAGAACGAGACGAACGCGTAACGGATCGACGTTCGTCTTTCCTAGATACGGGGGGGGGGGGCGGCCTAATTATTGGCATACGTATGTGCTCTCGCACGGAAATCCGCGAATTACAACGTCGCGTACGCGAGCGAGTAGACGAATCGCGGCATCACTTTCGCGACGACAGATCAACCAAATCGGCGCGATGTTCAAATCTAAACAATATATACTATATACAGGGTGTCCCAAAAATGTCTCGCTTCCTTCAAATGGGAGGTCCCTGAGGCCATTTGAAGCGACATTTTCCTTTGCAAAAATGGCCGTTTCGGCTTTGTTAAGGAGTTATTAACGAAAAACACGGACCAATCAGAGCGCGACCTAGAGGCGGATTGGCAGAGACGGCCGCGCGCGACAGAAGTCGAGCGATGTTGATACACCGTGGTCGAAAGCAAGCAACAAACATGAGAAGAAAATTTTTCGAGTCCTATGTCGGATAGTTCAAATTTGAATATGTTGTAGTCTTTAGTAACCTATGAACGAATCTCGAAGGATTTTTCGAAATCTTAAAAATGTTAGTTTTACAGACGTCTAAAGAACTTTTTTTCATTAAATTACAACACTAGAACTAACGTACACAGGAAAATGAGTTTTTAGTAGCGTGTAGTGAACACATAAGAGTATCTATTGAAAATATTTCGATTCGGAAGAAATGGTTTTTTCACCATTTACTTTGCAAATGTTTTAAACAAATGCAATTTTCCTATAGCCGGGACTGGTTTAAAAATTCGAAAAAAACCAGGTAACAGCTCCAAGTCTTCTCTTTACGGATCTATTCTTTAAAAGGCAGGCGCTTTAAAATTGGCGGAATTAAAATTATTTAAAGCACCGCACACTCTAACACCGTGAATACTCAGAATACCTTGCTTACCTTGGTTCTCCTGTAGAGCCCCAGCGAGGTGAAAATGATTCCTGTATTCACAAATTATTCTGTGCAACACTGAACCTGCCTACTCGTTAAATTCACGAGAGCATTTTAATTATTCGCTCTATGAAATTATTGAGCAGAAGAGGTCAATGTCATTTCACTGCACGATCCGGCCCACATTGTTAATTTATTCACGATCACAATAAAACTATTCACATATATCCATTGGGTCCACAAACGTTGAATGAAATCCACACAAATGATTCACAGAAATCCACATATCATGAACTAGTTCACATTTGATGCACGTAAATCGACTGTTTCGACTGCCCGTCCGCGAAAAACTGTGCGTGAAAAACAGTCCGTCCATGCTGGCGATCGTAGGAAGACTAGTTTAGGACAGCTGACGAGGTTAACGGCCTTTCAACACCACGACCGGCCATAAACAGAGACTCTGAGGGATCCGCGTGTCCCAGCAGGTAATAAACCAGGAAAGCGCCTTGACTTCTGGTTGCCAAATGAGTACAGTAGGTCAATAAAATGCTAAAAGTTTTAACGAACAGTAACGGCTTTTTGGGAATATTGCTACTACCCTTTCTTACACCGGTATATCGAATAACGGTATTTCGTGCTAATTCAAGGCGCTTTCCTCGTTTATTAACTGCTACATTCGAGTGAAGGCGCGTTCATCGCTTATGGCCATCAATGGATTTTTCATGGAACCGTGTTTCCAAATGGAATGGAAAGAGTGAATGACCGCCGCTGGTTTACGGCTAGGATACCCCTTTGGAACGCGTGGATTCCTCGCTCGGAGGTACAAGCGTCCATCGATGGCAATAAACAAGGCGAGGAAAGCGCCTCGACTTGAACGAAGGATGCGGAAATAAAGAACTCGGCGATGGCATATTTTGGAAAACGTGCAGAGCACGTGGGGCATCGAATGAGCCCAATCGCCTTGCTTACGGTTCGCAAATACTGTCTAACCAGTCGATAGTCATCATTCCAACGCTGAACAGTCGGTATTCGATATTAACATCAACATCATCTCAACCAATTCTTCTGGATTGGTCTGTGTTTGCTTTCCATAAATGATTTTGTGGAAATTGACGACGAACTTAATTAAATTTGATCTTGTTAGCTTCTTTTCTTCCTTTTCGTTTTCTTTTTTAAAGTCGTTATAATTATGTAAATACCTTAAAATATTTTCTAGTTCGCTATGCCTTTCTGTGTCCTGATCTTTAAGTGATTGCAGTATCAAGTTTATGGTTGCATTCGCTGTTAATAAGTTGGAATCCTTACGACATAATGCTTCCATAGCCAGCTTTATGGGAAGCAGAGCTGATACAGTTTTTGATATTAACTCGAATTCGTTATCGGAAAAATTAATTTATAAATTTCAAGTAAGAGTAGATGCCCCAAACAAATATTCATTATTTATAGCTAATACCGAAAATACCGGTATTTTACCTTAGCAAATACCGGTTTCACGAAATACCGTTATTCGATATACCGCTGTAAGAAAGGGTACTAGCAATATTCCCAAAAAGCCGTTACTGTTCGTTAAAACTTTTAGCATTTTATGGACCTACTATACTCATTTGGCAACCAGAAGTCAAGGCGCTTTCCTGGTTTATTACCTGCTGGGTCACGCGGCTCCCTCAGACTCTCTATTTAGGGGTGGTCGTGGTGTTGAAAGGCCGTTAACCTCGTCAGCTGTTCTGAACTAGCCTTCCTACGTTCGCGAGCATGGACGGACGATTTTTCGTGCACGGGCAGTCGAAACAGTCGATTTACGTGCATCAAATGTGAACTAGTGCGTGATATGTGGATTTCTATGAATCACTTGTGTGGATTTCATTCAACGTTTGTGGACCTGATGGATATATGTGAATAATTTTACTGTGATCGTGAATAAATTAATAATGTGGGCCGGATTGTGCAGTGGCCTGTACATTGTACATTGGCCCCTTCTGCTTGATAATTTCATAGAGCGAATAATTAAAATGCTCTTGTGAATTTAACGAGTAGGCAGGTTCAGTGTTACACGCAGAATAATTTGTAAATACAGGAATCATTTTCACCTCGCTGGGGCTCTACAGGAGAACCAAGGTAAGCAAGGTTTTAAAATAATTCTAATTCCGTCAATTTTAAAGCGCCTGCCTTTTAAAAAATAGGTCCGTAAAGAGGAGACTTGGAGCTGTCACCTCATTTATTTTTGAATTTTTAAAAAAGTCCCGGCTATAAGAAAATTGCATTTGTTTAAAACATTTGCGAAGTAAATGGTGAAAAAACCATTTTTTCCAAATCTAAATATTTTCAATAGATACTCTTATGTGTTCACTATAAGCTCGTAAAAACTCTTTTTCCTCGTTAGTTCTAGTGTTATAATTTAATGGAAAAAAGTTGACACTTTTCTTTACACGTCTGTAACACCAACATTTTTTAAGATTTCGAAAAATCCTTCGAGATTCCTTGATAGGTTACTAAAGTCTACAGCATATTCAAAATTGAACAATCCGACATAGGACTCGAAAAATGTTCCTCTCTTGTTTGCTCCTTGTCGCGCTCTGATTGGTTCGTGTTTTTCGTTAATAACTCTTTTACAAAGCCGAAACAGCCATTTTTGCACAGGAAAATTTCGCTTTAAATGGCCTCAGGAAAGAATTCCCCTTTGAAAGAACCGTGACATTTTTGGGACACCCTGTATATATATACAAGTAGAACATTAATGTAAAATACTTACGTAATAACATGTATTTCTTGAGACGTAAGGGCCTGAGGTCTAATTCTTGATAAAATAGAATAGGCAGTGATTTCACCGACTTCGATGCAGCCATCGAGTGTTCCTGGCCAATTTACAGCATATTCACTCGAAGCAAAGAAAACTCTGAACAAAAATTTCAATTTCTTTTAATACCACAGGCAACTATTTGTTTTTAATAGAGATCAACCACTGAGTCATGCATATTCTTCTATTATATTTGCAGTTACATAAAATTTTTAATTTCGACTTTTATCAATTAATGTTTTAACTTGAATATTTATACCTTCCGTTGAGAACACCTGCAGAGTGGATGTGATTTGCGAGAGAAGTAGGTTTCATAACACTCATAGGACTGCTTATCATTGCTTGTTCGTGTGGTAAGGCTGGATTCCATAATTTATACTGAAGGTATGGTGGATCTTCGGTAGTGCCAAAGCACAATTTCAATGTATCAAATAACCCTTTACTGAGAGGTTGCATAGAATTAGATTGAGCGAGAAGTCCAGAGAGTACGAATGTTCTTGTATCTCTATATGTTATATTGTAAGCCATATTTAGTTCCGAATTAGTATCCCATGTGGTTACAATATCCTTCATATTGCGATAGTTGAACCACGGTGACGAGTTATAAATGATTTTGAAAAATACGTTTTCACCTGGAGCATACAGATTTCGTCTATCTAACGAATATTCTTGCGGTGATTCGATGACAATATCTTCAATTGGTGGTGGCAATGCCACAACTACGAATTCACACCTACAAAGGACTGGAATGTATAATTATAATTTCTTGTAATTTTTTGGTGTGCATGTACTGACTACCAAAGAATTATCGTATAATACAATATACTATATATAGTATATATAATGGTATACTAACAATAAGTGACCATCTGAAATATGCATGTTTCTTACGCGGAACAAGTCAAAATATCCTCCACTACTTTTTAAATTGAACCTGCGTTTGAAAATATGAAAGTTCGAGTTTTGGGGCGTGATATCTAAACTACTCCAGAATTTTTTCACAGATTCGTTCTTTAAATTACACATTTCATATAATTGTCATAAAAATGTAGGCAGACACAGTATTAAGGGCCATTGGTACCTCGAGCTTGTAACTAATATGAAGGATCGCAGGATTTCCCACTAATTTAATATGCGCGCGCATCGATCCACACTAGATCTGGATCGAAGGAGTTCGATGCGCGACGGATCCAAATCACTCTACGTCTGGGCGCGGTTCTGATAAGGCGGAAATTATTAGGTTCGTGGCGAAAACCGGACGCAACTAAAGAGTCAAACCGACTCAATAAATTAGCAAACTGTCTCAATTTATTTTTGTCGCGTACGTGGTACGGCCAACAACCATCGAGGTGTCTCAGTCGAACGTATCCGCGTAGAGTCAATTAAAATGATCAAATTCCATTTCTCATTCAGAGAAAATACTCTGAAAATGCGGTGTATCGTAGATGCGTTGGAAAGTCGAACGTATGATCTGGAATTGTACGTTATCGAGACGAACTCATCTTCGTGTTGTGATAACGCTCCGCGGTCGGGCAAATTAGGACGTGCACCAGAGTCTGATCACAGCGTGTATTGTAAATTGAAGTTCGATCACGATTCGCGTTTCTGGAACTCGGCTTGGAGCTGCCGGATCTTGCGGTTGTTTCCTGATGACCCTTGTAAGGAGTGGATTCAGGCTCGTCTTCGAGAGACAATTTCTGCTCTAAGATATCAAGGCACACCTCGCAGGTTCTATCAGGCAACCGAACTGACGCTCAGAGATTGACAGCCGCGTGACGTATGTTAATGCACTTGGAGCTTTACAATCTCCTTGCAAGATTGACCGCCACCCCTACGCTCACGCACACGCAGTAGAATCGGTTTAACCGTAACTACGCCAGTGCGAGCGAACGAATTATCGATCATCGAGATATGTCACAAATATACAGTCCACTAACTATGCGTTTTGAGCAGATTGGCTGTATCCCTCTCCACGATAGCGATTACCGCAGTCAGGAGAATACGGGAAACAGCGTCTCGAACGGGTACGTTACATATCATATAAGTGTTTAACGTCTTCGTTCGGTACTCTAGATTTACAGACGCCAACGTTGTTAGACGATCAGGGACGTCCCGAGAGAGAGAGAGAGGGGGGGGGAGAGGGGGAGAGAGAGGGAGAGAGAGAGGGAGAGAGAGGGAGATTGATTGACCTTTATTAGCTTCCTCAGCTATTTACATACATTTGATTGTATTGCTAACTTAATAATAACTTACATGTAGTATATATTCTTTAAGTTTTCTTTTATATTGCTCTATACTCTTGATACTCTTTATTTCTACAGGTAATTGGTAGTTCGACGAAATTGGATAGTAATATTGTTCGCCTGTCGTGTTTGCCTTCCACTGGAAGCACCTACTATTTGTAACTTATTTGTTAAATATTTTGGTAACAAGCCTTTAGTGCCTTAAAAATAAATATGCACGTATTATAATGTAGCCTCTGCCTTATTGACATAAAACACAGTACATTCCGCATACATTCAACTTTGGTATCGCGCCTACACTGCAAAATAACTCGCATGGCCCGATTCTGCGCTATTTGCAGTTTGTTCAGTTGTGTTTCACTCATACTAATCAACAGCGTCGCACAGTATTCAAAATGTGGTGCAATGATCGCTTTGTATATAGTACATCTACTATATGCCGTTACGTTGCTACCTATCCTATTCAAGAAGCTCGTTTTTTTACCTATTTTTTTTAACATATAATCACAGTGTTCCTCTAGTCTTAGCTTACTATCTATGATTACTCCCAGATATTTTATACTTTCTACTTGTTCAATGACCGATCCATCCATACATTTTACTGCAATATTCGTTCTTAATTCTTTTCTTACACTTCTCACAACCATATATTTTGTCTTGTCCGCATTTAATTTTAAGCCATTCCTATTCATCCATTCCTCAGCTATGTTAAACATCATATTTATTTTCCTCTCAATTTCCTCACTGCTTTCTCCCATAATATATATTATGGTATCATCTGCAAACATTCTTATACTTCCTTCCAGACAACTATTAACTATATCATTTATATAAATAATAAATAACAAAGGTCCCAAAACAGAGCCCTGTGGCACTCCATAATCATTCTCAATCAGGTTAGACATTATATCACCACAACGTACTTGCTGTCTCCTATTATACAGATATGATTTAAACCATTTCAGTACTGTACCGCCGACCACACACTGCTCTAATTTACCAACTAGCCTTTCTCGATTTACTGTTTCAAATGCCCTTTTCAAATCCATGAGTATTACACCTACCATTTTGCTCTCACTAATTTCCAACTTCCATTCCTCTATGATCATCTGAAGCGCTGTTTCACATGAATGTCGTTTCCTGGATCCCGATTGGTATTCTGTGATTATGTTATTACTTTCTAAAAACATTTCAATTTGATCTTCAACCACAAGTTCTAGCACCTTTTCATAGATTGGAAGCATATTGATAGGTCTATACTCGCTAGCTTTTTTAGGTTTATTTACTTTTGGTATCGGAATAATTGTAGATGTTTTCCATCCATCAGGACATTGACCCGTCCTCAACGAATCGTTAAATACGCCTATAAATTCATCTTTTATCACATAGAATATTGATTTCAATAGTTCACTTGATATTCCCTCATCCGTTCCCGTTTTGTTAGCTAGATTCATAACAATTTTCTCTAACTGCTTTGACTCAATCATTTCAAAACTTTCTATTATATCTTTTACTTCTATAGCACATATAAGCTTTTTTTGGCGATTTACTCGTTCCTCCCTCTATTGATTTAACTATCTTGTTGATGCTTTCTATGTAAAATATATTAAACTTGTCCGCTAAATTCTCCTCTAATTATTTCTTTTAAGGTTTTCCACATCGTCGCAGGATCGTTCTTATTTTGATCTATCATACTTTCACTATATTCTTTCTTTCTAGTTTTAATAAGTCGAACTACCTTGTTTCTTTCAACTTTATATTTTAACCAATCTTGCTCTGTGCCCGTGTACAGAGCTTTCCAATACGCATTATCCCTTTCCGTTGCTGCTACTATTATTTCATTCGAGAACCATTTTTTCCCATACCATTTGTCTGGTATTCTAAATGTTTTCTTAGGAGCTTTATCCAGTGTATCAACTATTATGCCAATCAATTTTTCCGCCCTCGCATTCACAGTTAAGTCCTGACCCTGTATTACATTCTTTTCTAATAATTTAAGGAAATTGCACATGTTAAATTTGCTATAGTCTCTACCATTAACTAATCTATAAGTATTATCCGATCTACTTAGTGTCATTTTAATTTCTAACAATGCGTGATCCGTTATTTTAGGCTTATCACGCACATCGACTGTTATCTCATTATTGGCAAAAACTAAGTCAATGGTTGTTTGGCTATCTTTTGTAATTCTTGTTGGCTTGTTGACGAATTGTTTCATCCCTAAGCTTAACATTGTCGTTCGTAATTTTTTCGAGTAGAATGAGTCCAACCTCATATCTATATTAAAGTCGCGTATTAATATACATTCTCCTTTTATTATAACTGATTCAACTATTTCTTCTAAAAATCTTAGAAAATCACTATCCGATGCACTCGGTGAGTGGTATATTAAAATTATTACACCTTTATATACTTTATCTTGTAGTTCTATCACTATGCACCAACAATTCGCTATTAATTTCTTTACTAGGACTACATAGTACTTTATATTGTTTTTCACGTAAGAAATAACTCCTCCTGTATTTCGATTTTCAGCATCACATCTTACTATGCTGTATCCTGGCACGTTCACTTCAGATTCTTCTATGTCTTGTGTTATTCTAGTTTCTGTTAACGCTACAAAGGTAGAATTCATTCTCTTCATAATCTGATGCATTATCTCATCCTTATGTGCTAATAAACTCTGGGCGTTCATGCATACGATTGATTCCATCTCCTTCTTTGGTTGCTATATTACGTTTCTTGCGCCAGCTCTCTTTTTTTCTTCTTCCAATGCTCTCAGGTATGTTGGACAGTCCCTGCTCAGAGCATCATGTTCATCGTTTATCCTCAAATTGTATGTCTTTATTTTATGCATGCAGTTCACACATCTCTCCTTATTCGTCTTGCATTCACTCGCTTTATGCTGACCTGCGCACTTATGGTAGGTTTCCTGACGTGTACAAATTTTAGCTAAATGATAGTATCCCCAACATTTGAAGTATCTTTTAACACTGTAGTGGTCGAATACACGACATTTCCCCCAACCTACGTTTATTTTTTCTCTTCTCAATATTATCTCATGGGTTCCCTCGTCTAATTCTATTATTAGGGAACCATTTACCTCTCCTCCGTTAGATGTTTCTTTCGTTATCTTTTTGATAATCTGCGCATGGAACTCTTCCCTGTCCTCTTCAATTTTATTTTGTTTCATAATAATATATAATAAATTTTTCTCATCCAGTTCCATTTCTTCCTCACCAATATTTATAACTTTTATTTTTGGTTTCACTCCTATTGGTTCCACTATATTATTATCTTTACCCAGTTTGTTTGGTACTGTGATTTTCAATTCTTCCATCTCACTTTTACTTTCACATCCCAAAATGACGAAATTCCATCTCTCAGATTCCATTATTTCCCTTTCTGAATTTTGTTATTCCCACTGCCATATTTGTAATATTAACTTTCTCTTTCACTAGTTTTTTTGTCGTTTCACTTTCTTGTTGCTTCTTTGGCTTAACTATTATCACACTCTCTTTCTTCTTGTCCTTGGTTGCGCTCGCTTAACACTTTTGTCCAACCCCTGTTGTCCCTCCCACTCTATCTTGCATGTTTATTTTCATCTCTTCTAGTTCGTTTTATTTCTTCCACCTCACTTCTAACTATTTCTGTGATCATTGACATGATTTCTTTTTTACATGCAACTTCATCTTTCATTTCCTTCACTGTCCTCACCAACCAATCTATCTTCATATCAGTTGTGTCCGGTATACTCATACTACCCATGGCACCTATGGATCCCGTTCTATCTCGATTACTACCTACCACGGTTGCTCTCCTCATCTCTTCTTTTTCAGACCCAATCCTTATTTCACCATATGGACCCTCGCACCTTACAAGCTCTTGAGCACTATTGTACACCTTATGCTTGCCAGCGCAACCAGGATGGTAAAATAGTCTTCTACATTTCTTACACTGCACGGCAGTGTTTTTTATTTCCTTCTTACATGCAGAATATTTATATTCTGCATACTCCATATCAGACATGTCGATATTACCGACTGTTATGACACATATCACCACAGTGTTAATTTATTCTCCACCTGGGTCGCGCATTACGCGTAGGCACACGTTGACTCTAATGGCTGACTTTAGCCCGATCACCAGAATTTCAGAATAAAAGCCACTCTAGTGGTTTCAATTTAGCACAAATCTAATAGATAACACACACACCGACTCATTGCCTAGTTAGATACACTTGATAAGACTTTCCTATTTATTCACAATATATTTCTATACGAAAACTGTTCTTTTGCGGAGCGAAGTTTGACACGTCTACTCAGTTAGAGAGAGAGAGAGAGAGAGAGAGAGAGAGAGAGAGAGAGACCACGCACGCGTACCGCGTGCCCTACAAATGATTTTTTTGATATAATTAACGGCCCACCAATAGGTGGGTCACTATCAATATAAAACCGCTGTACAAAATTTACTTTCCTACAAAATTCCTATCTCCTCATATTCGAGCCACCGTTGAAAAGCGTTGGATTGTATTACACAAATAGGAAAGCATAATATTTTATTTATTGTTTAAATTAAATACCAAAGATATAAATGTATAATCAAAGTATGTTCATTGTTTATTTTATGAAAAGTACGAGACAGAACATTAGTTTAGATTACAATCCTAAGTTCAAACAAAAGCCGCATTTTAGAAGAAAAATTTTATAAAAGAAAAGTTAGAGAGAGTAGCATTCAGTGCATACACATGTTATGTGCTCTAGGCATATAAATATGCCACATGTTTTATGTTCGAGATTCGAACGGAAACGAGCTGATCTAATTTCGGTTTGAAACCAAGATATAAATAGATCGTTCATTGTTCTTGTCTCGAGCATGTTGTCTTCGTCGACGCGATCGCTTCTGCTCCGTTCTTCCTTCGTCTCGCTCCTGCTCCGTCCTTTCTTCGTCTCTCTCCTGCTGTTTCTCCAAAATTCAAACAATCCGTTCGTTCTAGATCCTTCGATCGCTTCGACGGAGACAACGGTTTCTCGTATGATAGTCAGTCGTTCATACGCACTCTGCTTACACGCGTCTCGTTCACGCGCTCTGTACTCGCTGATTTAATTACGTTTTCGCGACAGCCTCGCACGGGTTAAATCACGAGTCCGTTCTCTTACTAAAATTCTATATTCTACTTTGCGACTTGCGTTTACAGCTCTTGTGTTCGTACATTTCATTCATCGCCCTTCGTCCGCGTCGCGATTCGTATCGTCTCGCGTGCAAGATATCCGCTCTTCCGCGGTCAAGATCGTCCGACTCGCCGCGTGCAAGATTTCCGTTCTTCCGCGATCAAGATCGTCCGACGCGCCGCGTGCAAGATTTCCGTGATCGTCGTTGTCCTCCGTGTTTGTCCGAGCGTCCGTGTACTTTTGAGTAGTTTTAAATAAATAACCGTTTGTCCCATTCATTTCTCATTTCTTGCGAATTCCGTTCGTGTCCCTCCGGAGCATCCTTCTTCTCTCCGGGTTCTCATTCCGCGTCCACCGCTAGACGGTCCCGGCAATCGGCTCATCGCCGAACATTTTACATGAAAACCGCGTCGATCTGTTTTTTTTCCTATCGCAGTAGCTGCAGCGTCCTCGTGAATTTACGGAATTGACTACAGACTCCGCATTTTCTATTCCAAGTATTTCTTTTATCCTTATTGTTATTGTTTTAGGTAAATTAGTTCTGATTGCTCAATCACGGAGATGATTTTCCTCTAATTCGGAAGCAAGCAAATATAGAAATGTCTTTACTACAATCCGCAGACATTTTTCAGCCGTACTTGGGTCGTAATGCAATAAATTTGATAAGAGGGCACTATGAAACCGTCTAAAAAAGCAGACATCATCTAACTCGACCGTAGTATAAACCCAGACTGAAATTGGAGCTGGCGACGAAAAAACTAATTTTTACTGGCTGCGGGATCACACTCCACAATCTACTGTAGCAGAAAGGGCCGTAAAGTTTCCTGACACTCTGTAAATTAAAAACAAAATACACTGCGGAGTATGAGTCCGCTCGCCAGTGACAGAAGGTTAACCCTTAGCACTCGAATAGCGACTGTGAGGCGCCACTACAAATTGCTACACCATTATTCAGAATATTGTTTACATGATTAAATTTGTTCATATGTAATAAATTACTAAACATTTAAATATTGTATGAGGTACTATATCAGTTTCGTACGCACATAATGAAAAAAATCTATGTACGATGGAAATGTTTTAGGTTAGAAGAAATGATTGGTATTTTAGTTGAAATAGCTCTGAGTGCAAAGTGTTAATAATTCTGCATCATCTGGACTTAATTGTTTGATTTTCTTCTTGCAAGATCTTATTCTCGTGGACGAAATATGTGGATCCGATGTTAATAACAATTTGTTAAATGTATCTTCATTTGTACCGATTCTAGAAATTTTCCGAGTATTTTTGGTCCTAATTTTTTTAAAATCTGTATGACTTGTTTCTTGAGCCTCTTCAGATAATTGACCAATTGGAAGTAGTGCGTGCTGTATTATCTCCTTTCCATGAATTAATAATTTATGAATGGAGGCTGACATATAATACCACCCGTAGTGGTCACTAAAATATTCTGCTGTACTTTGTGCGTATTGTTCAAATCCGTGTCTATTTCATAAGGCGCGGAAATTGTTTGAAGTATTACATGAAATTTTTTTATTAATACATCAACTCCTGTTATTTTTGACGAAAACTCTGGCTTGGAAAAAAATCGTCTTGCGGTATTTCCATCATTTGATGAACCCCAGCCTTGTATGACAAAGTCAACTAATAAACCCATTTTTTCCTTAAACCGTGTCTGAATGTGCTCTTTCCTCTCTTTTCTTAATTTTTTAGCGTCCTGTGTATTTGCTGTTTACAATTTTAAGAGTTCTCGGGTTGCCTCGCGCTTCACAACGACCAACGCGCGACGACCGTACTCGCCGCAACATTGTCAGCTTTAAACACTCTAACTTGTAAAGTGATACGAAGTAGGAAATGATTCTTGTACGGTTATTTAAAGGAAGTTGTACCGAAAATATTCCTCTTTGTTAGAGCCTGGGATGTTTTGGGAAAAAAGATATCCTTTGACAAATATACAAAATTTTTTTAATCTGTAATTTATCATTCAGCATTATTTTTTAAATATATTATTATTAGTTATTATTAAAAAAATATATGATTTCTTATTAGGAAGGGCTGCTCTATATCATACAAAAAAACTAAGAGAAAATATGGGCGAAACGATGAGGACATTGCAAAGAACTTAAGCAATTTTGCCTGGTGAAATATGCTACAGTAAATCCTTGT